>CM018686.1:58381367-58981367 GCA_009363875.1 Mikania micrantha
ATATAATGTATATATGTGTCGGCCCTTAATGGGCAAAAGTAAAGTTGCACTAGTTTTAAACGTTATTTTACTTTGTTTTCGTGAAAAAATAAACGTTAAAACCCATGGGTTGTCGGTTAATCAGCATGAGCCGGGGTCTCATTGGAAGTAGCCTCTCTATTCCTACGGGGTTGAGTTAAGGTTGTCTACATCATACCCTTCTCAGACCCTACCTTAGTTTTGCTAATGGTGGGATTACTGAGTATGATGATGATGATCTTTGATTATGATGCATGATTTTGAGTCTTTTTCTGTTCCTTTATTATAACTTGCCAGGTTTGTACTCTCTGCAAGTATGGTTGTTCTTTGTTTCTTATTTGGCTATGATAAATGATAACAAGATCATTTTTTTCCATAAAGTTGGAAGCGTGATAGCATTAATTCAAAGAAAGGAACATGTGCAAAGATTGCACAGTTTGTAATATGGCTTATATAGTTGTACTCTCTGCAGGTATGGTTGTATCTAGTGACGTACCACGTATGTTATTGGTGAGGAGTCGCTCACCTCGAATTCTTTTTCCCCAGTAGCATATATATGTTAAATCTTGACCGACTCTCTTAAGATTTCGCAATCACAATGCCTTAATTTGCGTAATTGGATTGATGATGAGAATTTTAGCAATAGTTGTATTTGTTTTGTGGAAAAAATTTTACTTCGGAAATTTTCCTTGATGACGTTTTGGATATATTTTAGAAATGAAAACTCTTAGAGAAAAACTTTAGATGTATTGTATTTTCATTAGACCACACGCAGTGGTTACCCCGCCCTCTCCCGCAGGCTTGATCCCTTCGGCGGCCACAGCGGGAACACCGCCCTCCCCTTCAGCGGCCGCCCAAAACAGCTCAACGGCTCCCGCTGCCCCGCTTGATTCACGCTCTCTACCATGACCCATGTGAGGAAGGGTTTGAGTGGGGAGGTTTTCAGTTTCAGTGGGGTGACCACTGTGAGGGTTTAAGGTTTTCAGTAGGGTGATGACGTGGAATGAAATTTCGGTGGGGAAGGATTTTCAGTGGGGTGACCGCTGTGGATAGTCTTATGTTTTAGCATATAAATTTAATCTATTTGTCTTTTTTTTAAAAAGACCCGGCCTGTTCCAACTCAATTGACTAGAACAACGTAAAAGAATTATTACATAGCGATGCTCATATGTCCCCAAAAATTTCCCGCCCCCAATGAAACAAATTTCTAGGTCCACCCGTGCTCGTATCAAATGCTTGAGTCTCCCCAATAGAGTTATCTGTTTTAATCTAGTTTTCACCATCTAATTTTTAAACCATTTGAAAGTCACCTACACAACATAACTTGTGTTTACCTCATCCCATCAACTAGAAACTATTAATTACATATTATGAGTTTTACAATAACAAGTTCTCATGCCTGAAAAGTCAATTCTTTTTCTTTCAAACACCCTGAAACACAGACACCTAAGACGGGACATTAGATGCAGAATACAATCTTGTATCTGCACATTAGATCATCAAATTCGAAGCAATTGCAGTAGAGTTTGCTAGATATATTCATGGAAATTGGATTGCATTTGCTAGTGAGTTGACTTTATTGTTTGTCAAAGATGTAATTGATTAAGAAATGTAGGGGTTGTTTGTTTACCTCTTAATGGAACCATTCCGCACTTAACCATTCAGCGCGTTTCGTTTAAATTAAATTACCTCTTAATGATTCAGTTCAGCACTTAACCATTCAGCACCAATACCATGCTGAACCATTTAGAGGTGCAACCAAACATTCAGACTCTCTTAATCATTCAGACCTCTTAACCCATTCAGCACTTAATGATTCAGACCAACCCAAACACCCCTAAATCTTATCTACAATTTGGAAACCGTGTAAGAGACCAATTAAATGCACTCTACAATTTATCTATACACTTTATATATTTTATATAATTTTTGTGGTCGGTTTTCGTTCACCTAATTTAAAAATTTTGGGGGGCACAATAAGGGATGTTGACTTGTAAGTAGTTATGATTGTGAATATGAAGAATCTTTTATAAGCATACCCTACCACCCATATTTAGTTGGGTTTTATATATTTTTTTAGTAAATGAGGTCCAAGATTAATGTCTCAAAAATATATTCGGATATGTTTTTCCTTATTTCGATGCATGTGTGTTTAGATTAAACTTTGAATTATATCTCACATGCACATGAGTTAAAAACACAATATATAACTAAACTTGTACTCAAATTACGGGTTAAGAATAAGAGAAAACTACATAAATGATTATTTTGACTGGTCACAATGAGATTTTAGCTAAAAAGTTTTCAAATTTCAAAAAAAAAACCGACCAATCAGTTGGTGGGGCATGTGGTAAAAAATCGATGATTTAGTGATATTTTCCCTAAAATATCACTAACGTGGAAAAATAAATATAATTAAAAAGCCTTGTATCGATGACGTGGCAAATATTGCTGAATCAGCGATATTATCTCATAAAATATTGTTGACGTGTAAAATATCGCTTACTCATGATATTATCTCATAAAATATCGTTGAGTCAGCGATATTTTCTTTATTTTAAAATTTTATTATAAAACCCAATAATTATATTATCAATATGTGCGAAAGTTTCTTTTGACTGCATTAGAAATTATGCCCTTTTATTTTACACACACAGCAGTTTCTTTGAGACTATATACATTATTGATATTTATCACACATTTGGGGTTTGTTTTGGGGTTTTATTATGCCTTTATGTAGAAGTCTTTTCAAGTCACATCTTACATTTTATAATCTCATCTTTTTGTTTTTATTTTTTTTAAGCACTCATTGATATACATACTGGTTTGACGTCTTTGACGATTGGACTAAATGTATGAAAATGTTTCACTTGTCAACAGGCCGGCTCTCCTTTTTATTTTTTTATTTTTTTTAAAAAGCCCTATCTTAGGGCCTTCAAAATTATAGGCATCAAATTATTTTGGGTAAATCGATTTTTAGCTACAATGGATTTTGATTGAGGCGAAATTTTTATCTACACATTTTGTTTGTAATTTATACTTTTTGTGGTCTTTTTCATTATGATAATCTATACATTATGTGTCTCAAACTCGATTCATAGTTAGCTCAGAGGGGTAAGGCACCCACTCAAATTTGACCCAGGTATGTAAAAGTTTTAAAAAATAAAAGTCCCCCTTTTGATATTGAAACAGGCCCTCTTTGATTGCAAAACAGGCCCTCACAAACCCTTTCTTAATTCTTAATTCATGATATTTTGCATTGAGGAAAGAAAAAAATTCAGATCTCTAAATCATTGCACCGATAGAGTAACATTGTTCTATTTTTCATTCTCCAGTTTTTCTCTAATCGTTAATTATGATCCTGCTTAATTTCTAAATCTTGCAACAAAAGAAATAATTTTATACATTCACGTACAAAATTCCATTTTTTATCGCCTGCAAGTATAAAATTCCTCATGTTGGGTGTGATGTTAAGATTAAAAGAACATATGAAGCTATGGTAAATCGGTGAAGTTGAAAGGTTGATAAAAAGGTACTTTTATGCCGTTACAATATAAGAATTTTGAAAGAAATTTAAAAAATAAGAAAAGTTAAAAGTGGCAAGAATTTTGAAAAAGAAATTTAAAGAAAATAAGAAAAGTTAAAAGCGGCATCGCGTGATACGTGTATTTACGAGTTTCATTACGCATGTTGCGCTGGTAACACACTTTAACAAACTTGGCTTGACCTGTTTTATCGACCAGTTTAGATTGTTTTAACCCTACCACTTTGGACCGTTTTATGGAACTTGTTTTTTTGCTTGCCCCCACTAAAGAAAAATCATGTATCGTCACTGGTTTTGGGCCAACAAAGGTTTGAGACTACCCTGATTGTCAAGCAAGACTAAAATCTCTTTGTATGCGCTATTGTTATTTTTTATTTGAGTAAATTTCTTTATTAATTACATTATGCTATAACATACGAAAATATTTTATTAATAAGTATTTCATTTTGGTTCAATATTATTAAGTTTGAAGATGATATATATAGAGTTTTCATTAATTAAAATGCCAATTTCTTGTAGATATCTTCTATCTTTGGATGTTATTATTTACTAAAACTAAAAGCTTATCTAGTACATTGACTTTTTCTAATGTTTCTTTAAAACTTTTTAAGGTTTTACCAACTATGTTTATTGTTTTTTCTGATTTATGAGTTTTTATCATTGATCTAGTTTATATTCACTGCTTTTTTTTTGTGTGTGTTAATAGTTTCATTATAGTTAATGCATTTTATGACTATTATATGTATTTTGTCACCTTGTTTGTGTTTGTTAGGGGTGTCTAATAATTCATTTGCTTTACTAGTAAATGTATTACATTTTGGACTTAAAGATTCATATTGACTACTTCACATGTTGAATTTTGAATATGGTGATTTTTTTTTTTGTCACAAGTTTTTTTTTTAATTTTTATTTCTCTGTAAGACTAGTATCCAGTCTTACTAATAACTATCATATAGTGTTGTATACTTGTCCCAGTTTGGTATGTTATTTCTCGTTCTAGGTTTGTCTATAGTTGAAAGTTCGCATCTAGCGTTACACAGTCATTACTTTAATATATTGTTTTCTATCTGCTTATAATACAAACGTATGGTTTTTTCTATCAGCTTATGGTATATTGATATGAACGGGTATTCTGGCTTTTATATGTTGTTCGAGCCAAGGTCTCTTAGGGTGCAACGTATTTGTTATATATATGTTATATATGATAGAATTAATGTTGTCTACTTCTCGTTCTTTACAAATCCTACTCTTGAAGTGAGATTTTGATGATATGCTTGTATCTTTGTTCCTTAAAATCTAAGGGTGTTTGAAATTTTGGCACATCTCAATATACTTTATTTTGATATAAACTTAGTGATGGTTTGGTTCATAGAATTATTGCGGTGTTTGGTTGGTAAACTAAAGGGAAAAAGGAAAAAAATGACAAAATTACCCTTTTATGTTACCCTTTACCGGTCTCTTTTTTCCCACAACCCAAATGTCTTGTCGTTGCTACTTGGCCACCACCATCCATCCAACCTCCAAAATTCCGGTCTGGTAAAATGAGCGGGTTATGTTGATTAATCAAATAAACATAAGCAAACATCAATCAATAACGTAAAGATACTTGTTAGAAGATTCAATCATGTTCTTGATGACGATACAGTAGATAAGATTCACTAATACTTTCATGTCCAAGTTATGATGGAGAATTCATATGTATGGTGTTCTTCCTTACTTTTTATAGATTAAGATTAGTGAAATCATTAATGTAAGTGAAATGATTAGGACATTAAGAAGAAATAGTATAGTATGTTCTCGTATTTATAGTTTCATGTAAGAGCAATATTGTCTATCAAAATGTTTTCATGGGGCGACTATAATGCAATTATCAATAAGTTGATAATTGCATCAACTTATACATAAAAGCTTATTGGTTAATTATCAAAATTTAATATTAAACTAACTTATCAAATAGTCACAATGCCATATTATGAAATAAATTCCAACAGGTTGGATTGTGTTGGATAATGGGTTAGAACGAGTGCAGGTCAGGATGGATTTTAAGCAAAATCAGTTTGGGTATAAATGTGTTATTTTTAAAACATCAACTTATTTCAAGTTAAAATGAGTTGTAATGAAACAAGTCGTTTATTTTAATAAATTTTCATGATTTTTCTCAACAAATATATTATTAATCATTCTTACTCATTTGAGTCAGTTATATTCACATAGATTTTAAGTTACCCATCTTAACCCGTATTGTGTTAAGGTGTTACCCATCTCAACTCATTCAATGTTATACTGCTATCCATTTCAATCCAAAGTACACTCATTGTTTATCCACATCTACGCATTTATCTTGCTAGGGGTCAAGATTGCCAGGTGTACCACTAATCTATCTCAACTTGTGATCAATGCTGTCAAAACAGATCTTATTATTTCAGTGTTCAATGCTAATATACCATTTATGATTTCATTGGTTTGCAGCAAAGAGGTTTGATTTGGTTGAATTTAAGATTGGTGATCGTATATGACGAACGTTATGGGAGAATTACATATTTCTTCTTTCTAACTTACAAAATTACGTATTTTACCAAGGTACACATTTTTTATGCATAAAGTATAATGCTTTTAAAACATGATTTTTACCTTGAAGGAATACGTCATTTTGCAAGTTAGAAAGCTTAAATGTTCTTTCTTTTATATAAAATAAATGGGTCAATCCGGCTTGGGCTTGCTGCTCGAAAAAATTACCCAAACGGGCTAACTTGAGATGGGTAGGATCCCACTAGACCAGGCCTAAGTAGAAACTAGGGAAGTAGGGATGCACAAACTGGTTTTTTTCTCCAAACCGTCAAAACCGGTTTGGGTGAAAATCGGTTCGGTGTGGAAACCGTTTGACGAGATGAGGATGTCAAACCTATAAAACCGGTTTGGAGGGGTTGAAACCGGTTTAGGTGATGAGAATGTCATACCTATGCCAAACCGGCGGTTTGGACCGGTTTGGTAACCGGTTTGTATGGAACCGGTTTGAGAATGTTAGAATACCGGTTTGGAAACCGGTTTGTAAACCCGAATCGTTTTTTTGCCCACCCCTAGAAGAAACTATCCTTTACTGCTTTACTTTACACAAGTGTATTTTCTTTTATATAAAATTCAATTTGATTTTACTATATAAAATTTGCGAACTCAAAATTCTTTTAAATTATAATTTTCTTAATTTAATTTTACAATTCCAAATTTTATAGAATTTTTAAACAAACAAAAATGATAGTTTTTTTGTTAGAGAAAATAAATAAATAAATGAAAAGTAAATCACACGTATAGATTTTGTAAAATAAATGTGATATAAAACTAAAATTGTATAAATTCAAAATAAATAAAAAGCATTAAAATAAAAAAACGAGAAAGAAGAAGAATAAAAAAACATTAAATGGTATGAAAATTTAAATTGGGTACAAAAGTGTCTTTTACGTAATATTTTGCATAGGATTCAAAAAACAAAATTATAAATTTCAAGAATACAATAATAATTCAAGAATAGAGGTGAAAAAAAAAACAGTTTGGATATACATACCGGTTCTAGCCAAACCGGTCCGAACCGCCAGTTTGGCATAGGCTCGTGATTTTGGCTTTAAAACTTGTTTACAAACCAACTCAAACCGGTTTCAGCCCCTCCAAACCGGTTCATATAGGTTTGGCATCTTCATTATTTCTCAAGTCGGTTTCCAAACTGAACCGGTTTCCCCCAACCGGTTTAGGACCATCCTTGAACAAACCAGACCAGTTCCTAAACCGAACCGGTTTGTCAAAAAAACCGATTTGTTCACCACTACTCAAGAATACAACATCTAATCAACCAAAAAAATCAAACGGCCCCAAAAAAAGGCCCACAGGAGCAGGGTGTCTTAAAGCAAGTGCGTGAGGTGCGACCGCAAATGACCAATTTTTTTAAGGACCCTAATTTTTTTTTAAAAAAATTGTATATTATATATATGTATGTATGTATGTATGTATGTATGTATGTATGTATGCATGTATGTATGTATGTAAAAATTTATTTTACAACAAACTATTATAATTTACATTCCAATTTTTTATATATATTTAACCAGTTACGAATTTTATAAAAGCTAAAAGAAAAACTTGTTGCATAAACATTTGACCCAATAACTCGTTACAATTTAAAATTTAGGTCGAAAAAAACAAATTAACTCACTTCATATTAAGTTACAAACTAATTATCACACATGCACATATAGGGGCTCATTTTTAGCATTCGCACAGGACACCTAATCTCTTAAAGACGGCCTTGCATAGGAGAGGTGACAATGTGACATTCATGATTCAACCTTGTAACTAGAGTTGCACAAACCGGTTTTTTTTACCAAACCGGTCCGGTTTCTAAACCGGTCCGGTTTGGGTAGTATAAGGGTGAAACTGGTTCTGTTTGGAAACCGGTTTGAGAGAAAGGCGTGCCAAACCTATAGGAACCGGTTTGGGGGGATTTGAAACCGGTTTGGAGAGGTTGAAACCGGTTTGGATGGGTTTTAAAACCGGTTTTAAAAGCAAAATCCCGAACCTATGCCAAACCGGCGGTTCGGACCAGTTTGAAAACCGGTTTGGCAAGAACCTGTTTGAGATCCACTTATGGCCGGTTTGTAAACCCAAACCGGTTTTTTTGTTCACCTCTACTGGTAACCCTTGAAAGAGCTGAGGTCTACAAACGGGCCAAAAAAGTCTTAAATGAACCGATTATCATATTCATATTGATTGTTGAATGCCGATTGTCCTTTGCTGAGACTGCCAAGTCTAAATTTCTTATGTTCATAATGCTGGAGAGAGGTGCACAAAAAACCTGGTTTCACATCCAGTCCCGGTCTAGAACCGGACCCGGTTCCCACCTGGTCTAGGACGTGCCCGATTCCAACCCAAAAAAATCCAGTGGTTCGTATCCGGGTACTAGTTTGTTTGTTTTTTTTGACTACCGGTTTCAACCGACCCAACCTGGACCCGACCTGAAAAAAAACCTACTCGGAACCGTTTTTACCGTTTTTTCGAAAACTAGCCGTTTTTTTCAGAGAAAAATAAAAGCCATTTGTGACCATTTTTTTATCGTTTAACCCTCTAAGCAAATATATAAAGATTTTTGATAAGTTGGTTCATTCACAACTCTCAAACGCAAACCCTAACACTCAGAAAGCAAAAAACGCAAAAAAACTGTCGTGTTAACTTTGTTCACTCTCTTATTAATATTTCTTATTATTTTACTATGACACATCGATTCAATTGAACAATAGATCCGGTGAACCCTAAATGAAAACTACGAGCAAATTTGAATAAATTTGTATAATTAGTGTTTTCTTAAAATTATGTGCTAGTTTTTAATTTTTTAAAACAATAAAATGTAATTTATATTATTTAATGTATACGTATTAGTTTGTAAGTTGTTTAAAATAGATAAAATTAAAATTTATGTCATTTAAATGTTTAATTATAAAAAAGAAAAAAAATTAAGCAATACCCGCTTATACCCGGTTTTCATACCTGAACAGGACCCGACCTGATCCTAACGAGGTACACATAGTATGATTTTCATTTGGTGGACCCTACCCAGAACCGGATATTCCTTGGACCCAGACCTGATTGTACCCGATTTCAAAAAAAAAAACCGTAAATGTTTAGAAAAAATAACCCGGTCTGTGCACCTCTAGCTGGAGTTATATCGTACATGATTACAAATAGGGATTTTGTTTAAACTCATTGTCCTCATGGTCGTCTCAAACTTTTTGATAGTTTAAAACAGGAATAAAAATAAGGGTTTTCTTTTGATCGTAAATAAAAATTCTTTTCAAGTTTGAGGTATAAAAATTATAAATTATCATGAAAAAGAAAAATATATAGCTAATTTTTTTTTACCTTAATCAGAATCTTTTATAACTAAAAAGTCGATTTAGTTCAAAATTTTGAAACTCTGATTTTGAATGCCTGATTGAACTTTTATTTTTTAAATAGAAAGCTGGTGTTGTCCAAACTAGTTTGAGTTGAAAATAGTTTTTTTCAATGTTGTCAAAACCGGACCAGACCAGCCGGCCAGACCAATCGGACTGGGAACAGGGGGTTGGCCGGCCCAAAATAGGCATGGGAACCGGATTCAAACTAACCGGCCGATTGAGCCGGTTCACAGGTCGGACCGGATTTTAGTTTTTTTTTTCTTTTTTTAATCTAAAACCCAAAGAATAAAACATTAAAACCAAATCATTTTTTTAACATGATTATGCTTGTTTAAACATTAATTATGTTTGTTTAAATGTGTTTATAATTTTATAATTTTTTGGAATGTATTATATATTTATTATGTTATCCAGTTTTTAAATCTGGTCCAACCGGTTCGCCCAGTAACTAGTAAGACGTTCTGTTTGGTTTTGAAAACATTGGTTTTTTTAAACCAACAAAACGCAAAACTCTTTTTTTTACTGGACCGGGTTTGAAACTAGTTTGCAAGGGGTTTAAAGACTTGACCCTGATCATTTTGAAACCAGGTTCTAAAAGGTTGGGCTTGAGGTTAGTTACAGGGTTATTATATTCCTTTTATCATATGTTGTCAGGATATCGAAATTTTATTAACTTTTTAGCGTAGAAGGTATTATTGTTTTTGTTCTTGCTTCCTCATGAGTCATGAGCGAAGCTCTTCAATGGCCGAGTGGGCCGACCGCCCCCTTTTAATGCTGTTGAAATTTTACTAACTTTGGACAATTATAATTATATGTATTTTTTATGTATTTAATTATTAAAAACTAAGTTTATGTTTTACGATGTAAGAGGTTCACAACGAACTAAACTGGGTCCAAAAGTAAGCTAAGACAAATAAGATATCAAAGTTTAAAAGTGTGTAGCTGAAAACATTAAAAATGTAAAATAAGCTTGTCTCACATTGATGGAAGGATAAACCTTGTGTGGGTTTATAATTGGGAGCTTATTCACATAAGTATTATTAAAAGCAAATAGTTGAGCCCAAGGGTGCGTAAGCACGTGCTTGTGCCCGTGTCTAGGTTATAAAATATTCTAATTAAGGTAAAATAATTTTGTTGTTTTAATATTCCTAGTTCATATATTTTTCTTTTTCATAATAATTTATAATTTTTATACCTCAAACTTGAGAAGAATTTTTATTCATGTAACCGATGAAAGAAATCAGTGGTTGGTAGCAGTTGTTGATGTGGTTATCTGATCAGTGGTTCTGGCTCATTGATTATTTGATCCATGGTTATGGATCAATGGTTCTGGATCAGTGGTTATCTGATTAGTAGTTATGGATAAATGGTTTCGGATCATTGGTTGCTGATCAGTGGTTATGGATCAGCATTGGTTGTTTACCAACTTTTGAAGAAACAACAGTTGTTGTCTATCAGTTTCAGATGTTATATTGAATAATCTGTTTCAACTGACTAATTCAATTTTCTGACTGTTAAACAAAATTAATTGGTTGTTTCATGTGCAGACTTTAATTCTTGCATGTTTCATGTGCTGATCTATCAGTATAAATACAATATTGTGTACCTTGGTAAATACACTGGAAAAATTCTTTACAAACTTTATTTCTAATATTTCTGCAATCGATCTTGTTCCCATACTCTTGTTTCAGGTATCATTTCAGGTACTAGGTTAATTTCGACAGTACATATTGTTCCGACTGTTGTACCTTAAGAGATAGACGAGATTTACATTAGTGGCCCGAAATATGTTTTAAGTGGTCTCTGTTGAACAGAAATCCTCAGCCAATCCTTGTTCTACTCTAGCACCCGGATATCATGTGTCACACAAGAAGAATAGTGGTTTAGTGATGGGTATTGAATAAAAATATGAGGGTTATTTTAGTAGTTCGGAAATTAGAAAGAAAAAAGAAACATGATTTTGGTGGTGTTGTGATCAAACCGTATCTAGAAACAAGCCACGAAGTGCCATTCCTTGGTCAAGCCCATATGCAATGGTGATGGTGGCATTAAGATGATGTTCACATGTAGCCACGTCGTGTTACATGCTACCTAACTAAACAAACAAACAAACTTACCCGGTATATTTGTTCTTTTCAGCGGGGTCTGAAGGGGAAAGATGGAGACAAATTTTACCCCTATCTCAGTTGGGATAGAGAAGCTGCTCCGAAAAAGTCTCGTCTCCAAGTTATCGTTTGGAGTTAAGCATCCCAATACTTCTAACATTATTTTCACAAAATAAATAAAATACGTTAAAATTAGTGCAATTTTACTTTTGGTATTTAAGAGCCCACACATATATACATTAATACATTATATACGTATACCACAAATGAGGCGTTAATACCTTATAATTTTTTCTTGGTTATGATCATGAGTGATGCACTTTTTAATGAATGTTGGCATATTTCAGTATCAAAAGTGATGCTAGAGCAATCAAAAACTCAAACGTTTGATCATCTTATACCAAACCCCTACCCAACCATTTGGCTCTATTTGGTTGTTTCTCCATTTGATTCCAAACATATTGCTTTTAATTAAGTTAACCTTAAGGCCCGATTTTAGATAGTGCGTGTTTGAGATTGAGTTTGATATTTACATATTAATTTATTTATTTTTTTAAAAAAATTAATAAGTTAAAAGGATGTATAACAATACGAAAAACCGTTTTTTGTTTTAGTTTTTTGATTAAGGTCAAAAAGTTTATTTTGAAAAATCACACATTTCAAAATGAGTTATGTAATAGAAATTACTAATCTACCCATACTTTTCACTCAATCTACCCATAATAAGAAGTTTGTTTAGGTTCGTGAGCCAGCTCAAGGCTGACATATGAAACTCGAGCTTGAGCTCGACAACTAAACAAACTATATTTCAAGGCTCAAGCTTGTTCGACCTTTTTACAGATCCAATTTTGATTTTTGCTCGAATCAACTTGATTCGTTTACACCCATATCTTTATCCAAATGAACGTTCGTATTAGGAAATCACATGTTCCAATTTTTTTTATTGATGACGCTTTTTAAAAAAATATGTAATAGTGTTTTATGGTTGTTGTCTATACTAATAAATAAACAATTTAACAACACATATGCCCATTTTATAACCTTATTTTTCCCGCTTTTGATTTTATTAAATAAGAGGACATATGTTACTTTTTGAAAGAAATACGTCACTTTAACTCTTATTTTTAGTTTCTCATTCTTATTAGATATTAATATTAACACAATATATATTTAGAAATTTGATATAAATTTAAAAATTAATTATATCAAATTCAAGCATACCAATTAAATTATAAAATGATTTTATATTTTCTAAATAGTATTATTAATTACCATTTATTTTTTCTTAATTTAACCAAAATAAGTTCTATACCTACACCACCATATGTATACCATCAAAGAATATAATCTTTCTATACCACCCATCAAAGAATAGAATATTTGTTAACATTAATTAGTATCTACACTCATCTCCTTCAAAGTCCTAAATTTTCTTTGTTGCTGATCAGGTGGCACCCTCAAAACATCCTTGTGACCATTTTGAATGTCTTGTAAATAACCAAGAACATCAACCATGGTTGGCCTGAACCTATGGTCTTTGTGGAGACACTTAGACGCGAGTGCAGCCACAGCTTGTGCACTCTTTTTCGAGTATTGACCACCGAGCCGTGTGTCCATGATTCTTAGAACCCGCTTGTTATCACTTAGAAATGGCTTGACCCAGTCTACTAGTGTCTCTTCAACCCCTCCATCTCTCTCATCGGCTATGGCCCGTCTGCCTGATAGCAACTCCAACAACACCACCCCAAAACTATACACGTCGTTTTTTGGAGTCAAATGCCCTGAAAGTATGCAATTCGTATTCGTTACAACTAAGAAACAATTGAATAAAATGTATATGCAAAATATAAATAACCAGAAGTTTAAGGAGTGATTGGAATTTTAATTTAAAAATATAAGAGTAAATTACCGATATGACCCTTGTGGTTTACTAATATTTCACTCTTGGTCCTAAGGTTTCATAAATGATCTATATGCCCCAAACTTTAGACATTTGTAACATATAGAGTCTTTAGGTCACCAAATTACCCTCACATACCTGACCAAATTACCCTACATAAGGACTATATGTGTTACAAATGCTTAAAATTTGGGACAATACGAGAAATTTATGAAACCTAGGAACCAAGAGTGAAATACTGGCAAACCACAATAATAATAATTTACTCAAAATATAACAAAACACATAATTAAGAGAATTAGATAGCAACCATAACAAAATGTATTGTAGAGATAATGTTTGGGTATCAAGTTAGCTTCCATCAAACAAACAAACATAACCAGTAAAATCTAACCGATCAGTCAGCTTCAATCCAAACTAATATCCAAACATCACCAAACTCGTACCTGTTGCTACGTATTCTGGTGCGGCATAGCCATTGGTCCCAACAACCCTGGTAGACACATGCGTGTTGTCACCTACAGGACCATTTCTTGCTAAACCAAAATCTGAAAGCTTGGCATTAAAATCCTAAAAAATCAACAACAGAATAATTTTACTAAGAATATAGGAACCAGAATATCTTTGTTTTTTTAAAATTAAGATTGAATTTAAAAAATTGACATGTACCGAATCTAGCAGAATATTTGAAGCCTTCAGATCACGATATATGATACAAGGTTCTTGACTGTGCAAAAATGATAAACCCTGTGCTACATCAATCGCAATGCGCATCCTTGTGGCCCATGGCATCGGTTGAACACTTTCTGCAAATCAAATATGTTAGATATTGTAGTGTAATTGGATTAATTTTGTTGATTAATGTGAATCATGAAATTCATTAAACAAGCTCCAAGGGGTTGTAACCCCTGGCGGGGTCAAGGGGCCTGGCTGGGGTCGAGCTGCCAGGTAAGATTGGAAAAAAAATTTCAAACCTAAGTTGCTGCATTGAAAAATCAATAGAAAGTTATTTTTTTGAATTTTGACATAAAATTCGTTTTATTAGTTTAGTGGCAAATTTAGGAAGAAAGAAACTTTCATACTGCCTGGAGGCAGTTTTCTTCAACCTACGTATATCCAAATTGTATTGATCGATCATTCTCTGGTTCATTCGAAAATACCTACGAATTTCATACTTGTTCTTGAATTAGAATTGAATTTTATTCGATCAAATATTTGGGTAAACCACAAATAATTTGATCTGAAAGTGTGATCCACGAATTTCAATTCATCTAGTATAAAATTGTGTTCGTTTTGTCTGTGATATACTCTACAAAATATATAACTTGTATAACAAAGATTATAAAGTCTTAACTATATTCTTTGTTTCATGCTTCATGGGTCTCGTATCCTTTTTATATTTCAGACCCACAAAACGAAACAGTGTCAGCAAGAAGAAATTAAAGGCATACTCACTTCTAAACAAGTGATTATCTAAGCATCCTTTAGGCATGAACTCGTAAACTAGAAGGCGGTTTTCGCTTTCTGAGCAATACCCAATGAGTTTAACAAGATTTTTATGATGAAGCCTCCCCATGTAATCAAGCTCGGTCTGCAAATAGCAAAAGTCAACGCGATTCTTTGTGATTAATTGACTTTTATGAAGCATCTAACTTTGTTTTGAATGGAAACCAACTATTATTCTTGAAAAAATGCATAAAGAACACTAAATCTTGCAAATAGTTCATTTTGAAATTAAGTTTTCACAATCAACCTTCTTCAAGGGGCCACATAGTGATAAGCGTTTGAGTAATGTTTGGCAAAATGGGCGGGTTGGGTAACATGTCAGAACGGGTTAGAACGAGTTTGGGTCAGGATGGGTGCGGGTCAAAACGGGTTTTAAGCAAAATCAATTCGACTCTAAATGGATTGTTATTAAAAAACATCAATTTAGTTTAAGTTAAAATGTGTTATAAGTAGACAAATAGGCCATTAGGATAATTTTTAGTGATTTGCTCATCAAATATGTTATTAATCATTCTTAAATGTTTGAATCCATTGCATTTACATAGTTTTTAGGTTACCCATCTTGACTCGTAATGTGTTCAAGTGTTACTCATCTCAACCCATTCAATATTATGATGTTACCCATTTCAACCTACAATACAACAATTATTTACCCAAACCAATCTATTTCTTTGGATTTGGGTAAAAATTGCCACATTGGTTTGAGTCCTCAAAAGAGGTCTAAAGTTCAAATCAAGTTTTCTACCAGTTTTCATTCTTTAACCCTATTGAAGGTCATCTGACAGAGTAGACTTTTTTTTAACCCAGACCCATTCGTTAGCATAAATTGACAGGGCTCATGATCACTTACAAGCCATTCCCGGTGACCTTGGCTGCTGTCAGCCTTGAGTATTTTGACAGCCACCACTAGCCCGGTGCCAGGTTTGGCAGGAGCAAGGGTGGTCTCATCAACCCACCCTTTAAAGACTTGACCAAAACCACCCTCACCCAGAAGGCTATCCGGCCGGAAGTTCTTCGTGGCGGCCTTAAGATCATTCAAGCTAAAGGCTTTGAGGTTAATGGGGATAGGCAGATTCTCTTTTTTGTGTGATTTTGAAACTTTGTTGAAGATGACTGTTTTTGTTTGATTCTTGGAATGTTTTGAATTTGATTTCTCCTTCTTGTTAAGCATATCCTCTGAAAATCAAAATTGATCAAGAAAACTTGTTAAGTGATAATCATCATACCATTTGAGACAAAAGATATCATTCAACTGTCAATCCAAATTTAACAAACATATCCAGTAAAATTCACTAAAAATGAATTGTGTAATCCATATATCCTAGACCTGTCCTGAAAACTCAGGCCAATGGTTAGGGCTCTCATCTTCAATAGTGGAGGTCAGAGGTTCTAATCCATCTGGGGACAAATTTGAAGGACACCAGGTGAAGTGTCAACTTGGGTATTGGGTTTATCCCGGGTTCAATCTCAATTGAGAGTGAGGGTTAACCTATTCCACATGTTCCACGCATCTGCCATCTGGGGTGTGTATGTCTTACCTTTGCCAATCTGCCTTATGTGCCCGGTCAAGGCAACATACGTGACACGTACGTAAGAACATTGCCGTTCAAAAAAAATATCCTAGACCCCTAAAACCTAAACCGTTTCAAGATTGAAGCCATAGAGAGGCCCCTACCACTTTAACACAGCCCAAAAATCACTTTTTTTTAGAAAATTTTAAACTATAATTTTGAAATTAAGGATCCATTCAAATTCAAATCAAATAATCACTTATTCAATTTCATAATCGTACTAATCGAAACGAGTAAGCTCATAATTCATGGCGATAATCGAAACCCAGAAACTCAAATTAGTAATCATACAAAACCCTAATCGTGGCCATCCTTAAAACCAACAAACAAGTCATCAAACTGAAGAAAAACTATCAAAAATCAACATACCCAGAAATTGAGTAGAAGAAGCATGAGCAACATTGGCTTGTTTTGACCCACAAATTCCCATTTTTCAGTGACGATCTGTTGCAATTGAACGCGGGAATCAAGGGAGGAACAGATGCATTGGATTAATAGAATGATTAGTGGGGTGGTTTCGTCAGGTCTTCTCTTTGAATAAATGAAGTCAAAGGGTATGACTTTTTTGGATTTAGGAATTAATTGAACGTAATCCCATAAATGATTGCCTAAAATGGATTTAAGTCCATCAATTTTTGATAACCTAAATTCTAGTCACATATTACTTTTGGTATCTCTGTTCATACATTGCTTTTTTTATCCATACAACAATATATTTATAAATAGGTTGCTTTACGAGATGTATAATATTTTTATGTTTATAAGTCTTTGTTGGTCATATAGTCATATAGTCATATATTTTTATACGAGCTGTATAAAACTGGTCATATAGTCATATACAGCTAGTACGAGCTTTTCTTTTATTTTATTGTTTTTATTTATATAATGATTATCAATGATTTTTCTTCAAATAATCATTTTAATAATTTTTTCAATTTATTGTTTTATGTATAAAATATTTATAAACAATTATTTTTTCTAAGTGTTTTTAATGATTAATGTATTTTTGCATATTTTTGAGTTTTATGACTAAAGGTAATAACTATTTTTTTTAAATTATTGTTTTTTTGTTTAATAAATCAGATAATTAATCTTGTTAACAAGTATGATTGATTATTGTAATTGTTTTAAAAAATTAATTATAATTTTATATATAACAAGAAACACATAATAAAAGAAATATATATATATATATATATAGGGGAAAGATCAAATAAAAAGTATATTTTGCCTAAGAAGGCTAAGAAGGATTTATAAAATCTCCAAAACCGACCCAAACGAACTTCGATTGAACTCATTTCGATGGCATTGGAATCGTCTTATCGAACCTTACAATATTAGCTTTTAAGTTTTCGTTTTAACAACTAGATTTAGATTTTGGGTTTTAGAGCTTGATTTTTAGCTTTTAAGTTTTACCTTTATGTTAAAGATTTGTTTTTAAACTTTTGGTTTTAGTATTAAGGTTTATTGTTTATGATTTAAGGTTTGAGTTTTAGGGTTCGACAAGCCGGTTCCAATGATGCAAAAATGAATTCAATCGGGCTTTGTTTGAGTCGGTTTTTGACTTTTTGAAAATCCTTCTTAGCCTTCTTAGGCAAAATAGACTTTTTAGGGGAACTTTACCCTATATATATATATAACAAGAATCAGTTTTTTGAATAAAAAAGATAAAAAAAAAACTACACACTAAAGATCATCATAGCAGATTAGCAGCATCAACATTAGGGTCCTATCAAGACGGTGCGAGCTGAATACCAAAATGTGTCGCAAAAGTGATTGTGGCGTCGCCGTCCACATCGTTAAATCTTCAAGCATTTGTAATCGTTAGCATGATCTAGAATTGCATGATCACACTAGTAACAAGCCACGTGCTCGAGGAAGAGGCGATGACATATGCAGATGTCACTAAGGTGGAGGCTGCTCATGTCGTTGAGGCTAAGGCTAATCAACCGCAATCTCATGCAAAGGTTGAGGCACCCAAAGAACACCACTTTGTCAACAAAATCAGAATCCTATATGGAGATATCGATAGTGATGACTTGGCCGTTAACGTCGCACAGTCTATCCTCTCAGGTCGGTAACGTTTCGTCATAGACTTCTGAATAGACATCTTACTTTCTTAACAAGCGAAGTAACTGGCCATACACAAAGACAGGTTGTAAATGGCTGGTGCAAGAAGAGAATGCATAGAAAATAGATCAGAGTGTGTGCACCATTTATGGCTCTAGTGACGCCCTACTATATTATATGATAATAGCTGTGTATATATCTATGTAGTGTAGGGGTGTTCAAATAATCCGAAATCCGAATCGTATCCGAAACCCGAAAAACCCGATCCGAATTAAAAATTCGGATATTCGGATCGGATATCCATTTTCCGAATTCGGATCGGATCGGATATCGGATATTCAAAATCCAGTTTATTCGGATCGGATATCCGAATTCAATCCGAATAACCCGAATAAACCCTGTTTTTTCGGGTTGTTCTGGTTGTTCGGATTATTCGGATGAAAAAATTGGTTTATTCGGGTTTTTCGGATAGATTCGGATCGGATAGAAAATTTTCGAATTCGGATCGGGTCGGGTTTCGGATAAGGTCCTAAAATTTTCAAATCCGAACAACCCGATCCGAATAACCCGAATAAACTGTTATCCGATCCGATGAACACCCCTATGTAGTGGGTCTCACATAATGCTAACCCTTGCTTTCCCTAATAGGGTGCATTGCTCGTATGTGGCCATCACACCAACACTATATCATCGAACTCCTCGTGGGTGGTGCCCTGTGATTAGGGGTGTGCATGGGTCGGTTTGGGTCTGTTTTTGGCTTAGTTCAAACCCAAAACCGAAATTTCGGTTTTTTCGGTTTTTAAACCCGTTTGGGTTCGGTTTTTTCGGTTTTTATCTTTTCAAAACCCATTTGAGTTCGGTTTGGGTTTCGGTTTTTCTACTGCCTTAGATTATGCTTATAAAAAAATAAACTAAAATATTATATTTGTATTAAAAATATTTTAAGTACAACATTACTTAATATTTAAAAATATATATAAAAATGTTTAAATTTAGTAAAAATCATACGTGTTTTTTGTATCCTAAGCTAATAATAATAATAAAATATATGATTTTTATTTAACTTTTGATATAAAAAACTAAGAAAATAAAAATAGACGTTTTATAAATTGTTGAAATTTTCAAAGGTAATATATATAAGCATATACGCATTTATTCGGTTTTTTCGGTTTTTTTTTAGGTAAAACCAAACCCAAACCCAAACTTTCGGTTTTTAGAAAACTTACACCAAACCCGTCGGTTTCTATTTGGGTTCGTTTTTTTCGGGTTGGATTTTTCGGTTTTTGGGTTTTGGGTCGGTTTTTGGGTTTTGGGTCGGTTTTTTTGGTTTTATGCACACCCCTACCTGTGGTGATGCAAAACGAAATGGCGAGAAGAACTCTAAGGTAGTTTCTCTATATGTGACGCAAAACCACGATCAACAAATTGCCTCCACGAGGAGTTGACGCAAAAAATATCAACGTCCTGTTGATGCTCGCTAAGGATACACATCACATCCTAGTCTTAATCTATCGACTGATAAGTCGACCGAGCGATTATGAGTGTCTGCAGGGCCGTCTCTGAGAAATTAGGTGCCATGTGCGAGTGTTAAAAATGGGCCCTATGTTCGCGCACACACACAAATTGACAATAATTAAAACAACAGTAAAAACAATATAAACAATATTGTTTTAGCAAAATGATGCATTTCAATGTTTCAAATAACTAAATAAAACATGACGTTATTCTAGCATTTTTGATGCAAACTTGTTGATTAAATTTCCATAATCCACATTGTATAGTATCTCATCCTCAATAGTATAATTGTCAATTCTTAAGTATTTCTTAAGACATTATCGATCGTAAATATGACTTCAACAACTTCAATTTTGAAAAATTTCTTTCTGCATATTCTACAGTTACCGAAATAGTTAACAAAATTATATATGTAATTCATGCATTTGAAAAACAATCGACTTGCTTCAAATATTTTAAATATATATAATTAAAAATTGAATTGTTATATTTGTTTGTTGTAAAATAAATTAAAATATATAATATATACAATTTTTTTTAAAAATTTAGGGCCCCCTAAAAAATTGGGTCATGTGCGGTCGCACCTCCCGCACATGCTCTAAGACCCCCTAGAGTGTCTGTCCTCCAAGGAAACTACAAGAATTAGGGGTGTTCGCGGTCCGGTTTTTACGGTTTTTAAGTGGAACAGCAACCAACCCGTTAACAACGGTTTTTGAACAATGAAAACCAAAATTGAACCGTTCAAAATAAAAACCAAACCGAACCGTTATCAAGGTTTGGTTCCGGTTTGGTTTACGGTTTGGGATTTTGATAACGTTAAAAATAAAATCGAATCAAACCAAACCTTGATAGTTCAATACGGACTATTTACACAAAGTGCATATATATATATATTTTTTTAAAAATCGCGAATAAATCAAGAATTCAATATGTGGATACACACATATATAAACATCTATATACAGGAGGGTCTTAGAGCAAGTGCGGGAAGTGCGACCGCACAGGTCCCATTTTTTTAAGGGCCTAATTTTTAAAAAAATTGTATATATTATATATATGTATAGGGGACGGTTTCATTGTTAACCCTCTTTAATTGTGGTAACCCAAATAACTCTCACAAGATTAATCCAAATCTTTTGTTTTTTTCCATGACATTTATTATACATGTACAATACTATGTTCTTTTATTTGTATGAGCTAATTCAAGAACGTACGCGAGATTACATTAGTGTAAAGTTTTGACAAATTTTAAATGTTACTAAAAACTGTCAAAACTGTAATTACACTAGTAAAATTTCACGTACGCTTGTAAATTAGCTCATATACATAAAAGAACATAGTCTTATACATGTATAATAAATGACATGAAAAAAACCCAAAAATTGTGGTTGATCTTGTGAAAGTTAGTTATCACAATTAAGGAGGGTTATTATTTGATATTTCTCCTATATATATATATATATATATATATTAATTTATTAATTTATAACAAACACATATAATTTATATTCCAATTTTTTAAATATATTTAACCCAGTTATAAATTTTATAAAGGTAAAAGAAAACTTATTACATAAACATTTGACCCAATAACTCATTATAATTTAAAATTTAGGTAAAAAAACCAAATTAACTCACTTCATATTTGGTTACAAACCAATTATTATACACGTACACATAGGGGCCCATTTTTAGCATTCGCACATGGTACCTAATCTCTCAGACACGGCCCTGTCTATATATGCATATATATATACGTATATATCGATATATATATATTTGTATATACGTATATCTATATTTATATATACGCGTACACACACATATACGGTCCGGTCATGTTTTCTACGACCGGTTTTTTATGAAAACCGTAAACTGAACCGTTTATTACGGTTTTAAACTTTTAAAACTGACCGACCGAATGTTTGGAAGAAAACCAACCGTGAAACCGAACCGATGATCGGTTTGGACGGTTTCACGGTTTGAAACCGGACCACGAATACCCCTAACAAGAATGGATGCTGATCAAAAATATCTAGAAAGTCACCATCTGATCCAGACGAACCTGGTGAAGTACGGCTACGACTTTGACGATAATCAATAAAAAAAATAAAACCTAAGAAATAAGAAAGTAAAATATGTGCTTCCTTAATAAGAAAGCTTTACCTTTAATTTTTTTAATATGGTCTACAAATTTAAGTTTTCCCCTGTATATATTTGTGCTACCCTCATACGTATTAAAAAGGTTGTTTTTTATATTAATTTATATTAATATATATTTAATGTATTAAAAATATGTTGAAAATGTATGTTTTATATTTAGTATTATTTTATATGAGATGTATTTAGTAAAAGAGAGACGTAAAATCAAAATTGAATTGCTATAAAACCATGTCATGTGTTTATAAAATTATTTATTTATTAGAACATATAGATTTAAATCTAACACTTTAGTTTTATTGTTTCGTGCATTTCTTATTTAATTTTTTATTTATTTAACATATTTTATAAATATAATCACACGTATTGGAGGTTGAACGAGTCGCAAGGTTGATAAAATCACACGAATTTATAAAGCATTTTGACTGAAATTTTCAAATAATTGAAAATATGACTTGTCTTTTTTTAGGTATTCATGGTATCCGTTCGAGAAAGGCGTCTCACATATTTGTGTTCTGTCTTTGTCATAATAAATGCTTCATATGGTTGTCTTAGAAAATTATGTCATTGATTTTGTTGGAACTTTAGATATTATTTAAAAATATAACTCAAAATAAAATATAAATATAACAAAAATCTTAGTGACTTGCGAAAATTTATGCATAGAAGTCAAATACACTTGACCAAACACGTTTTTATTGAGAGGGGAATATTTAAAAAAATCCATGTAAATTCAATAAAATTTAAAAGATTTTTGATTTTCATATCAATATAGTATAAACACAAATAAAATAACAATAGTTGTGCCAAGTTATAAAAGCACAAAATTTACTTTTTTTCTAAACCGTTAAATCAAGCATCGCTCGGCAAACAGATAATTTGACTTCACTATTCAAGAGGAAAACCCAAGAAAATCCCCTCCTTATCCGAATCACTGCTTTTAAAAAGATTTAAACCTAAAACTTTTCGTAAGAGAAATTAAGGGGTTTTAGCATGCTAGAAGCCTTTTGGTAATCACAAAGTTTAGTAGTTTGGTGTTCAACACCATTTGAACTTTAAACTTAACACTTCTTGTGTTTCAATATTATTTGATGATATCATAGGATGATATTCATACATGTTACATTTTCAAAGATCCATAACAAATCATTAGTGATGAAGAATAAAATCTTGTAACAAAAATCAAGTCTTAGTACACATATAATGTTCCAAATTCTCATTTCTGTATTTGAATGATGATTTAATGACCTTTTATTCTTGATTTAAAAATGGATCATTGTCTTATAGTTAGAGATGCACAAAAAGACCGGTTAGCCGAACCGGTACCGATTCGTAACCGGTTAGAAACCAGTTATTTGTATCAGTTATAGGTTTTTGAAAAAACCGGCGATTTAGGACCGGTTTGAGGTTTCAAGAGACCAAACCGGTTAATAACTGGTTTTTCAAACCAGTTAACAGGTCCATCTTAATAAAAAATCGGTTATTTTGCGATTAACCGATTGGTTAACCGGTTTCGATTATTATATTGGTTTCGGTTTTTGAGGTTGAAAAACCGGTTATTAAACGAACCGGTTATTGGTAAAAACCGGTTTCTAGACTTTGACAGGTTAACCGGTTTGTGCACCTCTACTTATAGCTATGCATAATTGTTTAGGATAATGATCTTCATATCTACAAACATACAAACAAAACAAACAAACTTAGCCAGTATATTTCCATTCTTCAGTATGTCTGGGGGAAAGATGAAGATAAACCTTACCAATATCCCATTTGGGAAAGAGAGGCTCTTTCGAAGGAATCTCGGCTCAAAATTATTGTTTGATGTTAATCATCCCGATGTTTTTAACATTATTTTCACAAAATAAGTAAAATAAAGTTAAAATTAGTGTAGTTTTACTTTTGCCCATTAAAGGGCCACATATTTTTACATTACATGCGTACACTACAAATGGAGCGTATATGGACATGAAAGTTGTAAAAGATTTTAAAAAAATCAGTGCAACAACATAAAAGAAAGTAAATTTGTTTTTCACATTTGATCATGATAACAAGTTGTGTGATTTAGTCAATGGAGGATTTTAGTGGTGGTGATAATTTTCAACTATAGAAATTGAAAGAGAGGATGTAGACCCAAGATTTGAGAGATAGAAAGTGAATTTTGGTGTGGTTTTGAATGATACTCTTGCTTGGTATTTTCGGGGAAATGAAGTATGAAAGTATTTGATAAATCATAGTTAAAAATTAGATTGGTAGGATTTTAAAACTAAGAGTATGGTGTAAAGAGTGGGTGATGATGGGTGACCGGGTGGTTGATGGGGTAAAATGATGATAAAATGGATGTAACACGGTCTTGAATTTTGACCAGTTAGTTTGATTGTAGATGAAATCTTTTTTTAATTATATATATATAAGGAAAAGATAAAATGAAAACCACATCTCAATGAGAAAACCGCGAAAACCATTCAAAAATCACGTAAATTGAACGTATTTTTTTTTGAATTTTTTTTTACATGTTTGTAACACTATTGGACACATTTTTATAAAAAAATATAAAAAAAGCGCCGACAAGATATTTTTAAAAAAAATATTTTATAAACCCACGTAAAACCTACGTAACAAAACTGAAAAAAATTTTAGTTTTGTTACGTAAGTTTTACGTGGGTTTATAAAATATTTTTTTTAAAAATATCTGGTCGGCGCTTTTTTTATATTTTTTTATAAAAATGTGTCCAATAGTGTTACAAACATGTAAAAAAAATTTCAAAAAAAAATACGTTCGTTTTACGTGATTTTTGCATGGTTTTCGCGGTTTTCTCATTGAGATGTGGTTTTCATTTTAACCATACCCTATATATATATATATAATATGGAAGATTCGGTATCTGAATTGGCTGAAGGAGAGTGAGAGTTCGAAGCTGCCGGTGGCTTTTGTAGCAAATTCTATTTGTTCTACAGCCGCCCGAAAAGGAACTGCAGTGATCTTGAATAGGGATCCTACAACGATAGATAGAAGTTCAAATAATAACACACTTTTAAAGCAATAACCTAGATAACTTTGCCAAGATGAAGCTATATCTTGGATTTTTTTAACATCATTGTAATACATTTAGAACAATATGTTCATTTATGAGTTTGTGAAAATTCATCACCGTTTAAGAGATATCATCGTTGTAAGTTTTTTATTTACAGCACTATAATTGTTTTAGGCCCAAAACTTACAACGATGTAAACTCTCAAACGGTGATAAATTTTCGCAAACTCATAAAAAAACATAGTGTTCTAAATGTGTTACAATGATGCTATAAAATAATCCAAGATTTGGTTTTATCTTGACAAAGTTATCTGGGTTATTTCCTAAAGTGTGGTTCCTTTGTTAACCCATGTTAATTGCGTTAATCGAATAACCAAGGGCGGCCCGGGGGAGGGGCAAACCCGACCCCCGTCCCGGGCCCATTTTTTAGAGGGGCACAAAATTTTTTATATATACGTAAATATACAGATTCATTCAAATGAGAATTAATAAGACGAATCGAACTAAAAAGAAACATTTATAAACACATTATTTAATGGTGCAAAAAATAATTTTTCTTAAAGTATATTAAGTTACTTTCATGCCCTTTAAACTAAATATGTCAATTAGTTTGGTTAACGGTTTATTCCGTCTGGTTTAATCGGTTTTCAATTTTTTCCCCTATCAAAAAACCGAACCGAATCCGAGAAGTGATTTGGTTCTAATTTCGGTTAAAACCAAATAAACAGATTGAAAGCCAAATAAACCGCTTAAAAGTCAAGTAAACTGATCCAAATAAACCGAATTCAATTGAATAAACCGATTAAAACCAAATAAACCAATTAAAAAACGAATAAACCGATCTGAATAAACCGAATTTAACCGAGTAAACCGAATTCAATCTTATATATTATTAATAAGATAATAAATTTAAATTTGAATTCGGTTTAATCGGTTAACCAAACAAACCAAACTTATAAAAAAATTGGAATCAAAAACCGAAATTCGGATATGGTTAGGTACCGAACCGAAAACCAAATTCGGAATTTTGATACAACTAGAACCAAAATGAAAACCGAATTCAAAATTCGGTTCGATTATTTTAGTTACGAATACGTTTCGGTTTTCGGTATTAAACGGTTTTTTGATTTTTTGAGCACCTCCACTTTAATATTCGAATTCTTTATATGACCTTTTTTTCCGGTTCGTCTTGAGCATGCCAAATCTCAGGGACGCCCCTGCGAATAACTACATCTGATTACTTTAAGACCCACATTAAAGTAAATTTAAAGGTGTAGTTTTTTTATTAATGTAAGTGTGTCCTACATTACACCTTTAGATTTACTTTAATATGTACCTCAAAGTAATAAGATGTAGTTATTCGATTAACGCAATAAGTAAGAGTTAATTTTTAATCATCTTCAAATATATATATAGGATTTGTATCAAGTTATAATACACTTTTAATATATTAATCCAAATAATTTTGCCAAGATCAACCCGAATATTTTGTTTTTATTTCAAAATCTTTATTTACATGTACAAAAGTATGTTTTTTATGTTCTTGTGCAAAAAAAAAAATTCATTTATGATCATACATCACTGTAAGTTGTCTTACAACAGTGTAATATATGTACACTGATGCAGGAGCCAAAACGGTGTTAAATTTGCACAAATCCATAAAATAACATAATGTTGTACATGTAAAATAAAGATAATGAAAAAACCAAAGATTATGGTTGATATTGTTAAAGTTAATTGGGTTTCCGTAATTAAGGTGGGTTATTATAGGATCCCAATCCTACACACATACAAGCATTATAAACCCATGTATTACATGGGTTGGATAAATATAACATGTTATAAACAATAATTTTTACAAAAAATTATATGTAAGATTTATCAGCTGTTTGTGAAATAAAAAATATAAATATCTAAAAATTATAAAACAAAAAAACAATAATATTCAATAGTTATAAAATTATATTTTAAGATAATATATAATTTAAATCTTATTCATGTTTTAGTGATTAGTAAATTATTAGAATAAGAAGATTTATATTTTTAATACTTAATTATTAAAAATTGTTAAAATTTATTAGGAGAGAGACGAGAAAACAAATTTTAAATTTTATCATGGTGTGACATGTGTCTGTTAAATATACTTCAAAATTCG
Source organism: Mikania micrantha (assembly GCA_009363875.1). Classification (NCBI taxonomy): domain Eukaryota; kingdom Viridiplantae; phylum Streptophyta; class Magnoliopsida; order Asterales; family Asteraceae; genus Mikania; species Mikania micrantha. Next base: position 58,408,879 of record CM018686.1, read on the forward strand.
AGTAGGTATGTATATATATATATATATTAATATATGTATGTATGTATGTATGTATGTATGCATATATGGTTTGGTTAAGGATTTATAAACGTAATATCGTTTCCTCACCCCCACCAAACCTCTTTTATACCTTGACCAAGTTTATTTCATTCTTTTTACCATAAGAATTTACTTATGTAGTAAAAAATCTGGATTCTTCTGATGTCCGACTAACTAATGAACACGAAAATCATGATAAAAAACAATTGAGTTGGTGGTTTACAAGAAAAACAAGCCTTAATAGGTTTAATCTTGTGAGCTATAGATTGTACCTTCACAATTTAAATGCCATATAACTTTCTAACTTAAAATTATTTCATATCTGATAAATTCATCTTATGCTTTAAGAATAAATTTCCATGAACCAACCATCAACTTCTTTGTCAAATAGTATACAAAACCTTATGATGTGAAGGAATTGATATCCAAATAGTATACGAAACCACACGTTATTTTCTCCTCTTTGAACCTTCGTCATCTAGCTACTAAGTCGTTTGACGTGACCCCCACTTTATGCAGAGTTCAGGAGAAACTGGGTCACTTCATGATCTGATGTACATAGCATTGTGAAAAACCTCCAACCCCATCCTAAAAAAAATTAATAAACAAATATACCCAGAAAAATATATAAATAAAAAATAATAATAAAACCTTATTCTTGTCTTTTCAAGACCTTCAACTATTATTTTTTTAGGAGTCCGAAATAGTAAGAAATAATGCAAGGGAAGAATAGTTAGAACATAATTGATTGATGCAAGTCTCTCTCTATTGAGAGTGACTTTCATTATCAAATTGATATCAACAACCAACCATATCATCCAATTAACTTTTCCAGGTAAATGCTATATCCGAAACCAGAAAAAAAATAAAATATTTAAAAAATATATTTTGGATATCCGAAAATTATCCGGATATCCGAAAAATATCCGAAAAAACAATTTCGGATATCAAATATCCGTACTATCTGAAAATTTTCAAAATAGGTATCCAAATCGGAATTTTCGGATATCCGAACTTCCGGATATCCGATTCTTTCGGATATTTCGGATTCGGATACGGATTTTTTTGAACACCATTAGTTCTAATTTAACCTAACAATCTTTACCTAAAGTAAAATAAATGGGTTGATTTGAGTGAATAATATTGAGAGTGACATTTGATTTTCAAATTGATATCAATAGACCGACCATATCATACACTTTATTTTTCCAAGTAAAATGTTCTAATTAACTTGACAATCTTGATCGAAATATTTTAAATGGGTTGATTTGAGTAAACAATTATTGTATTTTGGGTTGACATGGGTAATAATTGAACACAATACGGGTCAAGATAGTTAACCTAAAAACTATGTGAATAAAATAGATTAAAAAATGTAATAATTATTAATAATATATTTGATGATAAAATCACTAATGATTATGCAAATAAACTATTGTTTCCTTGCAACTCATTTTAACATTAACTAAATTAACGTTTTTTAAAAACGACTCATTAAGACTCAAACTGATTTTGCTAAAAATTTATTCTGACCCTTACTCATTATGATCCAAACCCAATATGACTCGTTACTTAAACCATCCCAAACCACTCATTTTGCCTTGCTTAAATTTAAATTTGGTTAATATAAAGTCTTAAACTTTATAAAATAAAAATAATTATCATACTTACCGAATTTGAAGAAAAAGAAAAAAGAAACAGTCAAAATAAAGATTGTTTAAAAAAATAAAATTTAAATGACTGAGTTAATTTACGAGCGTGGTAAGCATTATAGATCTGAATTTTCGATTTTTCATGTGCGACTTTCATATTCAAAGTAAACTGTATGTGGTTCAAATTTTAATCGATGAGTTTCAAAAGAAAATAATTATGAGGATGAAAAGATGTTGCGAAAAATAAAATACCATAAAATAAACCAAAACTTTTCTTACATCAGTTTTATCATGCTTAAATTTGTGTGGTTTAGAAATTAAATTTGTTATAAATGTGAAAATGTATTCTCAAATTCAAATAAAGATAAATTTTTCGTATGTTTATGCATAGGAGTTGCTATTATAATGTAATTCAATAAAACAAGACACACTCAGTTACAGCCAAAAGGGTCCGAAGCACCCGACGTGCCCGGGTCTGTGGCCAAGGCCGATAGAGGTAAAGCTGCATTTTGATGACGCACTTCCTACGCTCGCATCGTCATGGGCTGTTTGTGTGCAAAATTCAATTTTCGAGTATGAATTTGATGTTGCGAATTCAAACCTGAATTCATGGATGTTTTGACTACTGCTTTCATAATATAAATAAAAAGTTCGATACTTTTTAGACACCGCAAAAAAACAATCTTCTCTAACTTTCTTACAATCGATCTATTTCTTACGTTCTTGTTCCATGTATAATTTCAAGTGCAATACTTGTATCCAGTTTGACACACTAGTTCAATTGGGCATCCGAAATCTGTTTAAAAAGAAATATGTTGAATTGAACTAGTGTGCATTTCATACATCCTGAGCCTGACTTATATAAATGTTTTTTTATATATATATTTGTAATTTAACAATCACTTGGCAGTTTTCAAAAAAGCGAAAAAATAAGTCAGACATTCATTGTCAATGGAGAGGAAGTAACAAAATCAGATTTGAAAAAGACGAGATGGAAGCATGTGAACACAAAGTGGTAAAATAAAGTCGTTTATTCCCTCTAAAATCTTTGTATTACCTAATTAGTCTAGAGCATGACTCATAACTAACGAGCATGTATGATGCTCACGTTGATTTAGGAAATTTTTTCAGTGTTCGTTACTTTTGAACATAAAAAAGTCTGGGTCGGTTTGACGGTTCAGGTCCTGTAAGGTTCATAACGTAATAACAATGCGATATATAGGTCAATAATTAAAAAACAACATCGTTATTAAAGACTTCAGATGTGCGAAGTACACACTTATTTAAGATTTCTGAACTTCGAACCAAAAAAAGACTTAAGGGGGTTGCGCCCCCTTGTAGGGTCCTAGTGGCACCCCCTTGTGGAAAGCGAGTTTGACATGATCTTATAGAAATACAAACATTGATTATCGAGAATTTTCTGACAACGTTCACCTGTATTATTCAAATTGGCAAGCTACTGGAAAAATTACATTAAAGGTTCATCATAAAAATATTAATGAATTCACCTTATATTTTAAGATTCTCAAAAACAATAAATTACTACTAAATTTTCAAAATGCGGTGTGTTCTGGTGAACCCACTCCGCATCATATAGATCCGCCCATGACCTAACCTCGAAATCCTTTCACATTCGGTGTTTAGAACGGAATCAAAATTATATAAATAAATATCATTTTAGGTTTTCTAATATCACTTTTTATACTGAGGATTAAATAAAAGTTAAACTATAAAGGCAATCAAAAGTGAATTATGACATTCCAAGGATTACAATCACAAATTCACCTTTTAAATGAAAAGTTACATGTCCAAATCAATTATAAAGTATGATAGTTTAAAATAATTTTAATATTCAAAGAATTATAGAAAAATAAAAACCTATTTACACAATAAATTCACAATCTACACAATTATAAAAGCCCTAGTATATTCATGCACAACCCTTAAATTTTATACATGTCTCGTATAATCTTATACGAGCCGTGTAAGGAAACCAATAACTAATTGTTAGAGGGGTATTTCTAATCAATCGCTAAAATTGCTATAAAACTTTTATACGCATTGAGGAATGATTATTAATTTTTAACTTACATTTTTTGTTTAATATCAATGTTATTTATATAAAAACTAGTGTATAGCAACGTGTTTCATAAATGAGAACAAACAAAATTTTAATAAATTTAAAAGAACATGCATGTGCGTTGTATAAAAGACTTTAATGGAAAAAGCTAAAACTAAAATTTTAAAAACAAAATAAAAAAGATACATTTTTAATATAAATTATATCCAAACAATATAATGTTAAAATAATAATTATAAAATATTATTAAGGTTTTATACTTATGCAATATTTAATATATAATTAAAAGGTATTTAATAAATTATGATATTAATTAATGAAAAAACGTGTCAATTAATGAATAAGTGAATATTTGTAGAATATGATGATAAAACCAATGATGTCTTTTGTTAGTGGTGAGATGGTGGTATAAGGAAAGTGATAAGAGACCCATGTCATGGGTTTGATACTTGATCCTGCCCGGTTTTACCGGCCTTCCACCGTAATGCCTTTGGACCGGTGCTTGAGTCTGGTTTTCCTCGGGAATTGGTGGCTGGTGGGCTAGGGGTTGCGGCGGTTTGGACTAGTAACCAACTTAGGCATCCTTTAGCCATTAAGGGCCACGTACGAAGTACCCGATATTTGATTAGTTGGTCGTTCAAAAAAAAGAATATGATGATATAAAGTAGGTTGTAAATAAAAATACGCTTGCTAGATTTCTTAGTATTAATGATTGTGCCATTATATGACTCATATAAGCCTATATAAGGCATATCATATAGGTCATATATGAGTCGTCTATGAGACTAATCATTATCAAAGTAATGAATTTGAAAGATGATTATACGATTCGTATAAATATATCTATTTATTTATATTAATAAATGACTAACATATAATGCCACTTGTCACCACCTGGTGGCTTCTCCAATGCTTTTTCCCTGCCCAAACTAACATTTCATACGCGGATCTTAAAACCCGATCCAACAATCAACCCATATTTCACTCAATCTTCATTTTCAATTTCCATCTACACTCTCTTTTTCATATAATGTCAAACCCTAAATTTCATCTTACATGTAAAGATCGTCACTACAAATCTTGTTTCATTTTAGGCTTTTAAAGGTGCATTTTTTTACGACTTATAATCAAAATTCATCTGTTCATAATATCGGTTCACTTTTATCTCATTATTCGTATGTTTTGAGTTTGTTTTTATCTCAATTTTTTTTATTTAGAGCTTGGATTATCAGTGTGCTGAACTTAATCTCTATTTTGAAACAAATATTTCGCGTGCAGGTGTCTAGGCTCTGAGTCATCAAACCCTACCAAATCGGTAGTGAAATTGGAAATCTCCATGTATTTTGACCTGATTATCAAGGTACAAATTTTGATTAATTGAAATTTTTTTGTTCGAATTTTACAATATTTATGTTAAAAATTTGTTTTTGATTATTTGTTTTAATTCTTTATGCGTCTTGATTGAACTGTATCTTCTGACTTCTTAACCTTCTTTTTTTCATTTTAATTAGTTAATTTATTTTTTTGAATCATCTAAAATAATGATTCAATTTTTTCAAACGACTGAAAACAATCTTTGCCAATTTAAGTTGTAATAATCGAGGTTTAAGTGACACTTATTAATGCTATGTTTTTATACTCTTTTTTCTATTATTGATTAAATTTCTATAATTATATGAAACACGTAGTAACAATCTATGGAAATTTTTACAAATTCATCAATTATAAGTTTATAACTATTTATTTATCCAGTATGTATAGCACACCTTCAAACTCTAAACAACCTTTGTTTATAGCAACATGAAGAGCAATTTGGCCCTCCTATGTGGGTATATTGACATTCATTGTCTTCTTATTTGATATATAATTGTTTATTTATGTTTGCACTATGTATGTAGATTTGTGTTTGTATGCATGAATCATTATGCGTGCTTTAGAGGTATGTTTTTATTCATATAGAGGTATGTTTTTATTCATGTCGCGCTTCTATTGGGCAATCTTTTGTGTTGTTTAATTCATGTTAGCTTTGTTATTATTGACGTCTATCTTCTATCTTTTAGTTTCTATATCAAATAAATTTATTAAAATAAAAATAGTGGCACATGTTATATACAAAATGGCATTTTTAGTCATAATAAATATATACATATTTATGAATTATATCGTTTTATTATTTAACACTTGTACATTCATGTGTTAAAACTGTTATCAAATTTGATATTTTTGTCATTTTTTTAGACAATTCGTGTAATACACGGATAACTAATCTTGTAATAGATATATCGTATCAGTTTAATTTAAAATTAAAAATGATAAACTTTTAAATAACCATAAACTTATAAAAAAAAACAATTTTTTTTAACAAAAATTTAAAACATTTCCACTAATAACATTGGATTCTACAAATCTTCTTGAGTTCAGCCCTAAAAGACAAAACACTTTATTGGGCCAAGGATTTATATTCCTTTTCAGTGACGTCACTTCGCACAATTTCCCTCCTGTTATTCCATCATCAAAAATTAAGCCTACTTTTCCCCCCAACAGCATCTGTTCTTCTGGTCTCTCAACCCTCACTTCAAATCAACACCAACAATGTGTGTTATTTCACACACAAACCACCGCTGATCGCCGTCGTCAACCACCACCACCAGGTCCACAACTATCATCATCATCTTTATCTTCGTCGCCGTCGTTGCTGTTTTGTTGTTATTGTTAAACTGTTAACGATATTGCCATTGTAAGTTGCGGATGGATCCTCAGGTCCAACAAGCGCAATTGACAGCGATCCTCGGGATGGATCCGGCGCCATTTGAAGCTCTGATGTCGCACCTCATGTCTTCATCGAACGAGCAGCGATCGCAAGCCGAGATTATGTTCAATTTATGCAAACAAACGGATCCTAACACGCTGGTGCTTAAACTAGCTCAATTGCTTCAGTTGTCTCCGCACATGGAAGCTCGTGCAATGTCAGCGGTTCTGTTGCGGAAACAGTTGACTCAGGATGACTCGCTGGTGTGGAATTCGTTATCTCCGGCTACTAAGTCCGCAGTTAAATCGATTTTTTTGACCTGTGTGCAGAATGAGGATGTAAAGACGATAATGAAGAAGCTGTGTGACGCTATTTCGGAATTGGCGTCGACTATTTTGCCGGAAAACGGTTGGCCGGAGCTGTTGCCGTTTATGTTTCAGTGTGTTTCGTCGGATTCATTTAGGCTTCAGGAGTCTGCGTTATTGATGTTTGCACAATTATCGCAGTACGTTGGGACTGCTTTAGTTCCGCATATAAAACATCTTCATGGAGTGTTTTTGCAGTGTTTGACTACTTCTGGGAGCTCTGATGTGAGGATTGCTGCTTTGAGTGCGGTGATTAATTTTATCCAGTGCTTATCTAGCTCAGGGGACAGAGATCGGTTTCAGGATTTGCTTCCTGCAATGATGCGGACGCTGACAGAATCATTGAACCGTGGGCAAGAGGCGACAGCTCAGGAGGCGCTGGAGTTACTGATTGCATTGGCTGGGACAGAACCACGATTCCTGAGGAGGCAAATAGTGGAGGTTGTGGGATCCATGTTGCAGATTGCTGAGGCTGAGACTTTAGAGGTGGGGACTAAACACTTGGCAATTGAGTTTGTGATCACGCTTGCTGAGGCGAGAGAAAGAGCACCAGGAATGATGAGGAAACTGCCACAATTTATCAGTAGATTGTTTGCAATTTTGATGAGGATGTTGCTGGATATTGAGGATGAACCTGCCTGGCATTCTGCAGAAGACGAAGATGAAGATGTAGGGGAGTCTAGTAATTACAATTTTGGACAGGAGTGTTTGGATCGGTTGGCGATTGCTTTGGGTGGGAACACCATTGTACCTGTTGCATCTGAGTTGCTGCCTGCATACTTGGCTGCACAGGAGTGGCAAAAGCACAATGCAGCTCTTGTTGCTCTTGCACAAATTGCAGAGGGATGCTCGAAGGTAGCCCATTTACATGGGGATTCATTTTGTAGTGCTCTTCAAGTTTGATTATCTTTTGTGGTATTAACTTGATACTTATCATGTAAATGTTGCAACCTTTGTTTGGCAAATTCTTTTGCAAACATATGGCACCTTTTCATGCTGGAAAATCTATTAGACAAATTCATCTATGTGAATGTTAGGACTAAGTACTTAGGAAAATATAAGTAGCACATGGTTCCTTTTGGTTGTATTTGTGTTTATTTCTACTTTGGTTGTGACCTTCTCACTGGCTTCTGCAGGTGATGATAAAAAATCTGGAACAAGTAGTGATAATGGTTTTAAATTCTTTTCAAGATCATCACCCACGAGTGAGGTGGGCAGCTATAAACGCCATTGGGCAGTTATCTACAGATTTAGGCCCGGACTTGCAAATTCAGTACCACCAGCTTGTGCTGCCAGCACTAGCTTTGGCAATGGATGATTTCCAGAATCCCCGAGTTCAGGTTAGTAGTTAGTAGTGAAATTCAGGTGTTAAAGTCAGTGGTCAACAATGGATTCTAACTACTTGTTTTTGCAGGCACATGCTGCTTCAGCTGTGTTAAATTTCAGTGAGAATTGCACTCCTGATATTTTGACACCTTACCTAGATGGAATAGTGAGAAAGCTGCTTGTACTAGTACAGGTAAAAATTATGAAGGACAAGAACACTATATAAAATCAAAATTAAAATTGCTTATCATTTAACATATTTATTCATGGTGGCATCTGATCAGTTTACAACCTGTTCATGATTGTTTTGTAGAATGGTAAACAAATGGTACAAGAAGGGGCCTTGACTGCTTTAGCATCAGTTGCTGATTCATCACAGGTAAGTCAGTTTGATCAGAAAACAAAATCAAAATATCTACTATATATATATTTTTGAAATGCTAACAAAATATCTATTATATTTAGTTGTATACTTTAAAAAGTTAAACTTAGGTGTTTGTTGCATTAATAGGAACACTTCCAGAAGTACTATGATGCAGTGATGCCATACTTGAAAGAAATATTGGTGAATGCAAATGACAAAGCTAATCGCATGCTTCGAGCCAAAGCCATGGAATGCATTAGTCTTGTTGGAATGGCAGTCGGAAAAGAAAAATTCAGAAATGATGCTAAACAGGCAACTTTTTCATTTCAACAAAAGTTGGTAATTTCTATTTTATAATAATATTGAAAATGGATGCTGATGGTTTGTTTTAGGTGATGGAAGTTCTTATGTCTTTGCAAGGATCTCAAATGGAGGCTGATGAGCCCACCACAAGTTATATGCTTCAAGTAGGTGTTAGTCTAATAAGAAGCACATCTGATAGCTAATGTGCCAATTTGTGTTATCTTTTAATTGTATGTGTGCGGCTTTGCAGGCATGGGCCAGATTATGCAAGTGTCTTGGGCCTGATTTTCTTCCTTACATGAGTGTAGTTATGCCTCCTTTGATTCAGTCTGCTCGACTTAAACCTGATGTGACTATCACATCTACCCATTTAGATAATGAAATTGAATCAGATGATGAAAGGTATTTTGTTGCATTTACTTTACCGTCTTCAAAACATGATCATGAATATCTTACCTGATAATTTAGTTCCGTCTCTTCATTTAGTATATTTTGTCGAATCGGGAGATGTATTAGCTATTATCTTGCTTAATTGTATATTTGTATGCCATATTGTGATAACTGTTTGTCTGTTTGAGGTTGCATATTGGTTGTTCAAGAAGAGTGAGATATATAGGCACAATGCTCATATCAAAAGTTTTAAGCTCTTTAGGTTCATTTGTATTGCATATTTTGCAATTTAATTCTACCTAGCAGTATATCTTCTTTTGCAATTTAAAAAGAGTTTTTCCAAATTCTTTTTAATCTTACATCGTTATTTTAAGTGATGGATTTGTTGATTAATTTACTTATCTATTTTCTAATATTTTAGTATGGAGACCATCACACTCGGTAATAAGAGGATAGGGATCAAGACTAGTGTACTCGAAGAGAAAGCAACAGCTTGCCACATGCTGTGCTGTTATGCAGATGAGTTGAAGGAGGGTTTCTATCCATGGATCGATCAGGTTAACCTTCATGCATATTTATTATCAACAGATATAGTATAAATATTACAAACTTATAAATATAAACATTGGTTAGGTTGCATCGATATTGGTTCCACTTCTCAAATTTTATTTTCATGAAGAAGTTAGAAAAGCAGCTGTTTCAGGTTTGAGTGCCAATCCTTTTTGCAATCAGCAAATTTGTTTTCTAGCGTTGGATACATTGAGTAATCAAGAAGGGTAGGTTAATTTTTATATATTTATTCTTATTGTTCAGCCATGCCCGAGCTCTTGTGCTCTGCAAAATTTGCTTTAGAGAAAGGGCTTGCTCAGGGTCGTGATGGATCTTATATAAAACAGTTGTCTGACTACATAGTTCCATCACTAGTAGAAGCTTTACACAAGGTTATGATGCTACTTTACATCTTGGGTACACATGACTCAAAATTAGTCAACACTAGGATATAAAGGAGGAGGCTGATATATATTAAGGGGTAACTTTATAGAAATGTAACCAACTTTCAGCTTTGCTCCAATTAGGTCACTAATACTTTTTTTGTTCCGATTAAGTCACTCATATTTTTTTTGTTCCTTTCTTTTTTTCCGATTATGTCACTTTACTTTTAATTTTGTTTTAATCAGGTCATTCATATTGTAAGTAAAATGTTTGTGATTAGAACACTATTTTAAAGTAAAGTGACCTAATCGGAACAAAAAAAAAAGTATGAGTGACTTAATCGGAACAAAAAAAAAGTATGAGTGGCTTAATCAGAACAAAAAAAAGTATTAGTGACCTAAGTGGAACAAAGCTGAAAGTTGGTTACATTTGTATGATATTCCCATATATTAACAACCAAAAGGATTATAAGATAATGATAATGATTGGTTTCGTTGATATGTTGAAATGTAAAGGAACCTCTTATTCTCACACCCAACTCTCAAACTCCACACCCTCTGTACGCCTCTATAGGCCCTTACGAGACGTATAGGGTGCCAATCATTATTTGTCAGAGCGCTAATGATTTGGCTCGTATAAGCCTCATATAGGCCTTTAAGCCTCTTATAGGACTTATACGAGACAAATCATTATCGAATTAGTGTGTGTCAGAGAGGGCTATACGCCTTGAATAGGCCTATACGAGTTGTATAGTGTCAGTGAGGTGTTAAAATAGAAAGAGGGTGTGAGAATAGCCGGTCAAGAAGCTCTCACCTTGTGTTTCATGCCTTGGATTCAGAGCCTAAATGCCTCAAAGCCTCGCACTTTTTATAACCAAACTATTTACAGATTATATTTATTTTATTTGTTTTAGGTTTTTTTGTCCTTTGTTTCTTTGTAAACATATTTTTATCTCAAATTGCAGTAACTCTATATTTGTTGCAGGAGCCTGATACAGAAATTTGCGCGAATATGTTGAATGCAATAAATAGATGCCTGCAGGTTGGCTTATCTACTGAAAAAGTTCCAAATATTTTCATTATAAAATTTAGGACTTAGCTGTCAAACTGTGTAATTTGACAATTTTTTTCAGATCTCTGGACCCCTTTTAGATAAACACCAGGTGAGAAGCATTGTAGATGAGATAAAGCATGTGATTGTAGCAAGTTCAAGCAGAAAAACGGAACGCGCTGAAAGGACCAATGCTGAAGATTTTGATGCCGAAGAAGGAGAGCTACTCAAAGAGGAAAATGAACAAGAAGATGAAGTCTTTGACCAAGTTTGTTCTTTCAACATTTTTGATATTTAGTAGAGGTGGCAAAATGAATTAGCATGATGGGTTGGTAATTGGTTACTAACCAAAGCACTTATGTCTAAAAATGGTTCTCTTACATAAAAATTAGTTTCTATTTGGAAAATAATAATATGATTTTGTGAAAAAATTGATTTGGGATTATTTTAAGCACTAAAAAATACACTTTGGTCAAATTTTCAACCCATTTAATCTCTTCCTTTTTAGTAATTTTTTGACTTTCCTCGTTAGATATTAGACATAATTCATTGAAATATCCGTCTTTAGTTTGTAGCAAACATATAGTTTATGTAAATAATATAAACTCCAGTTTCTGATTATGTTATTCATTACAGGTTGGTGAAATCTTGGGGACCTTAATAAAAGCATTTAAGGCCTCTTTCTTACCTTTCTTTGATGAGTTATCATCTTATTTAATGCCTATGTGGGTAAGTAGCCAATGTTTGTCATCCCTTTTTCATAAGATTTCTGTGTTTTATTCAGCTGAATAAATCCATGTTAAGCAATTGTATATATTTCTTTTTTGTTAATTATTTATGCACACTTTTACTTAATTGAAGGGCAAGGACAAATCATCTGAGGAGAGAAGAATTTCAATTGGCATCTTTGATGATCTTGCAGAGCAGTGTCGTGAATCGGCTTCAAAGTACAAATACTTCTCAGAATCTGCTCTATAGGTGGCAAAACGGGTGGGTTGGGTGACATGTCAATGTAAAACTGGGTCAGTTGGGATGACCTAAAACTCTATTGTCCCTGAAATATTAGCTTTTATAACAAATTAATGCCAATTGTGGCATACTAAATAAATATATTTCTACAACATTCTACCTTTACATGTTATATATAATTATATACTAAAATTTTAGTACTCTTTACATGTTCATCTACCCGTCCATACGTAAATGGGTTGAAAACTTAAATTGCTGCTTCTTACTTGTTCTTTAAGAATACCTACCTAATTATCCAATTTTACATTTATTTTTCTATCAATTCACAAACTAGGTATTATGATACCTATCTTCCATTCCTTCTTGAAGCATGCAATGATGTTAATCCAGAAGTCCAACAGGTCAGCTTGATGATCCTCCGAAATTCCGCATTTGTTTCCCTTATTTACAAACTTACCCTTCTAGTTTTTTTTATTAGGCAGCTGTGTATGGTCTTGGTGTGTGTATAGAGCATGGAGGTTCAGTTATCAAGCCTCTTATTGGAGGTAAAGTATATGTCACATAAGCAAAAATTAACTCTTTCCTCTATATTGACTTGTTGACTTTTTTTTTTTGCCGACTTTTTTAGAGATATTTTCAAGGTTAAATCTTGTTATAAGCCACCCTGAGGCTCTCCAACCTGAAAATGTGATGGCATATGATAATGCTGTCTCTGCTTTAGGGAAAGTATGTCTTTTTCATCGCGACACTATTGATCCTAATCAGGTATTTTTGACATTTTTGTTCATTAAATTATTTTTTATTTGTTTTATTTCATTTTAAATAAACATTTTTTTGTTGGTTGGCAGGTTATTCCTGCATGGTTAAGCTGCTTACCTGTAAAAGTTGATCTTATTGAGGCTAAAGTTGTTCATGACCTGCTTTGTTCTATGATCGAAAGGTTGCAACCATCTAAATCGTTTTTATTCGAAGACTTGGATTATCAATATAATAATATTGCTTTATAATTATATTTAATTATTAATTATATATAACATAACACTTTGGGTTAACAGGTCAGCTGGAGAACTCCTTGGCCCCAACAATCAATATCTTCCTAAAATTGTTTCCATTTTTGCCGAGGTTAGTTTACCTTCGTTAAACAATTAACATTAACTAAACTGAATGGAACTAAAACTAGGGGTATTTAGAAATGGTCAACTCCAAACCGAAGTAAGTCAATCAGCTTGAGTCTTTGAGATCCAAACGGGTCATTTCATGGTTTGGTTTCAACGGTTTGACAGTGTAGCAGTTCAGTCAGCTTGACAGTTTCCCTTTCATTTTTTTTATTTGTATATTTTTTTTTCTTGAGTATGCAGTTGAGTTCTTTTTATCATTTTAAAAAAACAAATTAGATTTTATTAATCCAAACTATCACTTATTGGTTGATAATAATCTATACTTGTAATTTGACTAATAACACCCATAACTTGATTTCCATTTGATTTTGTTTACATGGAAGATATATTACCTGTTTATGCTTATAATCCACCTTGTGAGCGAAATCAAATGGAAATCAAGTACAAGTCAACCCCTTATAACATGAAAAGTGACGGTATGAATTATCATTGGCCAAATGCATTAGATTTTAGATTATTAAAAATCAATTTGTCTCCTAAAAACATCAATTCAAGCTAATAATTTTGAAAAAGAAAAAAAAAACTGTTCATAGCTTAAAGTCGCAAACCACCAAAACAAAACTGTTAAACTCGTAAAACCTGCCGATCTGAGTTTATGTTAGACGATAAACTGGAATGTGAACCCTCAGGGACGAGTTGGGAAAAGAAGGCCTATAGCTACTTGTAAATTTGTGTTTTTTGATTTTATATTTTTAAATATAAACAAATATATATAAAATAAAAAGAATTTTAAATTTTTTTTTCTGCCCCTGAAAAAATGGGCCCGGAACAAAAGTTGGATTTGCCCCTCTCCGGGCCGACCATGCGAACCTATACTAAACTTTATTAATGAGTTGATTTGTTGCGATATAGATTTTATGTGCCGGAAAGGACCTTGCCACGGAGCAAACGATTAACCGCATAATCAACCTTTTAAGACAACTTCAACAGACCCTACCACCTGCCATATTGGCTTCAACATGGTCAACCCTGCAACCCCAGCAACAACTTGCATTACAATCCATTTTATCATCATAGCATCGTCTTCATATTTCTGTTCATTTTTTTGGTGCGACAACCGCAAATGAGATGTCTGGCGCGTGTTAAATATGTCGAAAGCGCGTAAATTTTGGGTTAGTATGGTATGTGTATATTAGTCATTAGAGTTTGTAAGATTTGTAGTTTGGAGGATTGTAATTGTGAGTATATGGTGGAGGGTGAGATTGTTGTAGCAAATCAAATCCTGGTGAAATTTTGGTCATCTTTACTTCTTGTATCTTGTCTGCTTATTTATGAAAACACAGTAATTAGAATCATAATAATAAAAAAAAAAAAACACAGCAATGTTAAATAAATTTATTCAAAACATATTAGTTTTAAACCTTATTTAAAAATACATAATATTTTAAACATACTTTTTTTTGAACGGCTAGGAATGACACATAAGACATGATTTCAACCGTTCTCTTGGATTTAACGTTACGAAGATTTCAACTTACTTAGTCTTGAGTTTTATGTGAATAAAATTTGATATTACTAATAACAGGAAATGGTATTAAGGATTACTAGGAGGAAACCCGCGCTATGCGGCAGAATCAACACATTTTAAAAGTTATTATACAACATGTGTAGTTATGGTCACATATTTTTAAAAAAATTTGATGACGCGTCTATAAAAAGTAGTTTCCTTACAAAATGTAATCCAGCTTAATAAGTATTACTAAACAACACAATAATCATGAAAAAGTTCATCAACAAAAGTAATTACCAAACTAAGCTAAAGTAATATAAGGCATTTATGTCACATTTCCTAAAGCTTCATCAAAATATGGTAACACGAATCACGCAAAATCCTTATATGATTATTCAAATACTTGTTCCATTCATCGAAACCATGCGTCAAATGCTTGCATTATGATGAGATCGATGTTTATTCATAAACCTTGCACATATCAACCATCTCATGGTCCTCATCTACATGGTTCAAACACCATTCTTCATCAAGATTTGAATAAGGAGTTTCCTGTATCTTTTCCTGCTTGACCTACTATAGGAACTGGATGAGAACTTCGTTGTGTCTTCTGTCTTTGACAGTCATATCTTTGGGAGCAGGTTGCTCCACTGAAATTAAAAACAACATACAGTTGGTAGTCTTCATCTACATGTGTTTTGTTAATATAAAATTAGCATAGTTAAATTAATAAAACTATAATAATAGATATTAAATTGATACGTGTCGTATCTTCCAACGCAACTCGTATCTTCCAACGCAACTATGATAAAACATTAGAATTGTCATAGGTATTACAGCACAACCAAACAAATATAAGCTCAAATAAAAAAAATTCGAGTAAAAAAACGTGCCTTAAGTTGCAAGAGAAATTCAAACATAATGACAAAAAGGAACCTACAAAAACCAAACGACCCAATGAAAGTAAGGGTGCAAGTAAATATAAAGAAATTTATAACATCTTAATTTTATAATGTTACTTTAAAACGCGTGTAATAATCGTCCTAAAATTTCAAAAAAAAAATCACCATGAGTCGTCTGAAAAACATAATTTTCCTTAAGAAATTTAAACCAGCTAAAATTTATTTTTTTTATAATAATTCAACTACTATTAACAACCCGGTTTGCATCCGATCTTTAATTGGTAAACATGTTGCACATACCTTAAGGAATAAAGTACTAAACAACGCAAGCATGGTAAAAATTATAATTGTCATAAGTATTACACCACATACAAATATATATAAGCACAAATAAAAAAAAAACTTGAGTCAAGAAGACATACCTTAAGTTTCAAGAGAAATCCGAGAGGAACAAAAATAAACCTACAAAAAATCAAATGACACAACAAATTTTAAAGCAAAATTTAAAATGCTTGAAATAATCATCCCACAATTTCAATGTTACTTTAAAACGGATGGAATTATTTTTCCAGAATTTTAAATCAGCTAAAATCCATTTTTATATAATAATTCAACTGCTATTAACAATTCGGTTTGCATTCGATCTTGTTAATTCATGCATCAATAATTTAGAATTCAATATTCTACTCTTGTTTATACAACATAGTACAATAAGATAAGAAAATATGCAGAAAGCATATGAACCTAATAAACAGTGTTTGAAGACAATTCATTGATGTACTAAAGGCTAATTATCGGATAATTAAACCATGGAGGCTAAAATGATTATTGTTGTTAAGTGTAACTATGGCAGCTTGCAATTTAGCGTAGCTAATTCAGTCATCAAATGCACATAAGGGAATCTGTTAGTGAATAAACCTAACATATTAAATCATATATTGACTTCGAAATAAGTTCTGATGTTTTTATCTTGTTCCTTTCCTTCCCTTTGGAACAAATTTGTACTGAACATTGGACAGCTCCTACGAATCCTTTTCTCAGCCAAAGTGCCTAGGGTGCAGCAAGGGGCACAGGTGCTGTCGAACCAGTCTCCAACCTGTTTGAAGCTGTATTAAAATGGTCCGAAAAAACTAAAATGTCTTGGAATCGGTCTAAAAAGCCTATAACACATCCAAACATTTTGAGCGTTGGAAACAATAAATATTTCAGAAACTAACAACATGCAAACATTATGGGGTTTTTGTTGGGCTTATTTCATTTGGCCCATGAGAAAGCCCACAACACATTGGCCTTGTTTAAATAAAAAAAAAAAAGTTCAGCAGCTGGTGAATGTAGAGTGTGTCGATCAGCAGCAGAAAAGAAAGAAAAAGAGGAGAAGAAGAATTTCCGTCATTTTTGACCTAGCCTCGTTCTCAGTCAGTTTCCCGGAGTTTCAGCTGTCGGATCGTTCTCATTTTTGGACAGCCTCTTCGTCACATCCAGGGGAGCTTATCCAACGGTGGGTTTTGTTTAATAACTTCCGGAAGTCGGGTTTTCGAGCTACTGTTCACAGCTGACGAGTTTGTGGTTATTTCCTCCCTTTTGTCTTTGATTTGTTTCCATATGCTTGATGTTAGTGTTTCCAAGTGTATGATGGTTATTGTATGCCTCTAGTATACCTAGAGAAGACTTTGTATTGCTCTTATTTGGTGATAGTGGATTTGAAGCGGCTCTAGTAGTCCCGTGGTTTTTACTCTCCTTTTTGAGAGGTTTTCCACGCTAAAATCTTGGTGTCTCTTTGTTATATTTGTATTCTCTATTTGTTTGCATCCTCATAGGTTCATTTGAGTTGGGAAGGTTTGGTCAAACGAAGATAATTCCGCATTTGTTGTTTACCGTTGTGACCGGGTCGTGTGTTTTTCCCATCAAAGTGGTATCAGAGCCATTGGTTCTTGATTTTGGTTATATACACTCACTTGAATGATGGATGCTAATACAAGTAGAATGGTTAATTTGAATGGTTCTAATTATCATGTTTGGAAAGGAAAGATGGAGGACCTTCTTTATGTGAAGGATTATTATTTGCCTATCTTTAGTACGGATAAACCTGACAACAAAACAGATGAAGAATGGAGCATTCTACATAGAAAGGTTTGCGGGTATATTCGTCAATGGGTTGATGATAATGTTTTGAACCATATTAGTAGGGAGACTCATGCTCGTACTTTGTGGAACAAGCTTGAGGAATTGTATGCTCGTAAGACCGGGAACAATAAGTTGTTTTTGATTAAACAATTGATAAACTTGAAGTATCGTGATGGAACTCCTGTTACTGATCACTTGAATGTTTTTCAAGGTGTTATTAATCAACTTGCCGGAATGGGTATTAAGTTTGAAGACGAGATACAAGGTTTATGGCTCCTCGGTACTTTACCGGATTCTTGGGAGACTTTTAGGACATCATTGTCCAACTCTGCAGCAAATGGTATTATTACTATGGAATTGGCTAAGGGCAGTATTTTAAATGAAGAGATGAGAAGAAAGTCACAAGGTTCCTCTTCACACTCAGATGTCTTAGTCACAGAAAGCAGGGGGAGAAGTCAAAGTAGAGGTCCGAGTAACAAAGGGAAACACCGTAGCAAGTCAAGAGGAAAAAATGATGATTTTGAGTGCTATCATTGTGGCAGAAAAGGGCACACAGTCCGGTATTGCAGACAACTGAAAAGAGAGAACAAGAAGGCTAATTATATCAATCAAAAGAACAACCATAAGAAAGATGATGGTGGTAATGACAGTGCAGAAGCAAATACTACTACCGATGAGTTCTTTATTTGTTGTGATTATGATATGGTGAACGTTGCACATGATGATTCGAGTTGGGTTGTTGACAGTGGTGCTACCTGTCATGTGACATCACAAAGGGATTTCTATACATCTTACACACCCGGTGATTTTGGGAGTGTCAAGATGGGCAATAGTGGGCTATCTAAGATCGTTGGTGTTGGAGATATTTGTTTGAAGTTTGACACTGGGATGGAGTTGGTTTTACACAATGTAAAACATGTTCCAGATATTAGACTTAATTTGATCTCTGCAGGTACACTCGATGAAGATGGTTACCATAATAGCTTTGGTGATGGTAATTGGAAACTCACTCGTGGTTCTCTGATTGTGGCAAGAGGTAAAAGAGCTTCAAAGCTCTACACTACACATCCAAAGATCTCTAAAGATTCAGTTCACTCATTGGTGAATACAGATATGACTGAGTTATGGCATAAGAGACTTGGTCACATGAGTGAAAAGGGGATGTCTTTATTGTTGAAGCGAAATGCCTTGTCAGGTGTGCGTAATGTTCATTTGAAGAAGTGTTCTCATTGCCTTGAAGGTAAGCAAAATAGAGTTACCTTTAAGAGTCATTCTCCTTCTAGGAAGGAAGGGATACTTGATTTGGTGCATTCCGATGTATGTGGTCCTATGAAGACTAGATCACTTGGCGGCTGTTCATACTTTGTCACATTCATCGATGATCACTCAAGGAAGGTTTGGGTTTATTCTTTAAAATCTAAAGATCAAGTATTTGATGTGTTTAAGCAGTTTCATGCCCTAGTGGAAAGACAAACTGGGAAGAAGCTTAAGTGCATTAGAACGGATAATGGAGGTGAATACATTGGTCCCTTTGATGCTTATTGTAGAGAAAAGGGTATTCGACACCAAAAGAGTCCTCCGAAGACACCACAGTTGAATGGTTTAGCCGAACGGATGAACAGAACATTGGCTGAAAGAGTTAGATGTTTGCTTTCACATGCAGGATTGCCTAATTCTTTTTGGGGTGAGGCTTTAAATACAGCTGTACATGTTATTAATCTTACTCCTTGTGTTCCTTTGTCTTTTGATGTTCCAGACAGGGTTTGGAGAGGCAAGGATGTTTCTTATAATCATCTGAGAGTCTTTGGATGCAAGGCTTTTGTGCACATTCCCAAAGATGAAAGATCAAAGCTTGATGTGAAGACTAAGCCATGTATATTCCTTGGTTATGGCCAAGACGAGTTTGGGTACAGGTTATATGATCCAGTTTTGAAGAAACTTGTAAGAAGCCGAGATGTTGTGTTTATGGAAGATCAGACTTTGAAAGATATTGAGAAGGTACAAATGGTTCCTCAATATAGTGATGATCTTGTTGATTTGGATCCGGTTCCTCCACAACATTCTGAGCCACAAAGTGGAGATGAGACTCAAGTAGATGAACAACATGAAGATGGTGATGTTGTTAATCCAGAGTTACCAATACCAGAGATGCCTGCATTTGTCCCACTTAGGCGGTCTACCCGAGACCGTCATCCTTCCACCCGTTTTTCTGCTGATGAGTATGTCTTACTCACTGATGGGGGAGAGCCTGAATGTTATGCAGAGGCCATGGAAGATGAACACAAAAGAGAATGGGTTGAGGCCATGCAAGATGAGATGAATTCCTTGTATGAGAACAATACTTTTGAGTTGGTAAAGTTGCCTAAGGGCAAGAGAGCTTTGAAAAACAAGTGGGTCTACAAATTGAAGACTGAAGAACATACCTCACGACCTCGGTACAAGGCTAGATTGGTGGTCAAAGGGTTCAGTCAAAGAAAAGGTATTGATTTTGATGAGATTTTCTCTCCAGTCGTGAAGATGAGTTCTATTCGGGTTATTCTTGGTTCGGCTGCTAGCCTTGATCTGGAGGTTGAGCAAATGGATGTCAAGACCGCATTCCTTCACGGTGACTTGGATAAAGAAATCTACATGGAGCAACCTGAAGGGTTTCAGGTTAAGGGCAAAGAAGACTATGTCTGTAAACTTCAGAAAAGTCTTTATGGGTTGAAGCAAGCACCTAGACAGTGGTACAAGAAGTTTGAGTCAGTTATGGGGGAGCAAGGCTACCGGAAGACTACTT
This sequence comes from Mikania micrantha, assembly GCA_009363875.1. NCBI lineage: Eukaryota > Viridiplantae > Streptophyta > Magnoliopsida > Asterales > Asteraceae > Mikania > Mikania micrantha. The sequence goes on from CM018686.1 coordinate 58,429,532, forward strand.
CAGATCACTGTGTTTTCTTTCAGAGGTTTGGTGATGATGATTTCATCATTTTATTACTTTATGTTGATGACATGTTGATTGTTGGCAAGAATGCAGATAGAATTTTACAGCTGAAGAAAGAATTGAGCAAGTCTTTTTCTATGAAAGACTTGGGGCCGGCAAAACAAATTCTGGGTATTCGGATTACTAGAGATAGAGCTTCAAGGAAGCTACACATGTCACAAGAGCAATACATTGAAAGGGTGCTTTGCAGATTCAACATGGCCAATGCTAAAGTTGTGAGTTCACCTCTTACTCCCAACTTTAAGCTAACTGATAAAGATTGTCCTTCTTCTGAGAAAGAAATTGAAGAAATGGACAGGGTTCCATATGCCTCAGCAGTTGGAAGTTTGATGTATGCAATGGTGTGTACTAGGCCTGACATTGCCCATGCAGTTGGTGTTGTTAGTCGGTTTCTGTCAAATCCGGGTGAGAAGCATTGGGAAGCAGTTAAGTGGATTCTTAGATATCTACGGGGTACCTCCAAATTGGGTTTATCATTTGGGGATGGGGAGCCGATGCTTTTTGGTTACACAGATTCTGATATGGCAGGAAATAAAGACAACATGAAATCCACTTCTGGATATTTGATGACTTATGCAGGGGGAGCTGTGTCATGGCAATCTAGATTGCAAAAGTGTGTTGCTTTGTCTACTACAGAGGCTGAGTATTTGGCAGCAACAGAGGCATGCAAAGAACTATTGTGGTTGAAAAGATTTTTGCAAGAGCTTGGCTTCATGCAACAACGCTACGTGGTTCTTTGTGACAATCAAAGTGCTATCCATCTTGCTAAGAACTCCACTTTTCACAAAAGAACAAAACATATTGATGTTAGGTATCATTGGATTAGAGATGCTCTTGAAGACAAGTTGTTTGAGCTTGATAAAGTTCATACCGATGATAACTGTTCCGATATGTTGACTAAAGCTTTAGCAAGGGAGAAGTTGAAGGTGTGTTGCTCGATCGCCGGAATGGCGAACTCTTCCTCATAGGCCAAAGGGGGAGATTTGTTGGGCTTATTTCATTTGGCCCATGAGAAAGCCCACAACACATTGGCCTTGTTTAAATAAAAAAAAAAAAGTTCAGCAGCTGGTGAATGTAGAGTGTGTCAATCAGCAGCAGAAAAGAAAGAAAAAGAGGAGAAGAAGAATTTCCGTCATTTTTGACCTAGCCTCGTTCTCAGTCAGCTTCCCGGAGTTTCAACCGTCGGATCGTTCTCATTTTTGGACAGCCTCTTCGTCACATCCAGGGGAGCTTATCCAACGGTGGGTTTTGTTTAATAACTTCCGGAAGTCAGGTTTTCGAGCTACTGTTCACAGCTGACGAGTTTGTGGTTATTTCCTCCCTTTTGTCTTTGATTTGTTTCCATATGCTTGATGTTAGTGTTTCCAAGTGTATGATGGTTATTGTATGCCTCTAGTATACCTAGAGAAGACTTTGTATTGCTCTTATTTGGTGATAGTGGATTTGAAGCGGCTCTAGTAGTCCCGTGGTTTTTACTCTCCTTTTTGAGAGGTTTTCCACGCTAAAATCTTGGTGTCTCTTTGTTATATTTGTATTCTCTATTTGTTTGCATCCTCATAGGTTCATTTGAGTTGGGAAGGTTTGGTCAAACGAAGATATTTCCGCATTTGTTGTTTACCGTTGTGACCGGGTCGTGTGTTTTTCCCATCAGTTTTATATTAGGATTGCCTCATTATGGGGTTTTACCTTGACCCTGGCATTAGTGGATTCTGCACACTTTTATTCTGCGATTCTTAGGCAGATCATTTCCATGTTAAAGCAATTGAAAAAAAAAACTTTCTTGCACCTGTAAAGATAAAAAGCAATTCAAATTATGTTCTCTAGCTTTAAAGGTGGGACTATGAATGCCACATTGCAAAGCACAACCTTTGCAGACGCTTAGAATTCTCATAATTTAATGTTTCATTTGACTTCTATGTCTAAAAGTCAAAGTGTCAAACTCAAAGATCCTCTTCAAACAATTTTAATGATGCCATTACACCACCACCCTAAGCCTAAACAACATCTTCGGAAAGCTTAATATGTGGCTAGTTATTTATCTCAACAAGCTTGAAAACACAACCTAAAGCAGGTTGAGCATAACATGTCACCAAATAACCACGAACTCCAAATTCATTTTCAGTAGTCTAAAAGAATTTCCTTGTTTCACATGACACATAAGCAATATCGCCAGAGTCTAATCTTATGTTCCTTGTTTTGTACCTGCACAAACAAATTGGAATTAACAAAAATAATAATAAATAAAATAAAACAAAGCAAAGCAAAAATGTAGCATACCACAGATCATTTGGTGCTGGAAGATAAAACACAACATAATTTTGTTGATTATTTATGTAATTATTAGTTAAAGCATATTTTAATCCGCAAGATGTGGCAGGAGTGTCAGTTTACAAACAATGATCTACATCTAATGTTCAATTGCCGGAGTAGGTCCCTACTAACGACAGTCATGCTAACTGCCCCCATACATCATTCAAACAACACAAAAGATATGTTCACAGGAGGGTAAGGGTTACAAACATACAGGTGTAGATAGTAAATGTACAAGGGTTTTTTAACCAGAAATAATGATTTAAAACCCGAGACACTTACCTTGGCTCAAAAGTTGTAGTATTGAGCAAACCATAGTTTCTTCTAATCAATCTCTATCAACCGTTGAAAGGACCTCATCCCTCTAGATTTTTTTCACAAGGTCCCAATGCAAGATCAAACACATTGCTAAAGGTTTTAACTTATGTAGGTTGCCTTTGGTCGAACTAATTCCCAAAGACAAAATAATTCCTTCACCCTAAAACTGAAATCAAACAACCAGCAGTTCAAAATCAGATATAAACAAACAACTCAAAAACTAATTCATCCCATCATCAACACTCAAACATTTCCATAAACAAAATAAAAACACAGATTAATGGTACATCTAGAACTGCAAAATAAAAACTATTTGAGACAAATGCTTAATATGAAGAATCGTGCTGCTCTCAGATCCTGTTTGTTTAGCTTTTGGATCCACCTTATTTAAGCAAAATTCAAATTGAAAAAGAAAACAAAAAGAACTTTCTGTAAGAAAATTAGAGAAATTGATTTGTAGACTTTAGAACAAAATCGAAGAAAAACTAATTATTAATTTAGTGTCAAGAGACATGAGAGTTTATAAAATTGAAATGAATTTCTTACCCTAAAAAAAGCCACGCAACCACTGAGACTCAATCTGCACTTGACCCTTGTCCCCAAGTCTTAACAGCAGTGTGTTCTTTTCGTTGATACAGCAGACGATTTCCATATACTCCACCATTGTCGCTGCTGGTGCCGAAAAGACGAATTTAAACCCGAAGACCCTTATCTTGTCTGGAAGGAACAAAAACACAAATTCACCGCAACCGCTACTACGGGTGGTGGTGTCGATTGTCAAAAGCAGACCGCGACCAGGGGCGAAACTCTAGTACCGCCACAACCATCATCGTCGAACCCACAACAATTGCTTGTTAGGGTTCCAAAAAAGAAAAAGCAAGGATTCACTTGATTTTATGGCAAATTGCGATAAAGGGAGACGGATTCGAGACTATTAGTGAAGAAGAGAGAGAATGTAAAGCTTCGTTCGATTAGGGTTTCTTTATGCGTTTGAATTTGAGCTAGGTGTTTGAATCTTAGTAATGTAAAGCTTCAATGTATTCTCAAATCCCATTCACGTGGTTGACATATTACTCGATTAAGGTAACAAGAAACAAAAGGGAACGGTGATAGATCAAAAGATTACATTTTTGGAGATTTGAAGCTGAGAATGGTATAGTATTTTTGGGGGAGAAGGAAAGTAAAAGTCAGGGCTTCAATCTGAAATTAAGAACGAAGGCAATACTGTTGTGAAGTGAGGCTTAAATGGGTTGTACCATAGGCTTCTGTAGTTGTGTTTTTCTTAAATTTAAGACTTTTGATTTTTATCTCACCAATACTCATTATATAATAGTAAAGATAAAGATAAAGATATGATAACTAATATTGAATATATAACTAATATTGAAACATAGCACGTTGCAAGAATATATTTGGAAAGCGAAAATGAATGAGCATTAAGGCCTTAAAAACATGACGTGTTTTATGAAAATAAGAGTTGAAGGAATGTGGAAAAATATTTAACTTGTCCTGATTTGAGTAAAATTTATAGAAAAAAAACGAACAAATAAATGTGTTATGATAATATACAAACAAAATATGTTTATAATATATGGTTAGGAAGTATTGAATTATTTAAAAGTCTAATAAGCAATCACAATCACACGATCATTGAGTTTTGACTTTTGTGGTTGAAATTGATGCGATAACATTTTCGTAAATAATTACAACTTAAAACTATCAAGAGGGATAGAATGATAAGTTCTAATAAAAAAGGAATCCATATTTTTTAAATATTCATAATTTTTTTATACGTCAATATTTAAAATATATATATATATATATATATATATATATAATATAAAATCAGGCATCGGGTATAATATTGCTATATATATAAGGTTTGTGTCATGTGAAAACCCGATCTTAGATAGAAATCCTAAAACTCTATATGAGCCATTGATTTAGAATCTTGAAATATGTGTTCTACATTAAACCTAAATAAAAAATTAAGGATATATATATATAGTATAGGGTTAGGCTAAAAAGGGTTAAAACCTTAAAAAGTATAGGAAGAAATCTTAGCTATTGATTTTTAAGATGAATGGTTGTAAGGATACCACCTCATTTGAGAGAATTAAGAGGGAATTTAAGTGGTTGGAGGGGTATAATCAGTATTGTAGCAATTGTTGACTTTTTAACAACTTCCCCTACTTTTTTTAAACTTTTATAACTTTTTTGTACGTTATTATTTTTTTAAAAAATTTACACCATAAAATCCAGCGTTTTTTTATCTTTTCAACGAGTATAATATTGTTATATAAAAAAAACGACCTAAATTGGTGTATATGAATGTTGTGTTTTATGGTGTTTATGATGTTTTTTTCATAAATACATGAAACTGAACATTTTATGGTGTTTTTCACTGAATAAACAAAAAGGATAACAATCGTTTATGGTGACTTTTTATATGTTTTCCGGATGTTCATGAAACTAAGCATTTCATATTGTTTTTTCGAAAGTTTATAAAACTGAACATTTTATGGTGTTTTTTCCTCTAAATAAACAAAAAGGGTAAAATATTATGCTTTTTTTGGTGTTCATATATGAAATTGCTTAGTTCAGAAACACCATTTACAAACTTAAGTGTTTATGATGTTTTTAGTTTTCACAAACTCCATAATTGCCTATGTTAGTTTCAAAAATATTCGAACAACAAAAACACCATAAAATGTTAACACCATAAACACAATAAAATAACTTGAAAAAACATCATAAAATGTGAACACTATAAACACAATAAAATATCTCGAAAAAACACCATAAAACTAAGTTAAAAAACACAATATACACACTTTAAGTGTTTATGGTGTTTTTAGTTTTTTAAAATCACCATAAAATGCTCTGTTTTAGTTTCATTAATACCTGAACACCATAAACACCATAAAATATTAACACCATAATATATTTTCAAAAAACACCATAAAACGTGAACACCATAAAACATACAGATGCGTCTTAAAAAAACATCATAAAAGTCTAGTTTGAATAATATTCGGAAAAAATGTCATAAAACTTAAGACGCTATTTTAATTTTTTTTAAAAAATATATTAATATTATACTCATTAGAAAGATAAAAAAACGCTTGATTTTATGGTGCAATTTTTTTTAGAAAATATTAACGTATACAAAATTTATGAACGTTTAAAAAAATAAGAGAAACTTGCATGTGCAACCTCTTTTTTTATTTTGACATATATACCTTTTAACATAATGTACACATGTCACTTTCTTGTTGCTTCTTACATTTTTTATGATTTTCCTCCTTTGTAGAATATCCCTACCCTATATGAGAAGCGTGAGAAGCAATCTTGTCCCTTGATCCGTGGTGTTTTACGGTCAAGATCGCGCGGTGGCAATTTTGTAAATAACATGGCGTTTGAAAGTCGCGGGATGGGCATAATAGTAATTTGGTGTTTTTTGAATTAAAACAAACCTCCCCAATTTATCTCAGTTCCGTAAAAGTCGCCTTTAACATAGATTTTACACATCGACGAAAACACCAAAGTCCTCAATGTCATCCGTCGATCGTTACTCACTGAAACACCAAGTCCCCAATTTATCTCAATATGGTGTTTTTGGCATTGATTTTGTATGTGTTTTTGTTGTTATATATCTTCTTTGTGTTTTTGTTCTCTGAGAGGCCCCGAGTCCCCTCGGTTGGCAAACATTAAACCCATAGTCCTTAAACCATATTTACATTATTATAGCAGCGGAATTTAAGGTGTTTACATAAATAAGGTACACATATTAAACACACATTAAAACATAGCCCACTCTTCTAACAGTTATATAATACAGCCAGTCTATGCCAGGGTAGTCTTCAACGTATGCCATGAGTACTCCTGGTCTCCTTCCTCAAACTATTCAACCTGATATGCATGTAAAACAAGTCAGCTTTATGCTGGTGAGTTCTAAGTTCATTTCTTAGAAAAATCCTTATTCATTCATGTCATCACATAACATCATTCAAATACATAACATACCTGTTCTCATATCATAATTACATAACATACATAGCATCATAACATAATTTATACAGTGAAGAAACTTCACCGTCAACTGCTGACCTTGAAGTCAAACAGGCTTGTGCAGCACAAGGCTCTTAAACTATCAACCCGAAGTCGATAACTTATACATGCATAAGATTTCCTCAACTGGCGACACACAGTCGGCAGGCCCATGTTTCCACAGGACTCTTAAACCATCAACCGAAGTTGATGGCTCATACCGGTACAAGACTTCTTTACATATCATAAACGGCTCCTTTCACCGTTGTGCTCAAGTTTTGCCCAACCGCAGCCAGCAAAACTTTATTTCCTCCTCGACCTCGGTCGAGTGTCTTACAAAAACAAAATCATTTCTTTCTCAACCATCGTTGAGACTTAAAACATTCTTTTCATCTCCAATGAGATTCTTAAAATCATTTACTTCTCAACCGCAGTTGAGACTTAAAACATCATTTATTTTACAACAATCTTTACTTGAAAACATTCTTTATCTGAAAACATACATTTCCTGAAAACATGTTTTACCTGACCATAATCAGGTTAAAATCACTTTCATACAATAACTTTATAACATACATACAATCATTTTCATAAAACAACTTTATAACATGCATATCAGCCCAAAATGATAAAACATTTAAAACAAGGCTATAAGAACTCACCTGATGTCTTATGGTAGCAAGATCACTTGCAAACTGGTGTTATTGATGCAACTCTGCATTGGTTTACGCTTAATAAGTTATCTACGTTTCAACTTACTGATTAGATCTTTCTGAACGTTCAATGTTAAAGACATTGCCTTGATAGTCATCAAATAGTTAATGTTGTTGATTATAATGCTAAAACAGTTCTTAAACGGATTAATGGCTTAGAAATGATCAATCCTTATTATTGATTACCCATATATCATGAAATATCACAATGTAATATTAAAATAGGTTTAATAGCCCTCTTTAACATACTAATCTGACAGTTATCATAAACATCAGATAATCGTTCTAATGAGTATGTTAATGATTGTGATTAGTTTGAAACACTTAAATTTAACCTTTGCATTTCAAAGATTAACCAAACTAATCACCTACATTGTCATAATCAAATGGATTAAACCATTATAATCATAGTTGTGATTTCATGCAAACCGGGCATTACAACGGATCAAAACAAGGATTTAACCGTTAGAACATCGTGTTCTTCATTTCTAATCAATCCTAGCCATCATCTAGGCAATAATCAATAATCCTAACTATGTCATTACGTTCAAAATCAAGATCTAATCAATTAAAATTGAACTAGAAGGTTAAATCGAATCATTACCTAATCTGACTGAGTTTTAACCGTAGAACTACGATCTAGACTTGCAGATATGCTCTCTGGGATGATCCACACTATTAAAAAGCTTGAAAAATGAAGATTGGATGCTGAAAATTTTGTTTGGTCGTTCTCTGGAGCGAATATGTTCGAGTATCAGAAGAAAATAATCTTCTGAATGAAATCTTGATGAAATAATCAACTTTTGCCACCGCCTCACTCGTCGCGTACCGCGACGAGGAGCCAAAATGAGCTTCGCGTACCGCGAAGAAATCCGGAGAAATCAGATATTTTTCAACCATCGCGTACCGCGAAGAATCCTCATCCTATCCGTCGCGTACCGCGACGAGTCAAGAAGTTCCATACTTTGAAAATTTTCTTCGTTTCGCGATTTCGGACAATCCGTAACTCCGTTTCGCGCACGGTCTTCGCCCACGTTCACCATTTCTCACGTACTATCATCCTGTAATAATTTCAATTGTCAACTCAATGTGAATTTCATGCATGATCAAATGTGCTAATTCTTTGGTTGTTACACCCTCAAAAAACACCAAACGAGCATTCGCGAGATGAAATTGGAATCATCAAATTATTTGCAATCGGTGATTTCTTCTTGTAATCGGTAATTGATTTGGATTTTGAAAAATTGTTTAGCGACAATCACGGTTATTTTCCCAAAATAACCGCAAACAATCATCAGACGAAATTACGTTTATACCCATATCTTGAAAACTTATGAAAATACACGTGTATGGCTGAGATGGATTCTCACACTTCTCATGGTTTTTAAACTTTCTAGCCAAACCTCAATCTATATATATATATATATATATATATATATAATTAAGTTGTTTTTTTAACGTTACAAACAAAAAAACAAACTTACTCAGTATATTTCCACTTTTCAGTAGGGTCTGGGGGAAGGATGGACACAAACCTTACCCCTATCCTGGTTGGGATAGAGAGGCTACTCCGAAGGAGTCCTTGGCTCAAAGTTATCGTTTGAAGTTGATCATCCCAACATTTTTAACGCTATTTTCACAAAATAAGTAAAATAACATTAAAATTAGTGCAATTTTACTTTGGCCCTTGAGAGCCCACATATATATACATTATATGTGTGCACCGCAAATGATGCGTTTTTTTTAACGTTACACATAACACTAAATGTTTAACAGTCTCTCAGTTTTTCTTAATTATTTTTACTGAGATTCAATGCCTATAGTCTAATTACAGTGTTACACAAGCGTTAAATATATGTAACACATGAGTAATTATTTGTTGAATTGCAATCATATTATTCTTCGTGAGATTCAATGTTACACTAGAGTTACATATATGTAACATAAACATGCATATATGTAAAAATATTAAGAGTTTTACACTTAGTGTTACATATATGTGATTCGTTGTGTTACACATATGTAATTTATTTTAAAAATAAAGACACTTTATTATTATACAATGTAACATAAATAGTGACTATGTTATGTAAATAAGGCGTTAACAAAAAGGGACAAAATTCACGGTATCTTATAATACTAAATATCAAGAAAAGTAAAAATAACATCAGGTTGATGGCTTCAATAATCAATATTGTAACTTAGGTGTAACATAGTAGTTAAACTGATTTTTTTTCGTATAGAACAATTAAAGAGGATCTATCCACATTATTGTTCGATAGGATGAAACAATATTGAGTTATTTAGCAAAGCATTCATCCAATGGCATTACAAGCCACTAGACAAAAATAAAATTGAAATTGATTTATCCAAATGATAGTATATATGATAGTCTATAAATCTCAATTATGTAGAGAGAAGAAATTTGAAGCAATTACAACATTAAACGAGTTGAATATATTATAAAACTAGGTTAAATCCTCTGTGTTACACGGGTTGAATGATAAAAAATATTACATATCAATTCTCTTAGTTTATTTTAAATTAAAGAGAGAGGTCAAAGATTCTAATCAAATTCCTCCAATACCATAAAAAAGGTCAAGAAAAACTTGAAAAAAGAAATGCAAAATTTTGTTTTCTATATTAGTAATACACATCTTCATGAACTAAAAAATGCTACAAACTTATGTATTACATATTTGACAATTGATTACACTCAAATTCATCAATGTAAATTGGTTACAATAAGTTTTAAAAAAACATGCTCAAGAACAAAGGACATTTTTCTTATTTGATGCCAAGTCACTTGGTTCACTTTTATGTATAGCAGGATTTGCCTCACCTCTTCAATCACATCCTAACAATAAAACAAAGAAATTATAATACATACGTATAACAATTTACAAATTATATATACAAATGAGAATGTACTACAAGAAAATACCAGTAGTAGGCTTTTAATCTAACCAGTTGCCCCATATTCCTAAGTCATGAAACTCGAGGCATTCAAACCCTCAAAATTTCTAAACTTATTTGAACCTGCTGGATCATGAATTCACATCATCTTTATATGCATTAGCTCTCACTTGATGAAATTAGCATAACAAAACAACTCCAATGAACAAAAACAAAACCAAAATTATTTATAGTTATCTACTTCATTATCTAGCATTTATAGCATCTAGGATATTAGCAATATGTTAAGTGATCCTTTTATGAGAAGATAATGCATCCAGGTGTGTGAATATTCACCCCTGCACATACACCGTAATCATAGGTGAAACAATAAAAAAAAAAAATCAAGTGTTACATCCCAAAATTGAAGTCACCAAAAATCAAGTGTTGCATTCCAAAATTGAAGTCACAATAGTAAGAAGCCTAACTTTCATTTCATTTTTAATCAATCTGAATATAGTGAAACACAAAAGGAATTCTATATATCAATGAATATTTGAATTTGAGCAATACCACATTGACTATCCAATGAAACAAAGATTAACAAAACCTCATCAATGATCAGTTGGTTTTCAATCAAAAGGAATTAAGCAAATCTCAATCCAAATCAATAAAATGAATATTAAACAAATATTGTATGAATGATCAGATTAAACGCGGATTTACAGAGCCAACCGCAATTGTGTAATATAGCAGTTCATGGGTTGTAAAGCACGTCACGCCTTCAAGGTCTGTTAATTTTTTTTTCTTTTTGAAATTTGTTGCTGGTGCTGCTATTTTTCCCCTTCAGATTGAATTGAAATTGATGGTTTAGAGGACGTTTTGTTGACCACTAATGTTGTTAAAAGTCGTTAAATTGCAACAAAAAAGTTGGAGATTGTACATTTGTGCACATATACATGCATTTTCATTGAAACTGTGATACTAATTTGGACCAAAAAACTGTTTATATGCAACCTACAATAACTAAAACATGCTTATCTGACCAGATTAGCCGAAGGGTTTTTGAAATCATGAGAACAGAATGCTTAGGGGACACTTTAGCTGCTATGGGTGTGATTAAAACTGGAAAAGATTTCTTGAAGAAAGAGAATACTCAGTCAGATAAGGAAAGAACACGAAGTAGCAACACTATGTTAAATAATGATGATAAGATAAGGAGCATACCATTTGAATCCTATAAAAAACTGACAACGGTTATTGTCAAAAGGAGAAGATTCATAGGTGTTGTTTGTGATGCTCTGGCTGAATACAAGTATGTTGGTCCTAATCAGAGGGCTGATTTGATCTTAGCCTGCAGGTATTTAATCTTTTTTAGTTAATGTATGCAAATATGCTATCCAACTTGAAAACCTTGTAAGCATTTGTTTGTGATGTCATCATTTTGTTTTTCATGTTACCACCTCTTTTCTTCTATTAAGGATCTTGTTTTATGATTTTTGTTGTTCTAACATTGCGTTTTTGTTGTATTTGAATGTTGTTGGGGATGATTACAGTAATTTAATCTCTTTGGCCTTCTCTATCACAGAATCCGGGAAAGAAGAGAATCTGTGACGGTGTTAGTTTGTCGTACCAGTGGATGTGGCAAATCTACGTTGTCTGCTTTGCAGGTAAATCCATCACTTCATAACCTTTTCTTAGTTTTGTACTTATGTTTTATTACACAATGTACTAGTGCATATTTGACCAGTTATTCTCTTGTGTTAACTCATGTTTTCAAGATAACTGAGGGCAATGTTGACCTTATTGCAAGATTATTGATTTGTGTTGCAGTCATAATTATGTCAATACAAATCTATCTGAGAAAATGGTTAATGACTCTCTGACAAGTATAAAAGTGAATCATAAAACAATTTTAAATCAGCAAACCAATAAGTCAAGTACTGTTAGCCGATATCATATGGTCTACTTTTTGTAATTTCAGTAACAGAACATATAATTGATATAAAAATTTAGGGTTTTTCATCATATTGTCATCAAATTCGATTAAACCATAAATCTATTTCAAACAAATCAATAAAATGAAGATTAAACAAATATTGTATGAATGATCAGATTAAACACGGATTTACAGAGCCAACCGCAATTGTGCTTAAAAAAATACGATGAATATTGTTGTAATATAGCATGAAATAAGTTCGATTATATCCATTTTGTTGAACAATCTCATACCTTTTTCACCGAGAATGTAGTGGAAAAGAAACCGTTTCTGTATATATAAAAAAATTATCTTCAATCTTGCTCAAAATCGTGTAAGATGATGAAAAGATTATTGCGTAAGAAGATATGATAGTGATACCGTTGTTAATCACGATCAGCTTCCATCTCCGGTATCTTCGATTCTGTAGTGTTTCACGAAGCGATGAAGGTTCTAGGGTTTGTTTGGAGTCTGCGATGTAAACAGAAGTGGGTTAATGTGTCGTATACTCATGGATAATCGCATATGCCCATAGGTTTTTAGATCCGCGTGTCTTTTTTTGGTGGAAACCGTTGGTGGGAAAATGTGTGAATAAGGTTGCTCAATAAATGCCACGTGGCAAAACAAAACATTGTTTTATTATAATACATAGATGATGTGAAGTGAGTGTACGAGAATAAGAAAGACTAGAATATTGAAATTCACAACAAATAAAAAATACATAACTGAAATAATATTGAATTATGTAACTTCGATGTAACATAATACAAAATGTATTAAAAGATCAACCTGGAAATTAGAAAATTAATGTGCAAAACGTACGTGTTTCTCCGGTGTAGTCGCAACTTACCAACAACATCACCGGTAGTAGCCTCATTGGATGCTTTTACCTTTTCTTTTAAAATTAAAAATAAAAAAAATGTTAGCATACAAGTTGTTTGTGTTTTTATCTCTTCAACAAAAACTTTAATAGTTGCAATTATATGTTACAATTGAAAAAAAAATATTGTCAATCCTCAAATCCATATTTTTGTCATGATTTTATTAAAATATTACAAGTATGTAACACGCATGTAACACCTTCTCGGTTTTTGGCATATATATAAGTAAAAATTGGCTTTTTTAGTTCTATTTTGATTGTATGAGAACCGTATCACTTAGATATATCTTATTATACCCAGTTTCTTGTATGTCTTTGATGTATGGGGTTTGGAATGATGATTATGTGTGTTTAATGCTTAAACTTATACATGTTCATGTGCGTAATTGGTTGAAACTAGATAACTATGCGATTTGGGTGTTTTGTAGGTTAAACGCATGGATTGGAAACATTTTGGAGAAATAAAAAGTGATTAGAAATGAATGGATTTCAAGCTTAAATGAAAGAGGATTGAAAGACGAGAATTTTGCGTTTACGGTGCGAAAAACGGACTTGAAACGAGAAAGTTATGAAAAAAACAAGATTTGGAAGATTCTGGCCAGAGTAGGCTACGCCCGGAAGAGTAGGCTATGCCTGATGAGTTACTTTTAGGCAGAAATCTGTAACAGTAGGCACGTCGAAAAGCCTGCACGTATTTAAACCTAAAAAATTAGGTTTTTGAGGATGCTAACTCATTCCATTCGACTTGGGACGATTTTAAAGTCAAAATTGAAGCCTTTCCACCATTCTAATCCATTCAATCATTTCCTAATCATCCATGATGAAGATCCAATCAAGTTTTGAAGATCAATTTGATGTCATGAGCGGCTAATTTCTTCGTGGTCTCCTCCGGGTGGAGGATTCTTGTAGGTTGATGATTAGATTTTGTTTTCATTCTTGTTTGGGACATGCAATCTAAGCATTCGATGCTTTTTGCTAGTTGTTTGATTCGTTGATTGTAAACGATTGGATTTGATTTGAACCTTAATCATTGCTTTTCAATTCCTGAGAATTCTAGTAATTAGGATATATTTAGTTGTGTTTTGGTTTAATTAGATTCAATTGATAATCTTGTGATAATCTTCCATTGTTTTACAATCGAAGCAAATGGTCCTTGTGTGTCACAATCAATGAATTCATGTGTTCATGTCTATGTGAATTCCCAATTGAAAACTAAGTTAATTATCTATTTTTGAATCCAAATTCCGGAGGAATCACTGTTTTCATTATTGTTTAAAACCATTTTAGTTAATAGTAATTGATTTTCAAAGTACCAAATAAACTATTTAATTCAAGTTTACATTTTCCGTTTTAGTTATGTTTAGGTAACAAATCAAGTAACAATTACACCATCCACATAAACTTTTCATGGTTCGACACCCGACTTACCCTAACTAATAAGGTAGCTGGGACTTGAGTTTTATACTTATTTTTGACTGACACTTCGACATCGGTCAGTCTTTCATAGTGCTTTAGCCAAAAAAAAAAAGAATATTCTTCCACACCCAATATTACTAACCTAAGATTTTACTTCTACTCACCAGAATGTGACACCATCAACATCGATATGTCAAATCTGTAGATGCAATCATCGATTCTTAAGAAAACTTGTCCCAAAACCGGACATTAGCCACATGATCGTAGCTTAGTGTCGTCAATTGAAGCTTAGGATAGAACATGAATGAATAGGTTGCTAGAACATGATCAAAGCTCATGTTCGAACCGGTTCCTGGAAACATGTGTTACACATTGAAGAAGAAAGAAAAAGAAAAAGAAGAAGCATAAGCATAAGCATAAGCATAAGCAAAAATTTTCTAATTTCTTGAAATTTGATTTTTTTTAAATAAAGTAAAATGTCATTTTAATCCTCATGGTTTGACAACTTTTGCCAGTTTAGACCAATAGTTTAAAGTTTGACATTTTGGTCATTATGTATTGTCATTTTTGTCCCTATGGTTTGGTAATTTTTGTCATTTTAGTCCAAAAATTTAAATTTAATTAGACTTAAATGACAATAAATGGAAACCATAATAACCAAAATGGCAATAAAATGAAGCCATAATGACCAAAATTGCAAAATTTAAACTATTGGACTAAAATGACAAAAGTTGTTGAACCATAGGGACTAAAATGGCATTTTATTTTTTAAATTAATAGATGTACTAAGATTAGCAATATATCTTTTTTAACTATCTTGTCCTATCAGATACAAAGAAAATCATTTTTTTTATTTCTATCAAAAGTCACAAATAATCTTAATCACTCATCTAACTAAATCATTGGCTATAAATAAGTTTTCAAAGTTAACACAACTCAATAAGGCTTTCAGGTTGTTCTTCCCCAATATCTATTCTTATTTATTATATTTATATGTATTAAATACATATGTTGCTTAACATACAAAACGTAGGATGGATTCTGGACCTTTTGATCAAACTAATCAATGGTTAAGATTTAGTGGTCCCCACTTTATACAACTTTCTCCACAAAATAAGCGTAAATTATAACAGGAAGGGCAAAAGAGGAACAGTCATATTTTATATCCTAGCGAGTGAAGAAAGAGATTCGTTCCGTTTCACGACTGAACTTGTTGGTAATCAGTGATCCCTGAGCCTACCTAACACAGATCTCTTTCAAGGCGGCTCTCTGACATGAGTAGGGAGTTTGGGTAGAGCCGGATCTAAGCGTCAAGTTCCACTCATTTTTTAAAACTAAAATAACTTTTACATACTTTATTATTTTTTTAAAAAAATTACAACATAAAATTAAGAATTTTATTATCTTTAATTTGAGTATAGTATTGTTATAGTTTTTTTAAGTTGTTTTTACGTGGTCCGTGATTATTATGCTTGGTACGTGATTATACGTTTGATCCTTTGATGATGCATGTTAAATAATGGTCCGTGATTTTCATATAACGTGGTCTGTGATTATATGGGTAGTGATTATACATTTTGCACTGATTATGTGTGTTAAAAACACAGTCTGTGATTGTTATATAATGCGGTACGTAATTATTGGTCTGTGATTATCACTGTGGTCATTGATTATAGGTGTTAAATGTCAGTCTATAATTTTATAAATCACGGTCTGTAATTTTATATGGACAATAATGCCCCTTACCCTGATGACACATGGCGCATTCCTGTGGCTTACTACGTTTAGCACGTTAATACTAATATGTATGTTAACCGTCCCCTATGTATGTATTTGTATATGTGTATGTATGTATGCATGTATGATGGAAATACGAACACAACAAGTCAACAAGTTTGACGTGTTTTGACCTAAAAAGTGTATGCATATGTATATATATTGGTTTGTATATATTTTGGTTTATATATATATATATATATATATATATATATTTATATAAATAAATATGAATATATATGTTCTTATTTTTTATATTTATATGTATTTATGTATGTGTTTGTATGTATTAGTAATACGAACATGACACTTTTGTCCCCATTTTGACCGAAAATATATGTGAAAGTTTAAGTGATGATAAGAAGATGGGGGTACATATACTTCAATTTGCTAATTTTCAATTTAAACATTTTGTTCTATTTCATATATCTTAAAATACAATGTCGGCACGCTAATTTTCAATTTAAACATTTTGTTCTATTTCATATATCTTAAAATATAATGTCGGTACTGATGGATTCTAAAAGATAAAACCAACCTTATAATCTAATGTAAATATTTTTTGTTTGCAAATAAAACATATGGCAACTTAGAGGACCCGGTAAACCGCATTTGTTTTTCTTGAAAGGTCAAAAGAAAGATCGAATCTCTTGTGAGGCTGCTGACAAAACCAACTAATAAATATATTTTTGTTGTCTGGAAACTAAACATAGGATGAGTTAGAAGAAGTGGTAAACTGGTAATCTCACTTCTTTTTTTTTTTTTTTTTTGCCAGACTTAATAACATTCCCTTCTTAGGCATCTTTTCCCTTTTATTTTTTATACTTTATTAATATAATTTTTTTATAATTTAAAATTAATATTGTAACATTTTTTATAACTATATTTCAATATAAATATTAATCAAAATAGAGTCTGTATGTTCTTTTGGTATGGTTAACTCTCATGTTTTTTTTCCCTTTATACATTTTATTGTAAACATTAGTCAAAACCAATTCCATCTGTGTTTCCGATCTCCGATCGGGTTACATACGATATATTTTAACTTTATTAAATATGCTTGCAGGTTTCATATTACAACGACATGATAATTTAGCTATATTTCGATTGTGTTTACTTTTAGTAAACATAAAATTATAACGACGTAACGTATTCATGATTTTCAAATATAGCGTTGTGACGTGTTTTGTAAAATATATAATTTATCTCCTATATTATATACCGTAGTAACATCTCATCATTTTATAAATGTTTTCTATATATGTTTCGGTCTTCAAAATTAAGTTGCAGTAACTTTATACATTTATTTTATATACATAGGATGCATCATACATAACTAAATGTCTAAATTCATAAACATGTCGTTTCACACGCTTTTGTTTTGATTTGTCTTGTACTTTTTCAAATTATTTTTTTTTCTAAATTCATATACCACAAAAGATAGAGCCCAATAGTGCAATGTATCTATGTTTTACATGTTTTTAAATTTCATATACCACAATGTATACGAGAGTCATAATCATATTGACCGCAACAAAACGCGGGTAACTTTTCTAGTTTCTTTTTATCAATTGCTATAATTAAATTTATTATTTATTATTTATTTTAATTGAAGGAAAAATAACATATGCTAGATCACATGGTGGGGACAATGGGTATCTCCCAATGTGCATTTGAGTAGAATACTGAGCGATTGTTAGTCTTGTAAGTTTTTTTACTTTTTATTAGAGTTGAATACTTGTTTTTATATAGTAACAATTTGTTGATTTTTAATTTCATGTATCAACGTAAATCAAACAAGTAAAGTGTGGGATATGGAAAGAAAAAAAAAGTTGTTAAAAATATTTGCTAATGGTGATATGTATAAAAGTTTTTTTACTTTTTATTAGAGTTAAATACTTGTTTTTATATAGTAACAATTTGTTGATTTTTAATTTCATGTATCAACGTAAATCAAACAAGTAAAGTGTGGGGATATGGAAAGAAAAAAAAAGTTGTTAAAAATATTTGCTAATGGTGATATGTATAAAAGTTTTTTTACTTTTTATTAAAGTTAAATACTTGTTTTTATATAGTAACAATTTGTTGATTTTTAATTTCATGTATCAACGTAAATCAAACAAGTAAAGTGTGGGGATATGGAAAGAAAAAAAAAGTTGTTAAAAATATTTGCTAATGGTGATATGTATAAAAGTTTTTTTACTTTTTATTAGAGTTAAATACTTGTTTTTATATAGTAACAATTTGTTGATTTTTAATTTCATGTATCAATGTGAATCAAACAAGTAAAGTGTGGGGATATGGAAAGAAAAAAAATGTTAAAAATATTTGCTAATGGTGATATGTATAAATTAGTTGGAAGAAAATGACATCTTTTTTTTAAACATGTATCTAATGAGGTTGTTCAAGTTCTTTTTCACTATGCCGGTAGAACAATAAACTTGGCATATATCACACACATCATTTAAGTATACAATGTAATGTTTTATTTGTTTTTTAATTTTGTAACTTATATTATTTTCTAATTACCTATTTTCATAGCATTATTTTGATCTCTAGAACTCACAAAGCACACGCCAATAGAATGTGATAAGGGTGAAGATCCATGAAGATTGTGCAAAAAAATATTGGGTCAGAAAAACTGAATTGAAAAGACATTTTTATGCAAATAGAGCTTATGATGATGCTAAAAATGAAGAAAATAACGAGTTTTTTTTTCCAAATAGGTGTTGGTAGAAAACTTATTTGTCAAATTGGGTGATTTGAAAAATATTTACCAAAATCGGTGTTTTTTTATTTATTTCTTTATTCTTAACTATTTTTGTAATTCAATCAGCATATTATAATATTTTTCTATTTTATTTTCAACCAACTAACTACGAAGTATGTTGATTAAATTAAAAAGAAATCATAATAAGTTAGTTCAAAATAAAGAAAATAATTGAAAAACACCTATTTTGATAAATATTTTTCAAATCACCCATTTTGATAAATAAGTTTTCAACCAACACTTATTTGAAAAAAAGCTCGAAAATAACACCCTAACAGGCAAACTCCAAAGTCATAGAGTAGAGTGATTGGTGAGTTCTTCCTCCATGTCGACTTTTGGGCTCGCTTTATGAAAAATGTAACAAATACATCGAAATAACTTTATTCAAGTTCTAGTGAGAGCAAGTAATATAGTTCGCATTATCCAAATATTTTATTCACAACTCATTTAAACTTTAGTGATATTATTTTTGTAGTTTACATAGGCAAGAAACCGAAAGTTCAAGCATCATTGAGTGTCAGAGAAAGAATCATTTCCAAAAAAGAAGACGAGTGGGTAAATAATGCAACACAAATGACTAGGCATGTATAGTGTTATTATGTTACAATTCAAACTAAATTGCAAGTACTAAAAGAATTTAGAGTAAATTACATAGATTAAATATTAACTTTTAACTTAAATGAATCATTTTCACCAATATAAACAAAAAAGTTCCCTGCTTTTATATTAGTTAAAAATTGTTTGTGTTATTTTGACACAAACAAACTTTAATTAAAAGTAAATTAAAATGAAAATAAGATGACACATTGCAGTTGGTTTAGAGTTAAAATATTTAGGATTGGAGAGGTTAATGCACGTCCACCCTAATAACTATTTAAATAATTAAACTCAATATTCTATTAACTTGTATAGTTGTATAAACTAAATTAATCAAATACCTACTTTAAAAAATTAAGTTTGTTAACCTATTTATTTAACCATTAAACAATCAACCTAATGTAACATCCTAGACAAATCCCACATCGGCCGTGAACATGAGAGATTCTTGTCTTATAAGTAACGATCTGCCTCTTACATCGTTAATGCGTTTTCAGCTTAGTTGACTATGGGGCACATGAAAACTTCACAGTTAAGCGTGCTCGGGTTGCAGCAATTCAGGGATGGGTGACCTTCCTGAGAAGTTTTCACCCAGGCAACCGAAGGCAAAACCGTGAGCTCCGAGTGGGCACAATGAACAACATTGGTAGTAGACGAGGCCGGATGTTACATTCTAATAGCCATGGACGAATTGCCAATGTTATTTCTTATTTTACGCAGTTTGCTTCTTATGTGACATGTAACAAATTAATAGATAAGCTTGTATGTAAACCTTAGTGTTAAAGGTTATAAGTTTGTTTAACATTTAACTTGTTTATAAATGGTTAATATACACTAATCAAACAAAAAATTCTTATTCATCTTTATTTAGGAAGAAACCAAACTTGTTAATAAACACAAAAGAAAAATATTACTTTAAATAAAAATTAATAGTTTTAATCTCAATCATTAGACATAATAATCTTGCATAGTTTCTTATAATAAACTAAAAGTTAGTTTCAAATTACTATGTTTTACAAATTCTAAATGACTAAATTTATGGTTTACATGAATACATGTTATGATATTCAAATAAAATTAAAATATCAAAAATATAAAACACATTTAATGAATAACATAATAAAATAACGTAAACGAACACATTACCATAACAAATGCAACCTATGTTCATATCCAAATTTACTTGATAAGTTCATGTTGTAAAATAGAGATGAGCAAACCGGGTTTTTTTTTACTGGTTCAAGTTGCAAACGGTTCTAAAACCAGTTCTGATCAACAAAGTCAAGAACCGTTTCTGGTTCGTGTTTTCCGGTTCCGATTTCTTTGAGAACCCGGAACCACTTGTATCCACTAGTTCAAGTATGACCAGTTTCAGTTTTGGTTCGGGATATTTTGCCCAGCTCTACAGTAAAAGATGACGTCAAACCCTTGCAAATACAAGATAATATTAGATAGACTTTAAAATATAAAAGTTTTCATTAAAAAAAGACAACGGTTTGGAGTCAGCTTTCCTCTAATAATATAAAACATGGTTTTATATTACCTTCTAGTCTGATTTGAAGGCTAGACCAATTGGTCATGGCTGGCGGTTCAAGCTTTGGATTTTGTCCCCATGATAGATGGCCTAGTGGTAAGGGGGTGAGAATCCATAATAAAGGTCTAGGGTTCAAAGCCCGGCACCACCCAATTTTCCCTGGGTCACGCGATTTACCTCCCTCATGTTGGCCGTGGAACCGGTCGGTGAGGGACGCCTAATGGTGGCGTTCACCATTTTTTTTTAGTCAACATTATAAACGAAAACACCAATAAAATAAAACATCTTCTTGAAAATCACTTGGTACATGAAAGAATATCAGCAAACACACATGGCTTATTACACAAATGAAACCCATAGAAAATCAATCATCCATAATTCCATATAACCATACCTCTATAGTCTTCAATAGTCCTCTTCGCCTTCGTCGTCATCATCGCCTCCTTCAGCACCGACTTCCTCGTAGTCTTTCTCGAGAGCTGCAAGATCTTCGCGGGCTTCTGAGAACTCGCCCTCCTCCATTCCTTCACCGACGTACCAGTGAACAAACGCTCGCTTTGAATACATCAAGTCAAACTTATGGTCAATGCGTGAAAACACCTCAGCAACTGCTGTGTTGTTGCTGATCATGCAAACCGCTCTCTGAACCTTTGCAAGATCCCCACCTGGTACAACCGTCGGTGCTTGATAATTGATTCCACACTTGAAACCAGTTGGGCACCTGTTATCAACCCATGAATATCATGTCACAAATTTCACGCCATATGTCTAAACAGGTAAAAAAATGTTATGTTTTATCTCTAATGTGTTTAATGATCATGCTGAAAGACCTGTCTAAATCAAAACTTTAACAGATAATTAAATTTTAACAGAATAGTTTTCAAACGGTCTAATTATTAGTTTATTACTATATAGTGAATGTTTTAAACAAACCCCAACCCCATTTGACCCATTACCTGGACCACTGGACCCACCCATTTTGCCACGTTTACAAACACGGTTCCTTACCAATCAACAAACTGCACAGTGCGTTTCGTTTTGATTGTGGCAACAGCAGCATTAACATCTTTAGGAACGACATCTCCACGGAACATCAAACAACAAGCCATATACTTTCCATGCCTAGGATCACATTTAGCCATCATGCTTGCAGGTTCAAATACTGAGTTAGTGATTTCAGGAACCGAAAGCTGCTCATGGTAAGCTTTCTCAACTGAGATCACAGGTGCATATGAAGAAAGCATGAAATGGATACGAGGGTATGGCACAAGATTGGTTTGAAACTCTGTAATATCAACATTTATAGCTCCATCGAATCGGAGGGAAGTAGTCAAAGATGATATGACCTGAGAAATCAAGCGGTTCAGGTTGGTATAAGTTGGCCTTTCAATGTCTAGTGACCTCCTGCATATGTCATAAATGGCTTCATTATCCAAGAGCACTGCCACATCAGTATGTTCAAGTAAAGCATGTGTAGAAAGAACACTGTTGTATGGTTCCACAACTGCTGTTGAGACCTACAAATCAACAAAAGATGGATAATCTTACACAAAATGATAGTTGTAATAACATTAAATCAAACCCAATGCATAATAGTTTTAAATTGTTTTGTATGACGAATTGACGATGGCACACATCTAGATCAATATGAAGTACTAGACTTATCGGTACCTGAGGTGACGGATAGATGGTGAACCCAAGCTTTGACTTCTTTCCATAGTCAACAGACAAGCGTTCCAACAACAAGGATCCGAGACCAGAACCAGTACCTCCACCAACAGCATTGAATGCCAAAAACCCTTGTAATCCGGTGCAGTTATCTGCAAGCTTTCTTACTCGATCGAGACACGTATCAACAATCTCCTTCCCAACTGATAAATACAAAGATTTTTCAATGTATTTTCTTGTAGATGGATATTTATATCAGTGAATTCAGGTAATTACCCGTGTAATGACCCCTTGCAAAGTTATTAGCAGCATCTTCCTTCCCAGAAATAAGCTGCTCAGGGTGGAAAAGTTGGCGGTAAGTTCCTGTCCTGACTTCATCAATGACAGTGGGTTCAAGATCCACAAATATGGCTCTTGGAACATGCTTTCCAGAACCAGTTTCACTGAAGAACGTATTAAATGCATCATCTGCAACACCTGGTGTGTTGTCACTGCAAAAACATTATGTGTATATATAATCAATTAATCAAGAATTTCATATGCCTAATAGCACATACTCGACAACAAAAAAACAAGTTTTACATTAGACCAGACTTTAATAATCAACTTCTATCCACACATCAGAGCTCAGAGCCTCAGACTGCTAACAGAAGAAAGGATATAAAGGGTTTTAGGTCTTTCATTCTTTCAGATTATGAACTGTAGCATAACTGTTAATATCCCACATTAACACTCTCCGTTGTAAATCTAAACTTACAAGTTTACTTTCTACATATATTACTAGTTAACAGGAAAATCTACAAAAAATAAACCAGAGGTGCAAGAGAATTATGCACTTGAAAGAATTATCACTTATTCAGAGTAAATTCTCATTAATCAGTGCAGGAAAGAGGCCATAACATGGAACAACATTACAATCAGAGAAGGTTACAAAAGAGTCAACCACAATTTAAACACAGATCTCTGATTGATCTACTACAAGTCAACCCATATCTCTCAGTAGATGCAAACACACGCAAATCCAAAATCATGGTTCATTTATCATCGGAATCCACACAAAGCTTCAGATCCCTAGCGTGAATCACTTCAGAAAGCCTCAAATCACGCATATTGCCGTTTCCAGTAGCGTAAAAACGCGAAAAACATGCCATAACGCGCAAAATTACCACGAATTCAGATCCATCAAGTTATCCGCAAATAAAAACTCAAATCGTCAAACGAAAAAGAAGCACGAATCATATGAACATTTAATAAAACCGTGTATGCGATCAATGAAGCAAAAAGGAGAGAAAAAAAAAAAGAAGAAGAAGAAGAAGAAGAAGAAGAAGAAGAAGAAGAAGAAGAAGAAGAAGAAGCAAATTCACCCAAACACTAGATTAACTCGATTCAGACACACAAAAAAATTCAAAGTCAATGTACAGTTATCATCCGAAATTCCGAATCGACATGAAACTTCAGATCTCTAGCGTAAATCACTTCAAAACGCTTCTAACCATACAAGTTTCAGTTTCCAATAGCGTAAAAACCCTAAAAGCATGCCCTAACACACACATTGCCAAGAATCCAGATCTACAAGCGAAATGGACATTAAATACAATTATAAACGCGATAGATGAAGCAACACAAACATCAAACTTACTCAAAACCTAAACAAACTCGATTCAAACACACAGATCCACTTAAAACGAATGAAGATTAAACAGAACAGCAAACCTAGGCATCATGCCATCAGGCTGAATGCCGTGTTCGAGGCAGTAGAGTTCCCAACATGAATTTCCGACTTGAATTCCGGCTTGACCGATGTGTATGCTAATGATCTCCCTCATTTCTGTGTATGAATCAGTTGATTTGATCTACGATCTGTCGGTGAAAATGGTGATCGATTGAAGAAGAAAGAAATATAGTCGATAAGATTCGATTGCAAGTGTGGTTCCCACACAGTTATGCCAGTGCCAGCCTTTCAAATTTTCATCCGTCCCCAGCCGGCCTGTTCATATTTACATTTCACCCCCTTTATTTCAAAGTAATTACATGTACAAACCGTCGTATGACGTATCTACGACTACCTACCCTAATAAATGAGTATTTTCAGCAGATACATGTCGTGTTTTTAAAAAATATACAAATAATATTAAGATGTTAAGAAATTAGTAAAGAGTAAATTACGGTTTTACTCATGTGTTTTAAGTGTTTTCACTATTTTGGTCAAAAATATAATTTTTTTATCAATTTAGCCACTGTGGTTTACATAACTGACGTTTTTGGCTCTCAACCATAGTTAGGTTTGGGCGAAACTATTATAATAGTTAAGTTTGAGGAGCCAAAATAGTTAGGTGTTTAAAACATAGGAGCTGAATTGATTGGAAATTCAATTTTTGACCAAAAGAGTTAAAACAATTAAACCATATGAATTTAAAACCGTAATTTACTCATTAGTAAATTATTAACAGTTTTTCCTTTAAAAATTAATTTTTATCAGAAAATTGACATCAAGTTTATAATTTAAGCACATTAATTTTATACATATTTATGTTTTTAGTTATAAATTCATACCATTAAAGAATTAAAATGCAATTAATGAAAACAGAGAGATAAAAACAGGTGAGTTAAACATTCATGTCGTATTTAAATTTCATTGTTATTTTTAAATTTGCGTCAAATTTTCAAATGCATTTCAAATAGGAAATTTATTCATGTTGACAAATCTTTGTATGATAAAAGAATAGCTAGCTTTGACACATATCATCTTCTCCTTAAGTTTTGAAATTTTTTCTCGCCTCTCTCTCCTATTAAATGCTAATTATCTTTTATATTAAATATAATAATAGATAATTTTAAATAATTAAATTATACAATTAAATATAAAAATATATATTTTCTTATCATAAAAATAAATTAAAATTTAATAAAACATAAGGAAACATCAATTATATAAAATCTTAAAATATAATTTTATAATTCTTAAATTTCTTTATTTGTAATTTGTTATTTTTAAGCATTCGTTAGTTAGTATTTTAATAACAATTAATAATATCAAACATACAAATTTTTATAAAAAAATTGTTGCTTACAACATGTTAGGTTTATTAAACCCATGTAATACATGGGTTTCTAACCTAGTGATCTAATAAAATATTACATTGTTTTTGGTAAAAATTAAATATGCTTAATTAAAATAAATCATAAATTTATCAAATATAATTAAGTGCCTTTTATGTATAAAAATGATATATAATCGTTATAGAAAAATTGTGTAGTAAGAATCCTTAAAGATATTTGAGGATCTTATATTATCAACCAAATAAACTATCAAATATAAAGTTTAACAAATACGACAATCAAATGCATAATGAGAACGAAATGTGACATCCTTAAAGCTATCAAGGATGTTAACAAATGGGATCAAAAATAATAAAGCAAGAACAATCGAGCAAGAGATTTACTAGGAAAGACATAAAATCTTAAAGTGATAGACAACATAAAACATCAGTAGCTGACTAAAGTTAAGATTTTCTTGTTTGTATTTACTGAACAAAAATATTACAAGTGTACAGAAAAAATATCGATCGTTATAACGAAACATAATATTTGGGCCTATTGCGAGTTTCGCCATGTAACACGCTTGAAAACTTTCTATTATATAGAAATATCTATGACAAGGTAGAAATAATGTACTCAATTAATTAATAAAAAAACCGTATTTTTTTAATAGTTTTAAAAATGTGATTCACAAAAATGGAATTCGATGGAAATAAAAGGGTGGGAAATTCGTCCAACTCTTTCACATAAAAGCCACATTATCTTTTCTTTTTCTTTTTTTTTCTAAGCATTATAGGATTTTGACACCTAACTTATGAAATTTTGATGACCCTATTAAAGCTAAATTTAAATCATATTTGAGAGGCCCCGAGCCCCTCGGTTGGCAAACATCAAATCCATACTCTTTAAAACATATTTACATTACCATAGCAGCGGAATTTAAGGCGATTACATAAAATATTATACAAACCTAAACAAACATTAATACATAGCTCATATCATTATTAGGTTTATAACATAGCCAGTCTATGCCAGGGGTAGTCTTCAACGTATGCCATAAGCCCTCCTGGTCTCCTTTCTCAAACTATTCAACCTGATATGCATGTAAAACAAGTCAGCTTTATGCTGGTGAGTTCTAAGTTCATTTATTAGAAAATCCTTATTCATTCATGTCATCATATAGCATAATCCAAATACATAACATACCTGTTCCTATATCATAATTTTATCACATACATAGCATCATAACATAATTCCATAACATACATATCATCACAACATAATTCATACAGTGAAGGAACTTCACCGTCAACTGCTGACCCTGAGGTTAAACAGGCTTGTGCAGCACAAGGCTCTTAAACTATCAACCCGAAGTCGATAACTTACACATGCATAAGATTCCATCAACTGGCGACACACAGTCGGCAGGCCCGTGTTTCCACAGGACTCTTAATCCATCAACCGAAGTTGACGGCTCATACCGGTACAAGACTTCTTTACATACATCATTCATATTCATTACATGGTTTAAATCATTTAAACCATCATAAGCAGAAGCGGCTCCTTTCACCGCAGTGCTCAAGTTCTGCCCAACCGCAGCTGGCAAAACCACATTTCCTCCTCGACCTCGGTCGAGTGTCTTTGTAACAACCGGTTTTTAATAATGAATGTATTGTGAATAATTATTAATCAAACGGTTGTGATTTGAAAAATATGTAAGAATTACGTCATCTATTGCAAGAGCACATTTGGTCGTGCTTGAAATCCACGAGGATTTAGTAACTTTTATTATTGGGGATTGATAGTAGGTGAAAAATGATGAACGTGGGTGAAAACCGCGCGTAAAACGGAGTTCGTATGCTCCCGGAATCGCGAAACGAAGTTAAAAACCAAAATGATGACGCTGGTGACGTGGGGCGGTACGCCTGGCGGGACGCACCCAGTTGGGGCGATGCGCCCCAGGACCTATGTCGGCCAAAACTTCTTAAAACGATCAGATCGTATTTCTAAAGCTGATTTCTGATTCCTTTCGACCTGTTATCCTCCCTTACGAAAAACCCACCATTTCTAAGTCAAAAACCTTCATTTTGAAGGCTTCTAATCATCCAGATCGCGCATAGGATCGTGTTTTCAAGTCCCGATCGTTGTTTTAACCTTAGAAACCCGTCAGATCAGGTAACGGTTTGTTTTATCCT
This sequence comes from Mikania micrantha, assembly GCA_009363875.1. Taxonomy (NCBI): domain Eukaryota; kingdom Viridiplantae; phylum Streptophyta; class Magnoliopsida; order Asterales; family Asteraceae; genus Mikania; species Mikania micrantha. The sequence goes on from CM018686.1 coordinate 58,457,734, forward strand.
ACTGGTTCAATATTTTGTGGATTAAATCTAGTTTAAATGTATTAGTATGATTATGGGTATTGATTATTGCCTAGTTAATAACTAGGGATTGTTAGAAACGAAGAACTTGTTGTTTTGATGGTTAAATCTTCGTTTTGAGCCGGGATAATGTCCGGTTGTTATGAAACCCATATCATGGTGTGATAACCAGTAGGAATGGGTAGATTATGATTTCAAATAAATTATGGATTATAATCCATAGATTAAATGATGATTTTGATGAATTGATGTTACAATTATTAATAGTTATGATCTAAAAATAAAAATTGAATAATAAAAGTGATTAAAGATCGTAACTAATATAATGAACATCAATTATTCGATGAAATGCCAAGCAAGGCATGGGATATGATTAATTGACTAAAACTTACTAAATATAGTAAGATAGAGTCAATTATGTGATAAATTGACTTTGAGGAAGTCAAATCAGTCAAGTGCGTTAAACTTGATTATATGTGTTATATGTATTGAGTATAGTTGTATATGTGTGAATATGCAACTAGGTACTGACGGTGAAAGTCAAGGGATAAGCCACAGAAGTGGAAAAGAGGTTGTAGGAAGTGAACAACCGCTTGAACCAGGTAAGTTACCCAACTTACTGTAACATTACATATAAGTAGTAGAAAGAGTCTACTTGATTTTGATGTGTATATATTGGTTGATTTGAATGAATGGGCATAACTAGATTGGAACTAATTGAGTTAATAGACTCTAATGTATAAATGTTAAGTTCCAATGTGTTTATGTCACGATTGAATTAATTATGCAACATAGATTGCATAAGAATAGCCGGATGAGCCGGTGTTTGACTATGATATCACAAATGTGTGAATAGTCAGAGGTGCTGACAAATAGCTATGGTGGAAGTACATGATTGTGAACACCATAGTGTAACTTTGATTAAACTATTGTGATTAATAGTTGATGATTGGTAATATGACATTATTACATGGTGAGAGTCAATTCGAATAGAAATGACTCAGCTTGACTTTTAATTGTGAAAAATGTATTTTTACATTTTGTTGTTATGACTCCACAATGGTGGATAGCCAGAGGTGCTGGCAATTGTCTAGATGGAAGTACCGGTGGGTGAACATCTTAGACTAAATAAATATGACTCCACAATGGTGGATAGACAGAGGTGCTGTCAATTGTCTAGATGGAAGTACCGGTGGGTGAACATCTTAGACTAAATAAATATGACTCCACAATGGTGGATAGACAGAGGTGCTGTCAATTGTCTTAGATGGAAGTACCGGTTGGTGAACATCTTAAGACTAAATAAATATGACTCCACAATGGTGGATAGACAGAGGTGTTGTCAATTGTCTTAGATGGAAGTACCGGTTGGTGAACATCTTAAGACTAAATAAATATGACTCCACAATGGTGGATAGACAGAGGTGCTGTCAATTGTCTTAGATGGAAGTACCGGTTGGTGAACATCTTAAGACTAAATAAATATGACTCCACAATGGTGGATAGACAGAGGTGCTGTCAATTGTCTTAGATGGAAGTACCGGTTGGTGAACATCTTAAGACTTAATATATGTATGATACCACAAATGTGTGGATAACCGGTTAATCCGGAAGTTAAATTGTTGAAACCACAGATGTGTGGATAATTGGTTAAGCCAATAAAATATATGTATGTTTGGTGTTTTAAATTTAGCCAGAGGTGTTGGTGGTAGAGTTGAATTAGATAATATATTCATATTGTGAAAATGTCCCACTAAGGGAAATAAATGCACCATATGTGTTGGGTGCAAGTTGATGTTTGAATATGATATATATTATTATCTAAAAATGATTAACATCCATATGATATGTATGTGGATGGGTTTAAATAAGTTTTTGGGAATTTTGGGAGGGGTTACTTACTTAGTTCATATGAACTAATTGTGACCTTATATGTGATGTTACAGGTCAAGATAGATATGCATTGGGCGATCAGATCGGGCACGTTGTGAAGCAGAACCAAACGTTATGTAAAGTATGTGGTAGTATTAAACCTAAACACACCAATTTTTATTAATCATAAATGTAAATGATTGAAATTAAGTGTGTTTAACTTGTGAAAATGAAATTTCACGCTTCCGAACATGATTTTTGATAAAGTTTAATTTGGGACCTAAAAATGGGACACGTGTAATCGTGTGTAAAGTTTGGGTGTTACAGAGTTGGTATCAGAGCAATGGTTTGAGTGAATCAAGTGCATCATGAACACTTGATCTCAAACTCTGGTGCTCTTGATATGAAAACATAACGTTTGATTCGAAGACCCGATCATGATGCCGAATGTATGAGGTTAGCATATCTATGTCCTGTAATATAATTGTTAAATGTAATGTGAATCATTACATGTTAAATGTGATTTGATTGATTATGTGAAACCGAAATCAATGTCTTGAGTATGTAATGAAGGAAGTAAGGAATTGGGCATATAATGAATGAACTAGTACGTCTGGCCAACTTACTAGTGCAAACATGATATGAACAAGCTCTTATGGGAATCATTTTATACTTAGGCTATTGAGATTAGGTAATGTATTATGAGTTTAATGTATCTATTACTTGTGAGTAATATTGTTACCAATTCAAGAGAAATGAATTGGAAAATTAATATGAAAAGACCTACATGAGTGTAGGCAATAACACTTGATGTGTTGGGGGAAATTAATCCATTTGAACATGGAAAATGTTTTGGTGTGTATACACAAATTAAAAATGTGAAATTTGACCCGTTTAGGGTAAAATGGGGAAAAGGACACATAATTATGTTTATGTGTTCATACATGTTTAAGTTTGTGATGTAATGATTTAAACATGTTATTAATTTATATAATGTGCATATAATTATATGCGGGATATATAGAGTTGTAAGTATACAATGTGTATACGTATAGTGAATGTTATGATATGATTTCATAACTAGTGATAGTGTCATTATATGTTGATAGTAATTGACACATTGAAATGGAAACTATTTATAATAGTGTTAATGCAAATTTAAGACCATAATGTATGGCATTTTGTGTATATTTAACATGTAAGACCACTGGTGGGTGGCATTGGGTTTAACATGTAAGACCATTGGTAAATGGCATTGGATTTATCATATAAGACCACTTGTAAGTGGCGTTGAATTTATTTGTAAGACCACATGTGAGTGGCCTTGTGTTAGGTGTGTAAATTACCCATTTGATTGTTTTGTAGTTGTAGGATTGGGTGAGTCCACACTACAATTGTATGTGCATGTAACATATATGTGAATTGTTGTTTTAATTGAAGTTGAGGTAAATGGGTAGGGTTAGTGTGGTTATTGTAGTTGAATGATTTACAGGGTATGTGAACATTCAACTAATGATAATGATTGAGTTGATTTACAAGAGTGTAAACAACCATCATATTGTGGATTTGGTGATCTACAAATGTGTAGACATTAAATTGGTAATGTGCAGGCTTAGATTTCACAAGGTGTGTGAACAAAAGATGATCTATAAGAATGTAGACATCAAATTTCAAGAGTCAAATTGTGAAGTTGACTTTTGGGAAATCTGATGCACAGATGGAGTTTTGTGTGCACATAGGTGCTGTGTTAAGTGATAAGGGTTGTACATGAATGATAGATGAGAATGTCTATCTAGGCAGACGAATAACGCGAATGTTAAGTCATTCGGTTGTTGTTGTGAATTGAAAATATGTAAGAATTCCTATGTTGATAAGCATAGGAGGATTATTGAGTTCCAGGTGAGAGATATTGGGTTGTTAAAAGTCTCACTGTGGAAATGTATGATACGTTTTTGAAAGCAAGGGAAGTTAAGCCGCGTTTCATTAGACCATTCAAGATTATAGCTCGAATTGGCGATGTTGCTTATCGTCTTGAGCTACCGGAGGAATTGAATGGCATATAGGACACTTTTCATGTGTCATATTTGAGAAAATGTTTGGGGATGAATCGGCTTATGTGCCACTAGAAGATTTGGAAATTGATGACAAGTTGAACTATGTAGAAAAGCCGGTAGCTATATTAGACCGAAAGTTCAAACATTTGAGAAACAAGTCCTTGAACCAGGTAAAGGTTCAAGGGAAGGGAATCTGACGCCACGTGGGAGTCAGAAGATGAGAGCAGGAAATTTTATCCTTTCTTTTAAGGTTTAATCGGTTTCGGGGACGAAACCTTTGTAAGGAGGGGAGATTTGTAACAACCGGTTTTTAATAATGAATGTATTGTGAATAATTATTAATCAAACGGTTGTGATTTGAAAAATATGTAAGAATTACGTCATCTATTGCAAGAGCACATTTGGTCGTGCTTGAAATCCACGAGGATTTAGTAACTTTTATTATTGGGGATTGATAGTAGGTGAAAAATGATGAACGTGGATGAAAACCGCGCGTAAAACGGAGTTCGTATGCTCCCGGAATCGCGAAACGAAGTTAAAAACCAAAATGATGACGCTGGTGACGTGGGGCGGTACGCCTGGCGGGACGCACCCAGTTGGGGCGATGCGCCCCAGGACCTATGTCGGCCAAAACTTCTTAAAACGATCAGATCGTATTTCTAAAGCTGATTTCTGATTCCTTTCGACCTGTTATCCTCCCTTACGAAAAACCCACCATTTCTAAGTCAAAAACCTTCATTTTGAAGGCTTCTAATCATCCAGATCGCGCATAAGATCGTGTTTTCAAGTCCCGATCGTTGTTTTAACCTTAGAAACCCGTCAGATCAGGTAACGGTTTGTTTTATCCTACTGGTTCAATATTTTGTGGATTAAATCTAGTTTAAATGTATTAGTATGATTATGGGTATTGATTATTGCCTAGTTAATAACTAGGGATTGTTAGAAACGAAGAACTTGTTGTTTTGATGGTTAAATCTTCGTTTTGAGCCGGGATAATGTCCGGTTGTTATGAAACCCATATCATGGTGTGATAACCAGTAGGAATGGGTAGATTATGATTTCAAATAAATTATGGATTATAATCCATAGATTAAATGATGATTTTGATGAATTGATGTTACAATTATTAATAGTTATGATCTAAAAATAAAAATTGAATAATAAAAGTGATTAAAGATCGTAACTAATATAATGAACATCAATTATTCGATGAAATGCCAAGGAAGGCATGGGATATGATTAATTGACTAAAACTTACTAAATATAGTAAGATAGAGTCAATTATGTGATAAATTGACTTTGAGGAAGTCAAATCAGTCAAGTGCGTTAAACTTGATTATATGTGTTATATGTATTGAGTATAGTTGTATATGTGTGAATATGCAACTAGGTACTGACGGTGAAAGTCAAGGGATAAGCCACAGAAGTGGAAAAGAGGTTGTAGGAAGTGAACAACCGCTTGAACCAGGTAAGTTACCCAACTTACTGTAACATTACATATAAGTAGTAGAAAGAGTCTACTTGATTTTGATGTGTATATATTGGTTGATTTGAATGAATGGGCATAACTAGATTGGAACTAATTGAGTTAATAGACTCTAATGTATAAATGTTAAGTTCCAATGTGTTTATGTCACGATTGAATTAATTATGCAACATAGATTGCATAAGAATAGCCGGATGAGCCGGTGTTTGACCATGATATCACAAATGTGTGAATAGTCAGAGGTGCTGACAAATAGCTATGGTGGAAGTACATGATTGTGAACACCATAGTGTAACTTTGATTAAACTATTGTGATTAATAGTTGATGATTGGTAATATGACATTACTACATGGTGAGAGTCAATTCGAATAGAAATGACTCAGCTTGACTTTTAATTGTGAAAAATGTATTTTTACATTTTGTTGTTATGACTCCACAATGGTGGATAGCCAGAGGTGCTGGCAATTGTCTAGATGGAAGTACCGGTGGGTGAACATCTTAGACTAAATAAATATGACTCCACAATGGTGGATAGACAGAGGTGCTGTCAATTGTCTACATGGAAGTACCGGTGGGTGAACATCTTAGACTAAATAAATATGACTCCACAATGGTGGATAGACAGAGGTGCTGTCAATTGTCTTAGATGGAAGTACCGGTTGGTGAACATCTTAGACTAAATAAATATGACTCCACAATGGTGGATAGACAGAGGTGCTGTCAATTGTCTTAGATGGAAGTACCGGTTGGTGAACATCTTAAGACTAAATAAATATGACTCCACAATGGTGGATAGACAGAGGTGCTGTCAATTGTCTTAGATGGAAGTACCGGTTGGTGAACATCTTAAGACTAAATAAATATGACTCCACAATGGTGGATAGACAGAGGTGCTGTCAATTGTCTTAGATGGAAGTACCGGTTGGTGAACATCTTAAGACTAAATAAATATGACTCCACAATGGTGGATAGACAGAGGTGCTGTCAATTGTCTTAGATGGAAGTACCGGTTGGTGAACATCTTAAGACTAAATAAATATGACTCCACAATGGTGGATAGACAGAGGTGCTGTCAATTGTCTTAGATGGAAGTACCGGTTGGTGAACATCTTAAGACTTAATATATGTATGATACCACAAATGTGTGGATAACCGGTTAATCCGGAAGTTAAATTGTTGAAACCACAGATGTGTGGATAATTGGTTAAGCCAATAAAATATATGTATGTTTGGTGTTTTAAATTTAGCCAGAGGTGTTGGTGGTAGAGTTGAATTAGATAATATATTCATATTGTGAAAATGTCCCACTAAGGGAAATAAATGCACCATATGTGTTGGGTGCAAGTTGATGTTTGAATATGATATATATTATTATCTAAAAATGATTAACATCCATATGATATGTATGTGGATGGGTTTAAATAAGTTTTTGGGAATTTTGGGAGGGGTTACTTACTTAGTTCATATGAACTAATTGTGACCTTATATGTGATGTTACAGGTCAAGATAGATATGCATTGGGCGATCAGATCGGGCACGTTGTGAAGCAGAACCAAACGTTATGTAAAGTATGTGGTAGTATTAAACTTAAACACACCAATTTTTATTAATCATAAATGTAAATGATTGAAATTAAGTGTGTTTAACTTGTGAAAATGAAATTTCACGCTTCCGAACATGATTTTTGATAAAGTTTAATTTGGGACCTAAAAATGGGACACGTGTAATCGTGTGTAAAGTTTGGGTGTTACAGTCTTATACAAAATAATCTTTTCTTTCTCAACCGTAGTTGAGACTTAAAACATTCTTTACTTTAAAACATTCTTTATCTGAAAACATACTTTTCCTGAAAACATGCTTTACCTGACTATAATCAGGTTAAAATAACTTTATAACATGCATATCAGCTCACCTGAGCTTAATAAGGCACAATCTGCTAGCTTTCTTCATTTCCTTACTTTCTCACGTTCAGAATGATATCCTATTAATATGGATATCTTATCATAATTATAACCTTATCATATAATATAAACCCTCTTTTCAGGGGTCTAAACTGGTAGCACAACGACTACGTTATAGTTATCTTCAATACGAGTGTTTAGCTCGCTATAACGACCCGAAGAGTTTTATAAACTTAATATTATTTATCTCAATTAATAATAACTTGAGATAAATTTATAATACTTATTATGAAGATGCTCAGATTTACGATTACCGCTCGAAACTTCGGCATGTCATAACTTTCAATCGGAGCTTTATTTCAAAATTTCGCTTCCACTCATTTTGACCATTTTTATCTCTACAATATTGTTATGCTTAAAAATTACTTATTTGTTCGGCTTAGATAAGCGTATTCTCTTATTTAATTAATTCATCTTAGGGTGTTACTAAACTTACTGTATAATAACATGGTTTTAAGGAAATCAGAAAAGTATGCATATTATACCCTCATAAAACTCATGAAAACCTTATCATTATCTAAATGTAATTGGGCTTCAACCGAATCCAGTTTATGTTCACCATACAAAACCAAAACTCCATCTAAACATGGTGTTGGTCTCTTTAATCAATCAAGACTAAACTAACACGATATGAGGATCATGAACACATACCTTAACGATGTGGGTAGTTAGTATTAATCAGCCCGATTGATTCTTCTTGATTCTTCTTCTTTGCTCGTATTATACAGAAGTTGATTGTGAATTCTTGAAGTGTCTGCTTTCTTACCTTCGATGGATCAGTATTAATATGTTTTAAGTCGGTTTCAAATGAAATATCTACCTGTTTACGTCACCAAGTTTTAGACTTCAAGAATGAATTAATTTCCAATGTTACGGTTTGGCCCCTCATCTTTAAACTTCTATTTTTAAAACTCCCTTCTACTTTGCTCACATATTTTTAATATTCACGAGCCTATATCTTGTTCATACTTTATCGTATAACAGTCCCGCTTATATTAATGTGATCGTAATCACTTCAGGATTGTTCATAAAAATTATGAACTCAAACTGTAACAGAAATTTTTACACATAAAATTTGGATATAAACGGTTACTGAAATTTTTGGTTGTTACAAATCTACCCTCCTTACAATAGGTTTCGTCCTCGAAACCTGTTACGTTTCAAACAAATGTGGGTAGAGTCGTTTCATCTCATCTTCAGTCTCCCATGTAGCCTCAGATCCTTTTCGATGTTTCCATTGAACCTTAACTTGTCTAATCATCTTGTTACGTAACTGCTTTTTCTTTCCTGTCAACAATTGCAACTGGTTCTTCTATGTAGTTTTGCTTTTCATCAACTTCAATGTCATTTAACGGCACATATGTTACATCATATGCTAGAAATTTTCTCAGGTGTGACACGTGAAATGTCGGATGAATTCCACTCAGTTCATCTGGCAGATCTAACCGGTAGGCTACCTTACCGACTCGTGCCGTTATTCGAAAAGGTCCAATAAATCTCGGACTCAGCTTCCCTCTTTTTCTAAATCGAATAATTCCTTTCCATGGAGAAACTTTTAACAGTACCTGGTCACCTACTTCAAACTCTATTGGTCTTCTTCTTTTATCAGCATAAGACTTTTGTCGATCTTGTGCAGCTTTCATTCGCACTTTAACTAGTTGAAGTTTTTCTGTCAAATCTAACACTGCAGCTTTACTTCCCACTTCTTTCTGTCCTACTCCTCCCCAACACACAGGTGTTCTACAACGCCGTCCGTACAATGCCTCATATGGTGGCATTCCAATACTAGCATGATAGCTATTGTTGTACGAGAATTCCACCAATGGTAGATGATCATCCCAACTACCACCAAAATCAATAATACAGGCTCTGAGCATGTCCTCTAGGGTTTGGATAGTCCTTTCAGACTGTCCATCGGTCTGAGGATGATACGCAGTGCTGATATTGAGCCTTGTACCCATCGATTCATGAAACCGTTTCCAGAATCTTGAAACGAATCGCGTGTCACGATCTGACACTATAGAAACTGGAACTCCATGTCTTGTAATTATTTCTTTCACAAATAATTCAGACAGTTTCTCCGAAGTATAAGTCTCACGTATAGGTAAGAAATGAGCACTTTTCGTTAACCGGTCTACAATCACCCAAATAGCATCATGACGTTTCGCCGTAAGAGACAACTTGGTAATAAAATCCATAGTGATGTGTTCCCATTTCCATTCCGGGACTTTTAAAGGTTGCACATAACCATAGGGTTTCTGATGTTCAGCTTTTACTTGTGCACATGTGAAACATTTGTTTACGTATTGCATTACATTAAACTTCATACCTGGCCACCAATAGTCTTTTCGAAGGTCTTGATACATTTTCGTTGCACCAGAATGAATAGAGTAGCGTGACTTATGTGCTTCGTCTAGAATCCTTGACCTGATGTCCCCATTTCGTGGAACCCACATTCGACCAAATCGGATCTTAACACCAAATTCATTTTCTTCCAGATTCTTAACTTGACCAAAGATTCTTTCAAATCCCACATTTTCTTCCTTTAATCCTTCCTTCTGCGCATCCTTGAGTTCATTTAGAAAATCTGGTGTGATTACCAAACTGTAAGATTTAACTTGTATAGCAGAGTGTTCTGTCTTACGACTTAGAGCATCAGCCACCACATTGGCCTTGCCCGGGTGATACAAAATTTCACAGTCATAATCTTTGAGTAGCTCAAGCCATCTTCTTTGTCTCATATTCAAGTCTTTCTGTTCAAAGAAGTATTTTAGGCTTTTATGATCTGTGTAGATTGTACATTTAACTCCATATAAATAGTGCCTCCAAATTTTTAAAGGAAATACCACAGCAGCCAATTCCAAATCATGTGTTGGATAATTAGCCTCGTGCGTTTTCAATTGTCTTGAGGCATATGCTATTACCTTTCCCCTTTGCATAAGTACACAACCCAAGCCCAAATAAGACGCATCTGAGTATACAACCATGTCTTCATTGCCATCCGGCAGTGCCAAAATAGGAGCTTCAGTTAATCTCTTTTTCAACTCTTCAAAAGCTTGGACCTGAGTTGGACCCCAGTCATATTTTACTTCCTTCCTAGTCAATTTTGTCAACGGTGTAGCAATCCTGGAGAAATCCTGAATAAATCTTCTGTAGTAACCTGCTAATCCGAGAAAGCTACGAACTTCCGTTGGTGTTTTCGGAGGATTCCATTTCATTACTGCCTCTACTTTAGCTGGGTCCACCATTATGCCTTCTGGACTAATAACATGACCTAGGAACTGCACTTCTCGTAACCAAAAGGCACATTTGGAGAACTTGGCATAAAGTTTTTCTCTTCTTAGTATTTCAAGTACTTCTCGTATGTGACAAGCATGATCACCTTCACTCTTTGAGTATATCAAGATGTCGTCAATAAACACAATCACCGATCGGTCTAACATAGGTCTGCACACCCGATTCATCAAATCCATAAACGCCGCAGGAGCGATTGTTAATCCGAAAGACATCACAAGAAACTCATAATGTCCATAACGTGTGCGAAATGCTGCCTTCGGAATATCTTGTTCTCTCACCTTTAGTTGATGATACCCTGATCTAAGATCTATTTTAGAAAACCAACTTGCCCCTTGTAATTGGTCAAATAGATCGTCAATTCTTGGTAACGGATACTTATTCTTTATTGTGAGCTTATTCAATTCCCTATAATCAATACACATTCTCATGCTTCCGTCCTTTTTCTTTACAAACAACACTGGTGCACCCCAAGGTGACACACTTGGTCGTATAAAACCTTTGTCTAGAAGGTCTTGTAGTTGGGTCATTAATTCTTTCATCTCCGTTGGAGCTAGACTGTGACACCTCGCAAATTCCAGGTCAGCACTTATATTATTTTAATAATAATGTTTATTATTATTTCATACGTGGCACTAGAATAATTGTATTTAGTGTGACACGTGGCAGAACAGACCAAACACACCGATGGTTCAAGGAACTATCGCACAACTCTAACACGTGTCTTGAATAACGAACGTTGGTGAACGGATCAAACCACAGAACACTTTCACCTGCACATTAAGTTCCGGGGAACCTAAGTTAGTAGAACGATGTTCATATGACGAGAAACGATGCTCGTAATCGAAAAATACGCGAAGAATGGATCAAAACATGAAAATGGGCCAAATTGGGCCGGATCTAGGGTCCAGGCGGTACGCCTGACCCGAGGATTCCTACCCAGGCGATACGCGCGGATGAGGAGGGACGCCTCACATCTGGCTGCCTCGCGCGTAACGCCTGGCCTTGGTGGTCAACGTCAGGCGATACGCCTGGGGTGTCTGACACCTAAAAATCTTGTAAATCTCATGATTATCACACCATACTTCTTTTACCCAATACTACACGTAAATTCTTCCATTTAAACCCCCAAATTCAGCTGATTTCACTACTACAACACCATATCACACTCATTTGAAACCTTGGAAGCCATGGTTGGAGCTTGGGAAGCTTGTTCTTGAAGATCTTGAAGGTTTGAAGCACAAAGGAGCTCCAAGAACACCACACACTCCATTCTTTCTCTTGATCGAAGCAATCTTAGCCACATCTGGAGCTATTTCAGATCTGCTCAAGCTTCATTTGGGTAATCTAAAGCTCTAAGAAGGTAGATCCATGTTCATTTTGGCTTAAAAACACTTCTAAACACACACACATTGTAAATCATTCACATGAAATCACTCACACACCACATGAACGAATTTCTATCACTTTGAATCTGGATTTGTTGATTTGAGTATGAATATTGATGATCTATGATGATAATATGATGTATTTTACATTCCATGATAATGTTGTTATGATAAAATGGTCATATTAATCAAAATGATGGTTCTAGCAACATGTATGAATAATCTAGATGGAGTTACATGAAGTTTGATATTGAAATATTATTGGATATGATTTATGAGATCTAGAAGTGTTATGAATAGGAAGATATGTCAAAATGTGATTTTTACAAATTGTGGTAACTTTAAATGTTGATTTATGATGAAATGGCTTAATGCATGTGGTTATATCTATAGGTTATGTTCAAAATGATGTTTAGAAACTAAAAGGATGATTATTGATGTGTAAAATTGTTAAATCACAAAATATATGATTATTATGAATAGTACCATGAATAGTAACTTTATTTCACAAAGTCTATAAATGATGGCAGGTTTGTTGTAATGAATATGATCTAACGGTTATTTTGAACTAGGATGACGATATTATGATGAGATTGTTAGCTAGACTTAGCGACACATGTTTTTTTTTTTTTGTAACCTTCTATTTATAGAAACTTTTATGCACAAACCATGCTAAACCGGCTATATGTAACTATGTGCTATGTGATAACATGCTCACTAATCAGATTATGATTTATTGCTTGATTTGCCAAATGTAGAAACTTTCCTAAAGTAGGAACTTACTATAAATAGTAAGTTTCCTCACGAAAGTGATTTTGGTATCCGTACACATCACACGACACTAAGCCGCACGTTACACACACACTTGATCCAAAAACCGTCACCAACGGGTCGTTAGGTCAAACACGGTCAACACGGTCAAACACGGTCAACGCGACCCACAAAACAACTTGGAGTTGTTGAACTCAAACACGGTCCCGTGAGACCCACATGTATGCAAACACAAACTTATGGTACCTATGTGATATAGGTAACCACTAGCCGGCGAGCTACACTGTTCTCGTGAAGAACACGCACTACTTAACTCAGGTGAGTTTACGGCCCCACTTTTACTCTTTAACTGTTTTGCTAAACTATTGGGGTGAGAATACAATGCAACTGTTTTAGATATATGACTGGTATGTTGTGAAAACCATTTTCGAGTGTAACTATTATCGCTTAAAGTCCTCACTTATCCTTACCGTTAGTTGTGTAAACAAACGAGTCGTAATTACGTAGTACTACTGGGTTTGACTAGCCCCACTCGGCACCAATGTTGACTGGAGGTCATAACGAGTGTAATTTCGATGTGAATTGCGAGTTCAGCGGTGACTCGCGGAGGCAAACGGAAACAGTCTAGTTTCGGTAAGATGAACTGACACACTCCACGGATCGTAGTATCCAACAACAAAACTTAACATACCCAGTATATGTCTGTTTACCTTTCAGTCTGTCTAAACCTGTGAACTCACCAACTTTTTAGTTGACACTTTTCGCATGTATTCTCAGGTAATTAATGGAGCACACGCTAGGACGCACTCAAGGAAGCATTAGGGAGTCTGAATGGCATATAGACTCATGTCCTAGGCTTGTGTGTGCATTTGTTGGTTTTTTTTAACCAATTTGAACAATGTAGTGTCTGTTAAACAATTTACTTTCCGCTGCAAACTTATTTACTTATGATGTTGAAACATTTTCCGCTGCATATTAAATGAAACTATGTTATTTTGCAAATCTGTGTGAATGTGAAACTCATATAGAGTCGTTCTATATGACCATGAGCTGTGATCCTGGCCACGTCACACCCACGTGGACTGACACCACGAGTGGGAATTTGGGGGTGTGACAGACTGGTATCAGAGCCTTGGTTATAGGGAACTAGGTTTGCATATAGTAAACTTAGACTATAGCCACTGTTCTACATTAGACACTACACTTAGAATTTCCACACTTATATTATTGTTACCACTGTAAACTAATACTGACTGACTTAGAATTTACAGGATGGACAATAACAAAGATCCGAGAGGGAAGGACACGAGGAAACGCTCGTATGAGTATGAGCTTACTGAGGAGGACAAGCAGAAGATTCAGGAGATAGTGGAGCAGGTATATTCTCAAGAGTCCAAGAGACTTCGACCCTCGAGCAGCAGGGGACCATGGGACTGGTACCCTACTACCCTTGCTGTTTGGGCGAGGGAAGAGAGAGTACCCAAGTTGCCTTTGCTAGGAGACACATCTACTTGACCACCCCTACCTCCGATTGGAATGCCCATGGAGCGGGCATTCGCTGCATTGATCTCGCGTTATAGACGTGAGTCCTGTCAGCTACGCGTAATGACTGATGGGTTTAGGGATCTCTTGGAGCATAATCAGCATCTCCAGAAACGCGTGGATAACTTGGAGGAGAGACTCGCACGCGTCGAAGGGACGCAGGATGACTTGGTCGCTAGGACTCAGGATGTGATCCAGCGACAGGAGGAGGTCACTACTGAGGTCACAGACATCCATGATAGGACTACGTTGCTCGAGGAGCAACAGGATTTCTTAGCCGCAGTGACACAAGGACACGCTGGACGATTAGCAGCTGTGGAGGACGCCAACGAGGAGAATCTTGCCATGATCCAGGCAAGCGATGCCATGCTAAATGCATGGGTCGAACAGTTCATTGTGGAGCCACAGCCTGAGCCAGAACCCCAATTCGAGCCGGTGGATCTCGATGAGGAAGATTTTGATGAGGATCCAGACGAGGATCCTGATGAGGATGACGATAATGGCCCTGCTGATAGTGGAGATTCACACTCCACGATTGTCTAGTTAGGATTTCTATTTCAATATTCTACTTTTGTATCACTTAGCCGAGCGGGATGTGCTCGTGCAAATTTTGTAGCATCTCTTTTGGAAAATATTGTACACCAACTTATTATCATTAAAGGAAAGATGCTTTACTTTGTTGCTTAAATATATATCGTGGCTATGACTATTGTTAACATGACATCTGACCTAACAATTGACTAACACTCTAACTTATGCTAACTAACATTCTAACCTTTCCATATAGAAACATGTCCGGAAGAGGAAACCATGCCCTTCGACTCAAACGTAAGGTAGAAAAGGCACGAATCGACATGATGGTCGAACGCAAATTCAACAAGGTACTCGCGGAGGACGAGGCCAACCGTCACGCCAGCGAGACGAGTGGTACTAACAACGGTACTAACCCCAACCTAACCCGATTAACTTAGTATAGACACTAACGCGTTACATGGAACACCGATGCGCAGGATCGCATGGGAGTGTAGCAAAGGGGTGTTCGTTTAAGGCGTTCCTGAGCTGCCACCCTCACAAGTTTCAAGGTACTGAAGGAGCCGTGGGACTGCTTCGTTGGATAGAGAAGCTGGAGTCAGTTTTCTCTATAGCTGAATGCTCGGATGAGAACCGGGTAAAATACGCCACGGGAACACTGGAGGGACCAGCCCTCACCTGGTGGAACACTCATGTCCAAACCCTTGGACTGGACACCGCAAACTCAATTCCGTGGGACAACTTCACCAGGATGCTCCACGAAGAATACTGTCCTCGGGATGAAATTAGGAAACTGGAGGAAGAGTTCTGGGTGCACAAGATGGTAGGATCAGAGATCGAGAAGTACTGTACTCGGTTTTATGAACTGTGCAAGCTGTGCCCGGCGATGGTGACGCCGGAGTACAAGAAGGTTGAGCAATTTATCAGTGGATTGCCGGAACAAATCCAGAGCACGGTCACTGCTTCCGACCACTCTACTATCCAATCACTGATACGCTTGGCACACAAACTGACTGATCAGGCAGTAGCCCAGGGAAAGCTACCTAAAAGGGGTGAACATCTGAAACCCCAAGAACCCAAGCGAAAGTGGGAGCCCAGCAACAACCGCACCTTCTCACCTCAGCAACCGACCCAACACCGGCCTGCACCTGCCAAGGTTTTCACTGCCACCCAACCGAACACTCAGGGTAAGGGAGGATATCAGGGCAACAGCCCAAAATGCAACATCTGCAACTATCATCATTTTGGCCCATGCAAAAAGGGCAAGTGCACCAACTGTGGCAGAAATGGACATCTGGCTAAAGAATGTCGATCAAACCCCAATCCAAATCTCAACAAAAATGACACCTTAAAGGGATGCTTCACTTGCGGGAAGCCAGGGCATATGCGCCGAGATTGCCCACAAAACAAGAACACTAGAGGCAACCCGGCAAGGGGAAGAGTATTCGTAATTGGATCGGGTGAAGCTAAAGATGACCCCAATGTCGTCACCGGTACGTTTCTTTTAAATAATGTTTATGCTAGCATATTATTTGATACCGGTGCCGATAGAAGTTTTATATCTAGTGAATTTAGTAAACTGTTTGATATGACACCAACACCACTAGACTATAAGTACACCGTAGAGTTAGCGGACGGCAAGCTGATTGAAACACAACACATCCTCAAGGGGTGTGTTTTGACACTAGCAACCCATCAGCTGATGATTGACTTGATGCCAGTAACTCTCGGGAGCTTCGACGTGGTGATTGGAATGGATTGGCTATCTGCAAATCACGCCGAGATCGTGTGCAATGAGAAGATCGTGCGAATTACATTGCCAAGTGGAGAGCAGATTTCAATTCAAGGGGAACGGCGCGGAATACCATTAAACATCATGTCTTGCATGAAGGCAAACAAATATCTGAAGAAAGGATATACGGCTATCCTAGCCCTTATTACCGAACAACCAAAGAAGGAACGGAAGATCGAGGACATCGCTATTGTTCGCGATTATCCGGAAGTCTTTCCTGAAGATCTACCGGGACTACCACCAGCACGACAAGTGGAGTTTCAGATAGATCTAACACCAGGAGCAGCACCGATAGCTAAGGCACCATACCGATTGGCTCCTACTGAAATGCAAGAACTATCTAATCAACTTCAGGAGTTGTTGGATAAAGGATTTATCCGACCGAGCTTCTCACCTTGGGGAGCACCGGTATTGTTTGTGAAGAAGAAGGACGGATCATTCCGTATGTGTATAGACTACCGAGAACTAAACAAGGTAACGATCAAGAACCGATATCCATTACCTCGAATAGATGATTTGTTTGACCAATTGCAAGGGTCAAGCTACTATTCGAAGATCGATTTAAGATCTGGGTACCATCAACTCAGAGTACAAAAAGGAGATATACCGAAGACAGCCTTCAGAACACGGTATGGACATTACGAATTTCTAGTCATGCCTTTCGGGCTGACCAACGCACCGGCAGTATTCATGGATCTCATGAATCGAGTGTGTAAGCCGTATCTGGACAAATTCGTAATCGTATTCATAGACGATATCCTGATTTATTCCAAGACTCAAGAAGAACATGCCGATCACTTAAGACGTGTCTTGGAACTGCTAAAGAAGGAACAACTATACGCGAAGCTTTCCAAATGCGATTTTTGGATTCGCGAAGTTCAGTTTCTTGGGCACGTGGTAAACGAGAAGGGAATACATGTAGACCCCGCCAAGATTGAGACAATCAAGAATTGGGCAGCACCTAAGACTCCAACTGAGGTGCGGCAGTTCTTAGGATTGGCCGGGTACTACAGGCGGTTTATCGAGGGATTCTCAAAGATCGCACAATCATTGACTTCCCTTACGCACAAAGACAAGAAATTCGAATGGGGAGAGAAACAAGGAGCTGCTTTCGACTTGTTGAAGCAGAAATTGTGCAGTGCTCCGATTCTATCGCTACCAGACGGGTGTGAAGATTTTGTGGTTTATTGCGACGCATCGAAACAAGGTCTCGGTTGTGTGCTAATGCAACGCGAGAAAGTCATAGCTTATGCGTCACGACAGCTAAAGGTGCACGAGAAGAATTACACCACCCATGATCTGGAATTGGGAGCCGTAGTGTTCGCATTGAAAATCTGGCGACACTATCTGTACGGTACTAAGTGTACGATATTCACAGACCATAAGAGCCTACAACACATTTTCGATCAAAAGGAACTGAACATGAGACAACGCAGATGGGTCGAACTGATAGGTGATTATGACTGTGCAATCAAGTATCATCCCGGTAAGGCTAATGTAGTGGCCGATGCACTGAGTCGAAAAGAGACAACTAAACGCGTACGTGCGTTACAACTTACCATTCATTCTGAGTTACCTAATCAAATCCGAAATGCACAGCAAGAAGCTTTGAAAACTGAAAACCTCACTCTCGAGGCCATGCGAGGAATGGATAAACAAATGAAACAGAAAGACGACAGAGCTTACTATTTAATGGATCGAATCTGGATTCCACGCTACGGAGGATTGAGAGAAGTAGTGATGGATGAAGCTCACAAGAGTCGATACTCGGTACATCCAGGTTCTGACAAGATGTACCACGACCTAAAGACAACTTACTGGTGGCCGAACATGAAATCTGAAATCGCGAACTATGTGAGTAAGTGTCTGACTTGCTCAAAGGTCAAGGTCGAATATCAGAAACCGTCAGGGTTACTCCAACAACCGGAAATTCCAGTCTGGAAATGGGAACAGATTTCTATGGATTTTATCACCAAGCTGCCAAAGACAACAAGTGGTTGCGATACCATCGAGGTTATCGTAGACCGACTCACGAAATCGGCACACTTTCTTCCGATTAAGGAAACCGACAAGTTGGAAAAGTTAACCCGAATCTATTTAAAGGAAATCGTATCCAGACATGGAGTTCCAATCTCTATAATATCCGACCGAGACAGTCGTTTCACGGCACATTTTTGGAAATCCTTGCACAAGGCACTCGGGACGAGATTGGATATGAGCACTGCTTATCATCCACAGACGGATGGTCAGAGTGAACGAACCATCCAAACCTGTGACACCCCGTAATTTCCAGGTCAGCATCTTATTTATTTAAATGCTTATTTAAATGCATTATGTACACGTGGCACTAGAATTAGATTAATTTAGTGTGACACGTGGCACGACAGTACGAATACTGACACATGACTAGATAATTCGTGGAATTATCAACGAACAGCACACACGTGTCAAAACACACGAACGTTGGTGAACGTCTAACACATTGTGTAGCACAACACTCGAAACCTCACGAAACACTGTCACAAGTCAATTATGGCTAATAATTGACCAATAGAGTCCAAACGACGCTCGAACGATGTTCTACAGTCGAGAAACGGGCAAGATTGGGCCAGAACAACAAAAACAAGCTTATTGGGCTTGAAATCCAGGCCAGGCGGTACGCCTGACCCGGGAAGCCCGCGACAGGCGATGCGCGCGGGTGGAAATTGAGCGCCTCGTCCGTCCCAATCCGCGCGTAACGCACAAAGTGGTGCCACCACGCCAGGCGTTACGCCTGGGGCGCCAGATTCGCAAAATCACCTTTTTAAACTTCCAAAACCCATCATCACACCTACACACTCATTTCACTCGGCTCACACTCAACCATCCGACCTATTCACCTCCTAGAACACCTGCAACCTGCCATTTGATCCATTGGAAGCCATTGAAGCCACCTTGAAGCTTGAAGAACTTGAGAAGAGGAGTTGGAGTCCACACCACCACCATCACCATCGGTTTACTGCTCGAACCTGCTGTCCAGGAGCTCTAGAGACTGCTCTCATCATCATCTCAGGGGTTCAAGAGGCTTAGATGGTAGTCCTTACATCTTTCATAGTTAAAGAGTCCATTTCTCACTTCTACACACACATGCATGTGCTAAATCCCACATGCAAGCACTTAGAATGCACATGCACGAGATTTATTTCTGGGTTTGTTGATTTTAATGTGTTTTATGATGATCTAAGGTGCTTAAATGATGATCTATGATGATCCATGGTGTTGTGTATGGGTCTTGTTGTTCAAAGTGATGTTTTGTGATGAGATATGGACATGCATGTATGATCTAAGGCATTTTAGATAGTTTTGTTGATATTGAAATGATTCATGATAATGTATAAGTGTCCTTGCAAGATTAGATTGTGATTATAATGGTCAAAATGTGATTTAGAGGCAAACTTGCTATTTTTAGTAACTTTTTAGTTACAAAGTGATGATTTGATGTTTATAATGAACATGCATGTATATAGAATTGTTGCTAGAATGATATCATGATGATTTGATGTATTAGAAAGTGGTCTTGATGATATCTATGATCATATTTAGAGTTATTTCTATTTTTAGAAACTTTGCTAGTTGAAATGTTGATAGATGATAAAATTGGTTATGTTGACATGATTAAATGTTGCTAGAAGATATATTAGGATGATTTGTGACATGAACAATGAGTTAGAAATGTTAAGTGGTCATTTTTATGCAAAAACCACAAAGTTACTATTTATAGTAACTTTATTTTTAGAAAAACCGACTTGTCAACGTGTTGTGTTATTTGAGCATGCTAAATGACTTATTATGTTATAATATGCATATTAGATGCTAGGTTAGATGGTTTCCGATGTCACGTATGCTAAAAATGGAAACTTTCCATTTTAGGAAACTTTGGTGCACTAACATGCTATAAACGACGTATATGAACTTGTATGATAATGTGCTATGTGTTAACATGACCCCGTAGGACCATTGAGCATGCTAGAACTCTAACATCGATATGCTTTGCGAACTTTCCATAAATGGAAACTTACTATAAATAGTAAGTTGTCCATAGACGCGATTTGCGCGTTTTGCACACGACAAACACTTACACGATTGCTACACGATTCACAAACCGGCACACGGTTCACCAACGGGTCGTTGACTTGACACGGTCAACCTTGGACAAACACGGTCAACTTTGGTCAAACACGGTCAAACACGGTCAACTTTGGTCAAACACGGTCAAACACGGTCAAACACGGTCAATATGGACCAACACGAGCAAACACGGTCATTGTGGACCGACACGGACAAACATGAACAACCAAGGGTTGTTGGGCACAAACACGAGCACTAACACTAGCACGGTCACTTACGCGAACTCACATACGGTATACGATATAGGTTGCCAGTGACCGACGTGCTACTTGACGTTCAGGAGCTTACGCTTACACACCACTTCATAACTAAGGTGAGTTTACGGCCCCTCTTTACTCTTTTTCAAACGCTTTTAAATAGGGGGAGAATACTAGTTGCATCGAGTCAAACATTATTACTATTACAAACATTTTTGTGTATGCTGGTTTATTGGACAAACATTAAGTGTTGAACTCGTATTAAGCCCTCACAAAGTCTTACCGTTAATGTACGAACAACGTGGTAGATTTGGATGGATCCATTAGGGAATGACTAACCCCACGGGGCACTATGTTGACTGGATGTCATAACCCGTGCAAATTCTGACCTAACTTGCTATGTATACGAGACATAGCGGAGGCAAGGACAAACAAGTCTAGTTCGGTAGTGACGCACTGACACTTTGGGCCTAGGGCTCGGTACTAACATTTGATAAACAGCATGACACACTTTTATTACTGTATGTATATCAAAACCTGTGAACTCACCAACCATTGTGTTGACACTTTTCAAACTTGTATTCTCAGGTAACTAGCATGGCTAGCAGGAGGACAGGAATGCACACATTAAGGGACGAGCAATTAGGAACTTACATGCATTCTGTCTTGTTATTTTGAAAACAATTTATCTTATCCTGTTAAACAATGACGTGTTAAACCATTCCGCTGCATTATGTCAAACATCTGATTTCCGCTGCAATATATATTATGATAACTTTTATTCCGCTGCAAACTATTTTGTTATGTGTATGTGTCAAACTTGGATTTGTAAACGCATATAGAGGCGTTCTATATGACCTTGAGCTGTGATTCTGGACACGTCACATCCACGTGGACATACACCACGAGTGGGAATTTGGGGGTGTGACAGACTGGTATCAGAGCCTTGGTTATAGGGAACTAGGTTTGCATGTAGTAAACTTAGACTATAGCCATTGCTCAACTTTAGACACTACACTTAGAACTTGCACATTGATGATATTATTGCTTATGTTAAACTATTACTTACTAACGTGAAACTTACAGGATGGTCGACAGCAACAGCAACGCTAACAGGAGCGCAGCTAGACCCACGGGCACAGATGATTTGGCGGCAGAGAGTCGGCGACGGATCGACGATATCGTAGCCCAGGTTGACGCCGAGATGGATAGGCGGGCCAGAGACGCAGCACGGGCCAGACATTGGGGATGGCTTCCCACCATAATCCAGGGATGGATCATCGGGGAGAGAGTACCTCCATACCGTTTCCCTGGTGATACCACCCCAGGACACCGACTGCCACCACTTGGAGTACCACTGGAGCAGGCCTTCGCGGCCCACGTTGCTTACACCCGACGAGAGATTGGGAGGACTAGAGAGCTGTCAGACGAGGTCCGAGTTCTTCGCGAGAAGAACGATCGATTGGAGAGGCAGAACGAGAGACTGGAGGGACGCAACGACAGATTGGAGGCACAGGTGGAGACTCTACGCCTCCAAGTGTCCCAACTGATGACCCAGCACGGACAGATCGTTGATGTCATGCAGGAGCATGATGTACGCATCACTGAGAATCGGACAGACATAACCGAGACTCAGGCGATGGTGCAGGCTAGTGATGCCATGCTTAACGCATGGGCTGCACAGTTTATTGAGGAACCACCACAGGAGGATGGTCCTGAATTCGAGGCCGAGGACCTCGAAGAGGAGGACCTTGATGAGGATCCTAATGAGGATCCGGAGGAGGATGACGATGACGGAGACGCTGCTAGCGATATTTCACATGTCTCTATGGATTCGGATTAGAGGACTGTTGTATTTTGTACTTTCTTATTTTGGCCTAGACGAGCGGGATGTGCTCGAAGAACTTATTATGTATTTCCTTTTGAAATCATTGTACTTCAAGCTTATTATTAATGAGAATTATGTTTTGTCTTACTTATTACATGTTGACCATGATTGCTTGATAACATAACCTCTGACTTGACAGCTAACATGACATATGATCTGACATCTGACATGACATTTGACTAACACTCTAACATGTGCTGATTAAAACTCTATCCCTTATGTATAGAACCATACATGGCGGGAAGAGGACCGTACGCGCGTCCTGCTAAACGGACACTAGATGCCGCTGTGATAAAAATGATGGTTGACCGTCGGGTCAACAAAGCGATCGCTGACTACGAAGCCAGTCGCCAGCATAGCAAAACTAGCGGAAACAACAACGGTACTAACACTTGCCTGACGCGACTAATATAGTGTAGCTAACACAATACTAACACACGACACCGGTTTTGGTATCCGTACACATCACACGACTAATATACTCATGTAGTAAGTTTCCTCACGAAAGTGATTTTGGTATCCGTACACATCACACGACACTAAGCCGCACGTTACACACACACTTGATCCAAAAACCGTCACCAACGGGTCGTTAGGTCAAACACGGTCAACACGGTCAAACACGGTCAACGCGACCCACAAAACAACTTGGAGTTGTTGAACTCAAACACGGTCCCATGAGACCCACATGTATGCAAACACAAACTTATGGTACCTATGTGATATAGGTAACCACTAGCCGGCGAGCTACACTGTTCTCGTGAAGAACACGCACTACTTAACTCAGGTGAGTTTACGGCCCCACTTTTACTCTTTAACTGTTTTGCTAAACTATTGGGGTGAGAATACAATGCAACTGTTTTAGATATATGACTGGTATGTTGTGAAAACCATTTTCGAGTGTAACTATTATCGCTTAAAGTCCTCACTTATCCTTACCGTTAGTTGTGTAAACAAACGAGTCGTAATTACGTAGTACTACTGGGTTTGACTAGCCCCACTCGGCACCAATGTTGACTGGAGGTCATAACGAGTGTAATTTCGATGTGAATTGCGAGTTCAGTGGTGACTCGCGGAGGCAAACGGAAACAGTCTAGTTTCGGTAAGATGAACTGACACACTCCACGGATCGTAGTATCCAACAACAAAACTTAACATACCCAGTATATGTCTGTTTACCTTTCAGTCTGTCTAAACCTGTGAACTCACCAACTTTTTAGTTGACACTTTTCGCATGTATTCTCAGGTAATTAATGGAGCACACGCTAGGACGCACTCAAGGAAGCATTAAGGAGTCTGAATGGCATATAGACTCATGTCCTAGGCTTATGTGTGCATTTGTTGGTTTTTTTTTAACCAATTTGAACAATGTAGTGTCTGTTAAACAATTTACTTTCCACTGCAAACTTATTTACTTATGATGTTGAAACATTTTCCGCTGCATATTAAATGAAACTATGTTATTTTGCAAATCTGTGTGAATGTGAAACTCATATAGAGTCGTTCTATATGACCATGAGCTGTGATCCTGGCCACGTCACACCCACGTGGACCGACACCACGAGTGGGAATTTGGGGGTGTGACATAGACGGTACGGTGCCTTAGCGACCGGTTGAGCTCCTGGCACAACATCAATTTGGAATTCGATTTCCCGATCAGGTGGAATTCCTGGCAAATCCTCAGGAAATACATCAGGAAAGTTACACACCACGGGTACGTTTTCCAATTCTTTTACCTTAATTTCTTTGTCAATAACATAGGCCAGATAAGCCCCACACCCTCGCCTCATAAATTCACTCGCCTTAATCATCGAAATGACTTTAGGCGCGTTAAACACTTTATCCCCGTAAACCGTTACTGATCTCCCATTGAGAGCTGTTAAGAAAATCATATTTCGTCGACATACAATGTTAGCCTCATGTTTGGCCAACCAATCCATACCCAAGACTACATCAAAACCTCCTAACGTAATTACAAACAACTTAACAGGGAATCTATGACCTTCTATATCAATGTAACAATCATCATCAATGACATCCGTTACTTTAGTGGATTTACCAAGAGCAGTTTCTATGTTAAAGGCATTTTCTATCTTTTTAACATTAGCACGCAGTTTATCACAAAAAGTAATAGCCACAAAACTCGTACTTGCACCAGAGTCAAATAGCACTAAAGCAGGGATATCGTTAATCAAGAATGTATCTGTCACCACATCCGAGTCTTTATCTGCCTGATCCTTAGTCATAGTAAAGGCACGAGCTTTTGCCTTTTACTTCTCACCTCCCTTGCTACTTTCAGGTTTGCTGGTTTCAGTAGGCATTATCTTTGGTTTAAAACAATTCTTGCTCACGTGACCGATTCCACCACAATTATAACATTTTGGCATACTTGGACAATTATTCGAGAAATGTCCAGTTTTTCCACAACGGTAGCACAAAGTAGTCCCAGAAGACATTCTCCCCTATGTCTCCTTCCACATTTAGTGCATGTTTCAAATTCTTCCCTTCTAAACTTTTTTATAGGGGGCCCTGGTTTGTCATTTCGGTTTCTTTTAAATCTAGATGACCACTTTTGCTTAGGTTCTTCCTTTATTGGTTCAATTTCCAATACATCATCCCAGACAATACCGCTAATCTCCACGGCCGATTCAAAAGTTCTGGGAGCATGCGCCTTCACGTGTGTTCGGACTCTAAGTGGTAGTCCTTCCACATATAACTTCATCCTACGTTCCTCCGTGTTTACCAAATGAGGAACCAGTCTTGACATTTCATTAAATTTTGACGTATATTGCCGGTGATTCATACGTCCAGCTTTCAAAGTCAGAAATTCCCGTTCGATTTTATCAATTTCATTCTTTGGACAAAAGTGTTTCATAACTAATTCCTTTAAGTTTTCCCATTTCATGCCCTCCACATCAGTAGTGGTCTTTGACTGCTTGACCGTGTTCCACCAGTGTAAAGCTTCTTCAGTAAATGAATGAGCTGCAAATTTCACTTCTTGATCAACCCGACATTCACTAATCTCAATAACCGCCTCCATAGCCGAAACCCAATAGCAGGTAGCCACCGCATCTTTCTTACCATCAAATGGTGGAGGATTGCACCCTTTAAAAGCTTTGTAATCACATCCTTTGGGTTTCTTTGTACCCGAACCCTTACCTTTAGCATTGATGATCAATACCTCATCTTCATCGTGCTCTATGTTAGAGCTGTTAGCTTTCTCTCCTTCCTCAGTAGCTCCTTCTTTAGTAGTTTCCTTTTCGGCTTTAGTTCTATCTGGAGGTAATAGGTCCTTTAAAATTTTACGAACTTCAACAGATATTGCCTTTACCACCACCGGTTCAAGTCTAAGTTCCTCCTCTTCATATTCTTCTTCAATGTCGACTTCGGTTTCCTCATTATTCACTGGTACTTCCTCAGTTTGCTTCTTATTTTTAGGTGGTCGGCCTCGACCTCTACCATGTCCACCTTCTTTCTTTTCTCCTGCCATTTTAGTTTTCTATACATATTGCAAACAACCATGTGTCAATCAAGGTAATAATTCAGGACGTAATAAGCATTGTAAATTGTTAATGACGTTGATCAAGTGTAATTAACTATTTACCTCACTTATAAGTTCTAAACATTCCCAATCATGAACACATTATCATTCGCAACATCATGCTAATTTAATATATATATTAAACATAACAAAGCTCTAAGGTCATATACTCATGGCATCAAACTACCCTTGACTGGCATTCTTATCATTCTGTCCCATTTTCAGTCTAAGTCCAGCCATTAGGGATGACCGGATCTCTCAAACTATGGCTCTGATACCAACTTGAGAGGCCCCGAGCCCCTCGGTTGGCAAACATCAAATCCATACTCTTTAAAACATATTTACATTACCATAGCAGCGGAATTTAAGGCGATTACATAAAATATTATACAAACCTAAACAAACATTAATACATAGCTCATATCATTATTAGGTTTATAACATAGCCAGTCTATGCCAGGGGTAGTCTTCAACGTATGCCATAAGCCCTCCTGGTCTCCTTTCTCAAACTATTCAACCTGATATGCATGTAAAACAAGTCAGCTTTATGCTGGTGAGTTCTAAGTTCATTTATTAGAAAATCCTTATTCATTCATGTCATCATATAGCATAATCCAAATACATAACATACATGTTCTTATATCATAATTTTATCACATACATAGCATCATAACATAATTCCATAACATACATATCATCACAACATAATTTATACAGTGAAGGAACTTCACCGTCAACTGCTGACCCTGAGGTCAAACAGGCTTGTGCAGCACAAGGCTCTTAAACTATCAACCCGAAGTCGATAACTTACACATGCATAAGATTCCATCAACTGGCGACACACAGTCGGCAGGCCCGTGTTTCCACAGGACTCTTAATCCATCAACCGAAGTTGACGGCTCATACCGGTACAAGACTTCTTTACATACATCATTCATATTCATAACATGGTTTAAATCATTTAAACCATCATAAGCAGAAGCGGCTCCTTTCACCGCAGTGCTCAAGTTCTGCCCAACCGCAGCTGGCAAAACCACATTTCCTCCTCGACCTCGGTCGAGTGTCTTATACAAAATAATCTTTTCTTTCTCAACCGTAGTTGAGACTTAAAACATTCTTTACTTTAAAACATTCTTTATCTGAAAACATACTTTTCCTGAAAACATGCTTTACCTGACTATAATCAGGTTAAAATAACTTTATAACATGCATATCAGCCCAAAATGATAAAACATTTAAAACAGGGCTATAAGAACTCACCTGAGCTTAATAAGGCACAATCTGCTAGCTTTCTTCCTTTCCTTACTTTCTCACGTTCAGAATGATATCCTATTAATATGGATATCTTATCATAATTATAACCTTATCATATAATATAAACCCTCTTTTCAGGGGTCTAAACTGGTAGCACAACGACTACGTTATAGTTATCTTCAATACGAGTGTTTAGCTCGCTATAACGACCCGAAGAGTTTTATAAACTTAATATTATTTATCTCAATTAATAATAACTTGAGATAAATTTATAATACTTATTATGAAGATGCTCAGATTTACGATTACCGCTCGAAACTTCGGCATGTCATAACTTTCAATCGGAGCTTTATTTCAAAATTTCGCTTCCACTCATTTTGACCATTTTTATCTCTACAATATTGTTATGCTTAAAAATTACTTATTTGTTCGGCTTAGATAAGCGTATTCTCTTATTTAATTAATTCATCTTAGGGTGTTACTAAACTTACTGTATAATAACATGGTTTTAAGGAAATCAGAAGAGTATACATATTATACCCTCATAAAACTCATGAAAACCTTATCATTATCTAAATGTAATTGGGCTTCAACCGAATCGAGTTTATGTTCACCATACAAAACCAAAACTCCATCTAAACATGGTGTTGGTCTCTTTAATCAATCAAGACTAAACTAACACGATATGAGGATCATGAACACATACCTTAACGATGTGGGTAGTTAGTATTAATCAGCCCGATTGATTCTTCTTGATTCTTCTTCTTTGCTCGTATTATACAGAAGTTGATTGTGAATTCTTGAAGTGTCTGCTTTCTTACCTTCGATGGATCAGTATCAATATGTTTTAAGTCGGTTTCAAATGAAATATCTACCTGTTTACGTCACCAAGTTTTAGACTTCAAGAATGAATTAATTTCCAATGTTACGGTTTGGCCCCTCATCTTTAAACTTCTATTTTTAAAACCCCCTTCTACTTTGCTCACATATTTTTAATATTCACGAGCCTATATCTTGTTCATACTTTATCGTATAACAGTCCCGCTTATATTAATGTGATCGTAATCACTTCAGGATTGTTCATAAAAATTATGAACTCAAACTGTAACAGAAATTTTTACACGTTATTAATAGGCTTTATAACGTGTCCATACATTATCAAATATTTTTATCGTTTATATCCTTTTGATCATAATCACTTTACGAACGTTTATATAAAATTTGGACATAAACGGTTACTGAAATTTTTGGTTGTTACAATATTAGATTCAAATTAATAAAATAATCTAATATCCATTACTTATAATGAAATTGAACTTATCAATTAACAATTTAACTCAATGCACAAATACTAACAATCTACTTAAAAAATAATAATAAGAGCATATTTGTATATTAAGTGATTGAATTTAACGATCGATATTCAAAATCATTTTCGTCATAAAAAATAGACGAGAAAAACAACTAACCATATAGTCATTGTCATTCACATCATAACAATCATAGTTTATAGTTTGAGGGATTGAATATATCTAATTGTCTTTTAGAGTTTCTTTAAAATATAGTTTCTGACAATTATGTTTCTTGATTTAAGTTTTTTAATCTGTTTTTATATATTAGATTATGCTTATACTTTGTAAGTTGTAATTGCTTATTTGTTAGAATACGGTTATATATGATGAGAAACTTTAATTTAGGCATAATTTGTTATTAATATGGAACAATTTTTTTTAAATAAAATTTGAACCTTTATCCTCTTTAAGTCTCGAATTTGTTGATTTAAATATTATTTTTTCGAATTATGTTAAAACAAAACTAATTTTATCATATCATCTTAACTAACAAGATGACGATTTGTCGTTCTTTAATCATGTACTTGTGATTTAGTCTAGTTTTATCATTTTTGAATTACCCAAATCAACCTGATTCAAAAAATAAATATTATAACATAAGACAATCATTCATGTAAAATTTATGATTATTACTATTTTTGAACAACCAACAAATACATTTTAATCTTGGTCACCGGGATAAACCAAATGGCGAAGACACATCGTCTCCTGGACCACCCACTATTGCAAAGTAAACCCACAATTCGAAGGCCCGCTGTGATAAACTTGGTCCATCTAAAACATATTGTTGTAAGTAAGACTTGAATTGATAACCTTTACATTAAAAAGTCATGGGATTGTCTTATCTTAAATTCCGATTCTAAGCCTATTATCAATGTTTTTAAAACTGAACCGGACTTTGAACCGATCTCTTTACTGGTTAGCGGTCGGAACGGCCGGATCGTTTTTAAAAATCGGATGACGTCATGAATATTATATAAATATACATAATATATTTACATTATATATATAATAAAAAATATAAATATTTTTAAAAAATCAGTTCAAACCGGTTTCCCGTTCGACCACCGGCTAGGGGTGTTCATCGTTTCGGTTAACGGTTTGTTCAGTTTATTTGGTTTTCAAAAAATTTCCCCCTAACCATTAACCGAACCAAATTCGGGATATGGTTATCCGAACCGAATTCAATTCGGTTCGGTTTCGGTTATAACCGAACAAACCAAATTCAACTGAACAAACCGATTAAAAACCGAATTCAACCGAATGAACCGAATTTAACCGAATAAACCGAACAAACCGAATTAAAAAATATCTAAAACCGTTAACCGAACCGAAAACCGAATTCAGAATTCGGTTCGGTTTTTTCGGTTGTGGATACGGTTCAGTTATCTGTTTAAAACGGTTTTCGTTTTTTTCTGAACACCCCTATCATCCGCCCACCGGACCGTCCTTCGTACTGAATCCCAGTCTGATCCAGGTTATGCTTCTCTCATCCCACGTCATCTTTCCTTCTCTCCACACCTACCCCACACAACATATCCTAACCGGGCAATGAATGAATGGCACATGGTGCATAATTTGTCGAGTACAATGTATTATTGATGACTTCATAAAAATATCCGTTGTCGCGTGATATGTTGTCGTAAGATAACGTTATTTCAATAAAATAATAAATTATTACTTTCATATACTTTATTTCTATAAAATATAAATCAAGTGAAGTTGATTCGTTTATTTTAATGATTTAAAAGACTGGGTCGAGCAACGAGTCGAGTTAAGCTTTTTATTATTTAAAAATTTTGATTTTAATATTTTTCTACACATTCATATAAATAATAAAAAATTTAAATTTAAATATACTTGTCTTAATTCATTAAAATAACATTACAAAAATGATATATGAGATATGCTCAATAACTCACTATACGTAGTTTTATACTTCTTTTTTTTTTTATTAGAACGAAAATAATTATTTGACCATGTTAAATACTTGTTTAATATAAAAATTTAAGACTAGATAACATGCTGAAAGAAACTTAAGCTTAATATCATGTGATGTACCAATCGGGGGCGAGAATTCACCCATTTCAGAAGGTTCTTGCGCATCTGGTGTGGACGCGTCTTACCTCTGCCCGGTGGTTCCTGTTAAGACAACATACGTGGTATGTACGATCGTCGCCATTAAAAAAAAAAAAAGATAACATGCTGAAAACTTGAGGTTATAATTTATATAAATGATAAAATTGGCTTTAAATTAGCGAGTCACTAATCTAGCTTACAAGCAAACCAATAATCAACTAACGAACGAGCCACAAGCCGAGCTTGCCTTTGGCTTGGGCTTAGTCAGGCTAGTTTACAAAATACAAACCGAGTCAAGCTTCTTCTTTTTTTTTTAACGGCTTCAGGTTGAACGACTGATTTTAGCCCAAACGGGCACACCTTCAAGCGCATGCCCAGTCGTCACTCCTCCACCCAACAGATAAGTGGGAACTAGATAAATCCGTAAACGTTCTTCCCTGCTCAGGTTTGAACCCCTGATCTCAATGAGGTGCAGTTTCTCCCCTTCATTGCAATACCGCTAGGCTAGAAACACAAGCTTAAAACGAGTCATGATCCGAGAGATTTTGAACATTTCTTATTATTTAAAATAATAGAAGATGATTTTTAATATTTCATTTTACTGATAATGTAGATAGAAATTAGTCTAAAAAGAATTCTATATGAGGTTTTTTAAAAGTTTTTTTTAACTATACTGAGTTTTTAAAAAACTTTTTCTTTGGTGGGTTAATTTTTTTTATTTATTTTTTGGGTCAATTACATATATCCCCTTGTTAAAATCATTTATTGCATATTTACCCAATCATAAAATTAAATTACATATTTCTCCTTTCTAAACCCTATATATTACATATTTATCCATTTCATTAAAAAAAATTATGTATTTTCTATATTACCCTGAATAAACTAACTAAAAACAATTTATATATTTCTCCTTACTAAGTGGCAATTCTGAAACATGAGGATATTTGTACTTTTAGTTTAACATTGAGAATATATGTAATTTTGATATTTAATAAGAAAATATATGATATTATCCTTTTTTTAACAGGAGGTTGGTAGTCGATACAGTCTCTCTCTATTTGCTGAAACAAGTAACAAAAAAAAAATATTAAGAAAAGTTATTTTAAGTTGGGATGATGTAACACGTAAAAATAATTGCAATCACTCCTATAAGACTATAATCAAGCTGTAAAGAGATAAATGACTAAAATAAAATATATCTTTCTATCGTAATAAATGATTCCGAAAAGTAACACACGTTAGTTTTTATCATTTAAGAAAATGTTTATTTTTAAATATAAAAACTTATAATTATGTTGTTACATAAATACACTAAATTAATACTATAATTAATAATAATAATAATAATAATAATAAATATCATTTATGTTTTCATTTAGTATGCATTATATTAGTTTTCTTAACAACTACTTACAAAATTATTCAACTTCTAACAACTTTCTTAAACTTTTTATATTAATAGGATAAAATTAAATGCATTAAATCCCAAAATATGTAACAATTTTTTTTAATTATGTAAATTTATGAAGACGTTAAATAACAACATAATTTTTAGTTACAAATGTATAATACACGGTTTTCTAACGAAGAGAACAAATAAACGGTCAATAATGACATCAATTTATATTCACTTCAAGTTGGAATGTATAAGCTCTTAACGCGTAACTTGTTGACGAGGATTTGTACTTGCTTTGACACCCCCCCCCCCCCCAAAAAAAAAAAAAAAAAAGTTGTAGGGTTGTACTTACGACATGTACTAAGAATTTAAGTATTTATAACAAGAAGGAAAAAATGTTCCTATAAATCAATGAATATGCTCAATTTTTTTACATTAGATATTAGACTTATTTAAATTTAATGCGCATAAATACTTTTATATAAATTATAAAAATATCAAAATTTTGGGTCCTTAAAAAACCGAGCTTGAGAAGATGGCTCGGTTTGCCCATGCTTTGGGTTGGTCCTTTTAGTTAGGGTTGTATGATAGATCTTTAGTACTTTGCGTGAACACTAAAATATGTTTCCACACATTTAAAAAGTTTCATAAATTGATCATAATTGAGATAAAAATAGATGGTTGTTTGTTTACATCTGAATGAGGTTAGGTTTGAATCGTTCAGATTTAGACCATTTGTTTCAAAATAAAAAATACATCTTAATAGGAAGTAATGTATGATTGAGCCTCTAAATGGTTCAAATGTAAAACATGTCAAAATGAGGGGGAAATGGAGAAGGGGACATTTATACCTCCAATCCCTTCGCATCCGCTTGTCTCCCGATCCCGTCGCCACCGCTCATCATGCTGCTGATTCCTCATCCTTGAGACCGCAGGCTCAAATATAAGACATCGAGCGGTCTCGAGAAGATGCTTGTGTTCTTGTTCCATCAAACCATATTGATGTGTTATGTGTGGACAAGTTGTTTCAAGCAATACGCCTTCATGTGGTTTGATGTGAACTCTCCTCCGTTGTCACAAAGGATCCTTTTAGTAGTTTTATTGACCTATGTTTTGAACTTTATATAAAGATATATTGCATAATTTCCTGCCTCAAACTTATGTTTTGGAAGAAATATCCGAGAACCGGCTTAAATCATCAACAATTGTTAAAATAGATTGCTTGTTAAAGAGACGAATTTATGTATCTTTCCCATATGTCGCAATGAATTAATTCCACATGTTAGCCTTTGGTGGTGGACCATCCTTAAATGTGCTTGCCTTTCTCAAAAAATGACTTAGAAATGCTTGGGTAATATATGTTATATCCAATGTTTTTAGAACCAGACCGGACGTCTTACTAGTTACCAGTCTGACCGGATTCACGAACTGGGCGACATAATAATATATAAAAAATTTCAAAAAATTATATAATTATAATCACATTTAAACAAACATAATTACTATTCAGACAAATATAATCATTTTTTAAAAAATATAAGGTTTGATTGTAATGTTATATTTTTTGGATTTTGGTTTAAAAAAAAGGAGAAAAAAAACTTGTTTCTCATTTCACATAGGTTCACATCCTTTACTTTTCATAACTTCTCATCCCATATTGATGAGAGTACAAGAAAAACATTCATCAACTCCCTATAAAAAGAAGAGAGAAGGGCATCATATGTATGAAAAAGCTATCATTTCAACCACTTGTTTGGTTTTAATGATTTATTCTTTAGACTAGGTTAGTAACCCGTGTAACACACGGGTTGACATAAAGTTAATATGAAATTCAAAAAAAATAAAATTAATGAAATGATAATTATAATCAACATAAAACATTATAAATTTAATTATTTTACCAAGCTTTTTTCCTCTATCATTTTTATATCTTCATAGTTTTGAATGACATAATAAAAGAGAAACGATAATCAATGAGAATATATTTAAGAAATAATCCATTATTTTTTAACTATTTCCTTATTTACGTATATATAATTGTATTTTTTTATGTGTATTTTAAAAGATCGCAAAATTAGTGGATATATTTAAGTAAACGGAATGTTGAAGATTTAAAATTAAAACGGTAGAATTTATTTATTTATTTATTAAGTAGTTTCTTTTATATTTTAAGTAATGAATATTAGAAGGAGATTGATCTAATCATATTTTAATGCAAATTCCAATCCATTTTAGTTGTTATAATAATTTTCAATTAATAAATGAATAATAAGTTAAAGTTTTAACACGTGAATTTAAAATATTAATTTATTACAAAGAATTGCTGCTATTTGAATATTTTTTTTACTTTAATTTATGAAATTCTTAAATGAATTCTTTATTAAACTTTATAAATAATATGATTACAACTTAAATAAATTGTTTATTTACTTAAAAACATATTTGAAAACTATATATTGTGATAGTTAAAATAAATAATTTTAAAATTTATTTATTTAACATATGTAATGCACAGGTTTTACCCTATTTTCTTTTAATAAATTGATAATCTTTTATTATTTAATTTTTTAATTTAAAATAATAGTAAATTAGGAGACAATTATACTAATAAATTTGTGTTTTATGATAATAGAAATTTTCAACTTTTACAGTGGTGATGACATTTGTACAATATCTTATGTGGCAATAAAATTAGAATGACATGTGGCATTTAATGATGTGTATATGCTAGTAAAAGGCCATGTGACATTAAATTTACTCTTTTATTAGTAGTAGAAGATTTTAATTTTTTTTTAAAAAAAAAATAAAACCGGTCTGACCAGGGAAGTTGCAACATAAGTTGTAAGTTTTAGAGCTGTTCAAAAAGCTCGAGGCTTGAGACTCGCTTGAAAAAAGTCTCGGAAAAGGCTCAGCTCGAAAAAGGCTCGGCTCAAAAGAAGCTCGTTAAAAACGAGCCGAGCCGAGCTGGAGCCAGGGTTAGCTCGGCTCGATTTTTAATATAAATATATATATTAAATTATACACACACACATATTATATTACACACACATACATATATATATCTATACTACTATATAATACATATAAAAGGACAAAATAATAATTTGATTAAATCTCTTAAAATTAATAATTTTACAACTCTTATAGCATATGGTACAACTTTTTAATTCTAATCTAAATGTTTGTTTGTGTTATCACTTTGTCTTACATTGGTAGCTTTTAAGAATTTAAGTGAAATAGAGTGATTATAAAAGAAAAACCCTTCAAAACAAATGAATCACTTCTTGACATTTTTGGTGTATTTGGTCTTTTATGTTAGTAGTTAAAGTTGGTTTTAGTTAACTATCAAGTTTAAAAAATCGCTTTTGTTATGGTTATGACTCAAGAACGAGCCATGCAAACCATTAAAACATCCAACTTAAGTGTTGTGTTTTCCGCTGCAACGAGCGGGTACTAGACTACTTATACATAATATAATATATATATATATACAATATCTTATACACATATTTATATAAATGTACGTATTATGTCTAATATATATATATATATATATATAGATTTTATATATGAGTATATGTATATAGGGAAGTGTTTAAATAATAACCTACTCTTAAAGCAATATTCCAGATAACTTTGCCAAGATGAAGCCGAATCTTGATTTTTTTTTTTTGAACATCATTGTAACACAATTAGAACACTATGTTCTTTTATGAGTTTGTGAAAATTCATAACCGTTTAAGAGATATCATCGTTGTAAGTTTTTGATTTACAACACTGTAACTGTTTTAGGCCCAATACATACAACGATGTAAACTCTCAAACGGTGATGAATTTTCGCAAACTCATAAAAGAACATAGTGTTCTAAATGTATCACAATGATATTAAAAAAAATCCAAGATTTGGCTTCATCTTGTCAAAGTTATCTGGGCTATTGTTTTAAGAGTGAGTTATTATTTGATCTCAATCCTATGTATATAAATATATATGTATATGTATATATACATATATATGTATATATACATATATATTGGATTATATATATATATATATATATATATATATATATATATATATATATGTAAAGTGGAGGAAAAAACAAAAACAAAAAATAAGCTGGCTCGTGGCTCGAGGTTTTTACCATCCAAGCTGGAGCCAGAATTTTTGGCTCGAAAGAAATTTCGGCTCGGCTCAGCTCGGCTCGAAAATCCACTAGCCGAGCTGGAGCCAGGCCTGGCTCGGCTCGAGTCGGCTCGATTACAGCCCTGGTAAGTTTTGATATATCGGTAAACATTGATAATACGCTATAAAATGACACCAATCTACATTGATGAATTTCAACACAAATAAATGCCATCAAAAGAGCATAGATAATAAATTACAATAAGATGTTACATAAGGAAAAGAATTGTAATACATGTGACACATGTAACATGTAATGCGTGATAAAACTTAGGATAAAAAATACAATTCTAGAAACTTCCAACATGTAAAATTTCAACCAAGATACGGGTTACAAACCCTTTCAAATATTCTCATTCAAGCATACTAAATCATCATCAAACCACCGAGGCAGTGCCTCAGCAGTACCTTGGGATTATTTCAAATGGAAGGTCTGGGGTTCGAAACTCTCCCGCAGCGAAAAAGGGGTCTGTGAGGGGGGGAGGGGTCATGGGTTTTCCTGTGAGGTTTCCTCCTGGGGTGGCTGTGGGGGTTCATGTGAGGTCCAGGTAACTAAACCTTGGTGACATGGCCTAGAAACAGTGGGCTCATATGATTGAGACATTTGCCGTTCAAAAAAAAAATCATCAAACCGTCATTATTAGTACATTTGAGATCACTACTATTTAAGCCAAGTCTATCCTTTTTATCAAACCTTGCTCAAAGTGTCCCCATGCACACACATACTTTTGAGTTTTCAAGTTGTAAATTTTTAATAAGGAGATTCCAAATGTGCATAAACATTTCCTTGTACCTTGCATTTTGCATTATTTAAACATGATTTCATGTCTTCAGATTTATACAACAATTTGACAGAAATTTAATTAACTTTTAACAGTCATAACTAGAGGTGGCAATTTTTACCCATGTCAAAGGAAATGGGTTGGTTTGGGTAAACAATTATAGTATAATGGGTTGAAATGGGTAACATCATAATATTGAATCGGTTGAGATGGGTAGCACTTAAACACAATGCGGGTCAAGACGGGTAACCAAAAAAGTATGTAAATGCAATGGATTCAAACATTTAAGAATGATTAATAACATATTTGATAAGAAAATCACTAAAAATTATCCAAATGGACTATTTATTTACTTATAACGCATCTTAAGTTAAGTTAAATTAATATTTTTTAAGAACAATCCATTTAGACCCGAACTCATTTTGCTTAAAACCCGTTCTGACCCGCACTCATCCTGACCCGAACCCGTTTTGACCCGTTACCCAACCCGCTCATTTTTCCAGGCGTAGTCATAACTCACTCATTTTTAATCAATTAAGTTATTAATCTTCTAGAATTTAATTCTACATGTTAGCTTTCAAATATAATTTGTTTCACTTGATTTTATGAAAGTTTTAACCTCCAAAAAGACGACACAAATCAAGTGGATTAATTTTTAGCATAATATTTAGTTAACTTTGAAAAATCATAGATCTTTCATTTTTCATCTAAATTGTATAATTCTTTTTCCCAAAGGAATCAACTTTTTCAGTCGATACAAGTTGAGTGCACAAATAGAGGCAATTGTTGTGAGGATTGAACTTGTGCAAAACTTTTTAGAGGTTTAAGATACCTAATAAAATGTTGTAAAATTACTATTCATATTTTAATATACGCATATTACACATATAAAAAACATTTGATAAAAAAAATGTCGAATGCTTAACATGAAATGTTATATGAAATTAAGATAATTTCAAAAAAGAACTAAAGACCCTTTTCATTGACAAAATAGTCATGTATTTCATATAAGAAATTATCATATATAATTATACTAGGTTATTAACCCGCATGTTACACGGGTTTAATATAAATTATTAAATAATTAGTAATGAAAATTTAGCAATTATAAAACGATATTTGACATACTAATAAATATTTTAAGTAATAAATAAATAATTAAAAATTTTAATCATTATACAAATGATATATGACCTTATGATGTGTACCAATTGATATTTTTGAAATAACTAACGTTAAAAACTTCAGTTTGTATTATATTAAAAACTAACTTTTATAAATCAATAATATAAAATACACTTTTTGTATTTATTAATGTTAAACAACTCAATTTAAAAATAGCGTTAAACATAACAGAACAAAAGTGTAACTTTCTCTATCATTTTTATTACTTCAGTTTTTAAATAAATTAAAAAATGTTATTTTTTATAAAAAATTCATTGTTTAAAAACTTATTTTATGGTATATTTTTAAAAATCATTTAATAAGATAACTTGACTTTTACAAAAATTTTGTTTTTTTGAAAATAAAATATTTCTTTCTTTAAAAAATTTTGATTTTATAAAATTTTGATGTATTTTATAAAAAAAATTTCAAGTGTGTTTTATTATAAAAAGATAAATAATATATTAGTTATTAGTATTGTAATTATTTAATAAAAGAAAAAATTTATTTAATAAGAGAGTGAATATATAGTTATTTAATATGAGAGAAAATTAAGTGGAATGATAAGAAAATTGACAAATGTCAATAGTGGTGTGAGAATGTGACATGTGGCATGTGGCATATAATGGTGTGAGAATGTGACATTAGACAAAAATTTACTCTTTTATTATAGTGTATAGATATAGATTATAAAGGTGATATTAATGTTGTATGCCTAAACTTTGTACACCTATTTGGATATTGGCATGAGACATGTATCATGGTCAAGAGATTAAAAGTCTTAACGCAACTGACAAATTTGTGACTTGTATTTGGCATTATTTATATCGTTGTTTGGTTGAGACATTTGCTGACTTATTATAACTATTCATCAACATTAGATGACTAGATGAGTCTTGTGGCCCATTTATTTATACTTTTCTCTAGGGAAAACTTGCTTATGTTGGTGTTAAACGTTGTGACATAAAATTTTGAGACGATCTTTTTACTATATACTTGTTTATTGCACATTTATGAGTTTTGATGTATAATTTGAGAAATATGACATGTTACAAAAATACCTTGATCTTTCACACCATTTAACTACCAATGCATGTTATTAGTCATTTGTAAATGATATGGGGACAAAACTAGTCATTAAATTTGATTGTAAACTTATGTATTTACGTTTTTCTACTTTATGTTATTACTCAAATATTATTGTCCAAACACATAATAGCTATACAACATATGTTCTATTTATAACTTAGACCATGTTTAGTACCCAACCCGCTTAAATTTTTTGTCACGTCACCCCACTGAAAATCTTAAAACATTATAATGGTCACCTCATTAAAAAACATTCCCTACTGTGTCACATCATCACCACTATATAAATTTATTTATTATTATTTTTAGTTGTTAATTAATAAGTAAAATAAATAACAAAATAAAAACGTTAACATTAAATTAAACTAAACGAGTCACGGGAAAAGAAAAAAATAAAAACGTTACATTGATAACTTAAATAAAAAAACAAATTAATGATATTTGACGAATATTTTCGATCTATATTTTCTCATAATCGACCGTTTTTCGTCACTGGGTTCTTCGGGAGACATACTACCCATCTCTTTGAGGTCGGCTCGGAAAAGTTTTTCCACGTGTTTTGTTTTTTGAAATTTCGTAAGCTCCTCAATTTGATGGGCGAGTTTGTTGGTTGTTGTGATAGAAGAGGCGGTTTGACGACTCGAAGACGAAGCCCGTTTTGTTGCATCTCTTCCAACCGGTCTAACCGGTTTCGGGACGTCAAATTCATCGTCTTGTTCGAGGTTAACTGTGTAATTCGTATGTGCATCCAAACCCCCCGGTGAATATGTGTTCGTATCGGAATTTTTAGTTCTTTTTGAATAACTTTGGCCCTTGTTGGCTTTATGATAAAGAACACGAAATTTTGGAGCGTCTTATATCGCGACCCAAACATGATAGGTTAAATGTTTGGCCGTTCGACTTTAGTTGATATTCCTTCTCCGCCCATTTTAAGATGTTTTCGTCGTTCATACCACTTTTGCGGTTGTTAGCACAGTTGTTGTAGATGCCACTAAACCGCATCATTTTCGCTCTCATATCCTTCCATTTAGAATTTAGTTGATAATATGTGTGATTTTCTTGATCGGTATATCCCATCATCTCGTGCCAACTACCGGTTAATTTTTTCCAAAAGTTTTGCGCTTTTGCGAATTACCTTTGGTTTTGTTTTCGAAATGATCGACATCTTCCTAGCGTGGTTTACTGGTTTCTTCGTCATGAGTCTATGGTTTCGGTGCCACGGTTTTGGTTTGTTGAAAACCCGTTTGTGTGAAAAAAAAAAACCGGGTTGAACGCCCGGTTGTGTGAAGGATGAAAACCCTGTTGTGTGAAGGATGAAAACCCAGTTT
This sequence comes from Mikania micrantha, assembly GCA_009363875.1. Taxonomy (NCBI): domain Eukaryota; kingdom Viridiplantae; phylum Streptophyta; class Magnoliopsida; order Asterales; family Asteraceae; genus Mikania; species Mikania micrantha. Next base: position 58,498,867 of record CM018686.1, read on the forward strand.
GAGGGTTCGGTTGTTGCCATTGAGGGTTCGGGTTTTGTGCATTTGATACAAACTCCTTTGAATGGTTTATGGCTCGTTCAACAAGTTGAAATCGGGGTTGTTTAAGTTTGGGTTCATCTTTGAAATGAGACGGTTTATAGAGGATTTTAGAGAGTAAATTTTTAAAGTGTGATTTTTAATAAAATGTGAAAGACTTTATATTGCGGATAGAAACAAGTGTTTTTTTTTTTAGGAAAATAACCGTTAAAAACAGTAATAATTTGAAAATATTGAGAAAAGAGGTCAGGGAGCAAGGGCCGCTCGGATTTCGGAATTGAGGCTACCGGGATGGGGGCGGTGTTCCCGTCTGGCCCTGCTTGGCCGTTGGATGCCGCCCTTCGCTCGGTGTGGGTATTACAAATGGTCTTAAAGCTACGAAATTTTCAATGTGGTGGTTGACTTATTCAAGCATATATTTTTAGTAGTTATTAAGATGATTGGATGAGAGACGTGCTACAATTTTTTTTGAAACATATTGGGGCATTTGTTATTAACTATTTTTTAGAGATTTCGTATTTGTCGAATTATTTGTTTATTGGATTATCTTCGCCCATTAGTGATTCTATGTGACACGAGATACAAAAAATTTGAGACAATTGACTATCGTGAGACACTTAATTCTTTTAATTGTGTTAAACGTACGTTATAACTCATTATAATAAATGTATTTTTATATTTTTTTTAGAAATCAATAAGTTATGTTATGAGGTCTGTCATATTCCAGTCGAGCCAACCTCAAGCTCATGCTCGGCTTGCTTTGACTTTAAAAAGCTCTGCTATTTCAAGTTATTTGTAATTAATAAATTAATTATTTAATTTCTTTTTATTAATAAAATTTCAAATATTTATAACTAAATATTCATTTATAACAAAATACATATGATTTTATCAAATTAATCATAATTATATATATATAAATATACGCTTAATAAATTAAACAAAAGTAATATATATAAAAAGCTCATTTAGGCTTGCAAGCCGGCTCAAACACAACATATGAAGCTCAAGCTTGAGTGTCTTAACTAAACGCGTTGATTCGTTTACATCCATACCAGTGATTTAGCCAACCACTGGCGTGATGGTGCTCATCTTCGACAATGAGATGATAGGTGGTTCCAATCAAGAGTGTAAGGTTTAGGTCAACATCTATATTCATGTCACCAAGAACTCTCTCATGGGAAGAAACTCACAGACTCGTTCTTTTTTCTTCCTGTGACAAAAGGAAGAACATGTCTCTTATGTTTCGGCAACTATTGCTCGCAGGATTCTTCCAAATGGAAGGTCTTGGACTCAAATCCTTCCTACAACAAAATAGGGGTCTGAGGGGGGGTCATGGGTTTTCCCAGTATGATTTCTTCCTGGGGTGGTTGTGGTGACTCATGAGAGGTCCAGGTAACTAAACCTTGGTGACATGACCTGGAAACAATGGGTTCACACGATTGAGATCTTCGCCGTCAAAAAAAAAAAAACTATTGCTCGCAGGACTGATAGAGAACATCAAGTGGTTGAGCACTCCCCATCCAAAGTACCAACCCAAATGACAAATCAAATTAGAATATGTATGTGTATCTGGTTGTAATTAGTCTGGAATGAATTTACTTATGGCATTTCAAATTTAGTAGGTGACATGAGTTTAAACATGTTAGTATACTGAGTTCTACATCCACTTTTATTTTTATCGGAACAACAACCAAACATAACGTAGTGGCATATGCATCATGCCAGCAGCCCTTGAAAGACCCCTTCCTCAACGGAGCGGTAGCCCGTTTTATCGGGCGCCACCCTCGGAAGAGCTGCATCTTATACGCAGAAAGTAGCTTATTTTGCTGTAAAAATACGCCCCCCATCGGTTTAGAACTCGAGATTAAACTCAAGATTCCTCCCCTTACCTGGTATTCATCAAAGTGCCTCAAGTAGGAGTCAAACCCTTGACCTCTACATTGAAAGGTATGTCTTCTACCATTAGGAAGACTTATCTAGATGTTCTACATCCACTTCTCCTTAAAATTTAAATACTTACTAGACATTACAAAAGTCACTAATCCACCAAAATTTGGGTCCAATTGTCCAAACGGGGTTTTATAAAGAACCCAATGGATCATGCTAGTTATAAAGAAATTTGAGAAAACATGTTAGAATGAGTTAGGAATTAAATTAGGTGAAGTTTAAGATGGGTAAGAATGATTTGTTTACTTTAAGAGGGTTAAAATTGATAAAATTGTTGTCTAGTGATCACTAATTAGCATCCTAACACTTGCGCTTCCTTATCCTTTTAACACCATAACTCGTCACCACCACAAGCTTCCAGTAATCATCCATGCTTCTGATGACCGCCGCCATAACGCGATCTTCACCACCTCTTACCATAAGCTTCTGATGACCACCGCCCCTGCCTCCGATCGTTACACGCGATGACATATATGACAAAGAATGATCAAATTGATAAAGAATGAAAAAGAAAGAACACAGAAGAATTTGGATCTCAAATCGTGTCTGTTATTTTGTTTAGTTAGGTATTTAACAACCAACTAACTCAACTAGCAAAATACAATTCAATCCCTCAACTATCTAATTTTACATTTCAGACCCCTTTACTAATAACAACATATCAATACCCCTCCCATAACAATGTTTTGACCCCAAAACACTAATTCAAAACACAAACTCTGGAAACCTAATCTGCAAGTCTTCCAAGTTCTCCCACGTTGCTTCAGTTATGGGTAAATTGTCCCAATGAACCAATCCCTCAGCTGAAGCTCTATTTCCTCTTCTAGCTAATCTTCTTTTCAAGATTTGCAAAGGTTTGAACAAAAACCTTGGAGCTGTTGGTAAAGGCACTGATTGCGTCACATTTCCCTTAGCCAACTTAAGCAAAGATACATGAAAAACTGGATGTATTTGCGCTTCATCTGGTAGATCCAATTTATAAGCCACCACACCAATTTTCTCAATTACCATAAAAGGACCAAAATATTTAGGACCCAACTTATTGAAATGCGAAGCACGTAAAGTAGATTGTCCATACGGATGTAACTTGACATAAACAAAATCACCCACTTTAAACTCCCTATCACTTCTTCTTTTATCAGCCAACTGCTTCATACGATTCTGGGCACGAGTCAAAGCAAATCGTAACAATCGAACTGTAGCTTCCCTATCAGTCAACAGCTCATTAACAGCTGCAACCCGAACATCCTTTGGTACATATGGAACAAAAATGGGTGGTGGATACCCATATAATGCCTGAAAAGGAGTAATACCCAATGCAGTATGAAAATTACAGTTATACCAAAATTCTGCCAAGGGTAACCATTTAACCCAATTGCTTGGCTTATCCATTACCATGCATCTCAAATAAGTCTCTAAACATCTATTGACAACCTCTGTTTGCCCGTCAGATTGAGGATGGTATGCAGTTGATAGGGCCAACTGGATTCCCTGCAAAGCTGTAAATTCTTTCCAGAACTGACTTATAAAAATAGGATCTCTGTCCGAAACTATGGTGTCCGGCCAACCATGTAACTTGAATACTTGATCCAAAAACAATTGAGCCACATGAGCTGCTGAATAAGGATGGGAAAGAGGCATGAAATGACTGTACTTCGTTAATCTATCCACCACCACAAAGATAGAATCTTTACCTTGTATTCTTGGCAACCCACCAATGAAGTCCATCGAAATATCTGAAAATATTTGAGTAGGAATTGGTAATGGTTGTAACAACCCTGGACTCGCTACCGTTTCATATTTTGCTTTCTGACAAATTGTACAATTCCTTATAAAATTCCGAACTTGTTTATGCATTCCTTTCCATGTAAACAGTGATCTAATCCTTTGTATGGTCGCATGAACACCAGAATGGCCACTAACAGCTTCCTTATGACATAAAGAAATAAGATCCCCTTGCAATTGTAGATCATTACCTACCAAAATTTTTCCTTTCTTCAATAAAGTTTGGTTCACCCACGAATATCCTTCATAATCTTTCCCATTCTGTAAATCATCAATAATACCTTTCAATTTCTCATCATTAACCCAAGTAGCTTTAACTCTTTCCCATATGGCTGAATCAAAAGTTTTAATAGTAATAGCCCATAAAGTAGGAGCTGCAACTCTAGACAAGGCATCAGCTACACTGTTCTCACTACCCATCTTATACTGGATTTCAAAATCATAACCCATCATCTTAGAAACCCACACTTGTTGCAAAGGAGTAGTGATTTTCTGATCAACTAAATGCTTTAAACTCTTCTGATCAGTTCTGATTATGAAATGAGCCATAGACAAATAATGGTGCCAATACTTGACTGCAAACATTATAGCTAGTAGCTCTCTCTCATAAACAGAAAATGCCTGCTGTTTTGAAGATAACGCCTTGCTAATAAAAGCAATTGGATGACCATCTTGCATTAAAACAGCTCCCATCCCTTTCCCTGATGCATCGGTCTCAATGACAAAGACTTTTGAAAAATCAGGCAAAGCTAATACCGGTGGACTTGCTAAAACCTCTTTCAACTTTTGAAAAGCAATAGTAGCATCCTCTGACCAAATAAATGCATCTTTCCGTAACAAATTAGTCAAAGGTTTGGCCAACATTCCTTATGATCGAATAAATCTTCTATAGTACCCCGTCAACCCTAAGAAACCCCTCAACTGTTTAACATCTGTAGGTGTAGGCCACTCTTTAATTGATGATAACTTCAAAGGATCAGTGGAAACTCCTTCTCTAGAGATAATATGACCTAGGTACTCAACAGAATTGCCACCAAATGAGCATTTAGACTGCTTTGCAAACAACTTGTGTTGTCTCAGAAGTGTAAGTACTTGTTTAAGATGAATTAAGTGTAGTTCCCACGACTTACTATACACTAAAATGTCATCAAAAAAAACTAAAACAGATTTCCTTAACAATTCCTTGAAAGTATTATTCATTAATGCTTGGAAGGTGGCCGGAGCATTTGTCAACCCAAATGGCATCACCACAAATTCAAAAAGCCCTTCATGAGTTCTAAAGGCGGTTTTATGAATATCTTCCTCATACATTCTGATTTGATGATAACCAGCCCTCAAATCCAACTTTGAAAAAAACATAGCTTGACCCAACTCATCAAATAACTCCTCAACCAAAGGAATTGGATAGCTGTTTTTGATAGTGGCTTCATTGAGCTTTCGATAGTCGATACAGAACCTCCATGACCCATCTTTCTTCTTCACCAACACTACTGGAGAAGCAAAAGGACTGGAACTGCCACGTACTACTCCAGTTTCAACCAATTCCTTTGTTAATTTTTCAATTACATCTTTTTGAGTAGCCTGATATCTATAAGGTTTCAAATTAACAACCATAGCATTATCTTTTAATTGAATCTTATGATCACAGCTTCTTTTAGGTGGTAAAGTAGAAGGAACTTGAAAGACATCTTCAAATTCTTGCAATAACACCTTCAATTGCTCATCCTCACAACTACCCTCCACTTTAGGCTCATGCTGAAATTCTGATACTGCAGGTTCTAACTGTAGGCTTAACAAATGGGCTTCTATTACCTTGTTATCTTGTGCTAACAGTAAATTCATAGAATTAACTGAACACAAAGAAACCTTGTTATTATCAATGCCTTTAAGAGTACATTGAATATTACCCAATTGAAACTGCATAGTCATGTTTCTGAAATTCCAAACTATAGATCCCAGTGTCAACAACCTTTGCACCCCCAACACCATATCATAGTTGTCTAATGGAATCACATACACATCCGCAGTAAACCATAAAGATTGCATCAACCACTGAAAATTGGGACAATATCTATCACATGTAATCTTGGATCCATTAGCTACCCCAACTGTCATCTTTTCAACTTTTTTAGTCAAACAGTGGAGCTTAACAGCTAATTGATCATTCAAAAAATTATGAGTAGAACCTGAATCTATCAAAATTCTCAACTGTTTATTACCAATAGTTCCCAACACCTTCATTGTTGAAAATGAAGTTAAGCCAGTAAGGGCATGAATCGAAATTTGAGGCTCTGCAGCTTCATGAACAACCTCCAAATTTTCAGATTCTTCCATTTCTTCCTCGTCATCTCTGCCAATGACTTCTAATACCAACAATTGCTTATTAGCACACTTATGTCCTGGTGTAAATTTCTCTGGACACCAAAAACATTCCCCACGTGCCCTCTTACCTTCTATTTCCTTACTAGAAATCTGTTTCGTATTAGTAAATTTCTTATGCACCGGAGGACTAGGTAACAATGGTAAATGTGAAACATTTATGGGAGGTTTCACTCCACTGTTTTGAAATTTACTAGTCCCTATAGAAGAATTAGATACATATTTACTCACAGATGGAGTTACTACTTTATTCGTAGCATCTTGGATTTTTGCTAAATGAAATGCTTCCCTCAAAGTTTTTGGTTGAAACATCCTAACCGGACCACCAATTTCAGGTTTCACAACTTTCAAAAAAATACTAACTGCATAAGATTCTGGAATTGTTACCTTTAACAATTCCGCATCAAATTGTTGGCAAAAATCTTCTAACGTTCCTGATTGCATCAAAGAAGTTAAAGATCCCATTGCATCTTCAAATAATGTTGTTGAAAACCTTGTAACAATCGCCTCCGAATACTCCTTCCATGTAATCTCAGCTATTGGCACCATCTTAGTCTTCAAGTACGCCTGATGCCATTTAACTGCATTTCCTTCTAGATGAATAGCTGCATATCTGACTTTGAAATTTTATGGAGTATCATCAATGCTAAAGAAGTGATCACAACGGTAAATCCAGTCATCAACATCGCCTGTATTGCCGTCGAATTTTGGAAAATCAATTTTACCAATACGATGCAATCTGTCTCTTCTATTATTGACGCTTGAAGTGCTATGATCTTCATCTTCCACATGTATCGAACTACTGCCATTGTTGCCCAATTTACTCAAAATTGCCTGAACATTTGCATTCAACGTCGTAAACATTTGCTCCGATTTCTGCATAAATGCATCCACCTTCAACAAAGTCACCGCATGTTCATCAATCGTCTTCTCTAAATCCGCCCTACTGCGAGTCGCCATGGAATTACACCAATCTGAGCTTGCCGAGGATCGGCTTGCTCTGATACCAATGATAAGGAATGAAAAAGAAAGAACACAGAAGAATTTGGATCTCAAATCGTGTCTGTTATTTTGTTTAGTTAGGTATTTAACAACCAACTAACTCAACTAGCAAAATACAATTCAATCCCTCAACTATCTAATTTTACATTTCAGACCCCTTTACTAATAACAACATATCACAAATGCATCGATCTATGGTATTGAGTGAAGAAAAATAAACAAAAGAATGAAGTATGTCAAAGAACGTCGTCTATGCCTGGGAAAAACTCGAAGAAGATGGTCAACTTTTTACCCATTAGGTATGGTATGATAATTTGGTAATTTTTAGGATTGACATGTTGTGACCCAAACTCGTTCTAACTCGAACTTGTTCTAACCCGAACCAAAATAACCAGTTTTTTTATATCGGCCAGCCTTAATCCAAACCCATCCTGACCCGACACTATACCCAACCCGACCAAACCGTTTTGCCAGCTATATTATTTAGCCACATCAACATTACTGCCCCAGCACCACAACGTGCGTTAGCGGTCCCCTAGTCTAATGCATATGCGAAATTGTAAGACAATGGTGCGTATTCCATGTTTTCTTTTTACCCAATTTCTTTTTCATTTTACTCGTCTAAATCAGGAGACATAAAGCATAACTTGAATTAATTAATTCATAAGTAAAAAGATCAAAATTACCACCTTCGATTTAAGATTGAGAATATCTTTGGAGCTAAAAGGAGAAAATGGAACAAAATAAACTTGCTCCATTATGGATGACAAATATTACCAGCAAAAAATTTCTTGAATCAATAAATAAAAGATATTGCAATTTTCATACCTATATCTTCTTATATTATTGTGCTTTTGCATGGACGCCAATGGAGCCATGAAGAATGCCCTCAAGCCCTATGGAGAAACAATGGAAGAAGTAATCATACATTAGTACAATAGTGCTCATTACATAGGCCATGTCTACACCTAGAAATACATGCTACAAATTATAATCATTAATCAATAATCATATAAATAAATAGGACACTCTTTAGTATATCAAATTGATTTGCCATATCCAGAGTGTGAACGAGCCGAGTTAATTGCGAGCTACACAATATCGGTTCGCGAAAAGCTTAGGTTGAGCCGAGCTTAAAGCAACTCGAACTTATATGGGAGCTTTGTTCATAAACGAGATGGATCTATAGCTTCATGAACAGGCTTGGCACTAAACATATATATTATGTAATGTATAAAAATTATAATTATAAATAAATTTAATAATAATTGTAAATGCAAACATACATATATAATAATTAATAAATAACAAGCAAGCCAAGCTTAAGCTCAAACTCAAGCCCTCTTACTAGTTTGGGCTAAGCTCGTTTCAACCCTATGATAACTTCTTATATAAGAATCAGTTTACAGAAATTCCTCTAGATGGTTTATAGGATATATGATGTCACTGATTTGGCATTAAAAGACGCTCGCTGTTTCTTTCGCTGAAAAAGGTTTCTACACAAATTCTGCAAACTTTAAAATGGATACAAACGCACCTGCTTATGTATGAGTCGTCTGTGGTGTCAATAAGTATCTTATCACCTGTTATAATATGAGGCGGTACCTACAAAAAAAATCATAAAATAAATTAAATTAAATAAAAAAAATCAGATGAAAAAAGCATAACAGATCTTCATTATGCATAATCTCACCTCCACTTTGAGGCCATTGTCCAGTAATACTTTTTTGGTACTGTTGGAAATATGGGAGATACAGTTAAATATCACTATAATAAAGTTGATCTTTATAGAAAGTAATCAAGTTTCATTAAAATGATACTATAGATTACATTGTCACATTATGTTCATCAATTATATTACACTTAGATATTTAGTTAAAAAAAAATTAAAGGCAAGAGGATGAAGAAACATACTGAGGGGTAGCTCCCATGCCTTTCATAGGGACCTGTGCTTCCACCACTGTACATGTAACTCGTTTAGGTACTGATGCTGACATGGGTCTATCGTTAAAAAGCTCCACAGAGACCGTGATATCATCTGTTTATCATTAAATATGTTTCAGTAAAAATAAATTGTTCAAGTTCAATATAAATAAAAATAAAAACCCTTGCAACCATTCAATTTCATCACAAGAACACACCAAGAGACCTTGATTTTTCATAATAAACCAAAAGGGTTAGTTCATCACCTTTTAAATATGCAAGAGAGTTGCCAAATAGATGCTTAGGTACATCCAATTGAATGAAAGTATTTGGCCTGATACAAACAAGAATATGGAAAAATAGTCTATTCAGTATTGTTTAAAGTGATTTAAGCTAGTGGGAACAAAGTGGGAGGGGCGGCCTGGTTGGGTAGATCGTCAAAACCAACTTTTTTGGTATAGGAAGGGTACTTTACATGAACATTTTTGTTCAATTTTTTTTATTAATAACTAGCACATCAAGTACGACTAGAAAAATTAGATCATTTCAATAGCAAACAAATTTTTAAATATAATTTAGAGGATTTATGCATTAAAAATCAACTTTGGGTGATTTCTAATCTGTTTGACCCATTTGGCGTGTTTCTTCTGATCAATTTCTTGTTTATTTTACCTGACTAACCCATTAGATATCAACCATAAACCAAATAGACTGATTCATAAGCAAAAACAGGTCAAAATTGCCATCTTAATTTAAGCATAACAATCTCTTTGGAGCTAAATGAGGAGAGAAGACAAGAAAAACTTACTCCATTAAAACAACCGTTTCACTTTCTTCATCAGTGTATAGATAAGTATATGATTTAGCTTCAACAAATATTTCTGCATCAAAGGCCATAAATCACTGTAATTTTCGTTTCAATTAGAACCAAAAGTGAAAAAACATACTTTCAACGGTCTCATCTGTGCGAAACCTTTCATTCACTTTATTTCCACTATCAACATCACGAAGCTCTACCTGTTGATAATCTGAATTAGAATAAAAAGAATAGCAATGGGTTTCTGAAATATCAAGAAATAATATATGGGGGAGTAAAGTAAAATAAATCTATACTTTATAATAAAAGAAAATAAATTTGCTTGTGTCAACACCACAAAAAGTCTTCCTAAATTGTTGTCACATGTCAATCTCACATTTAATTTGAAATTATTATTGACACAGGGCACACTATAATTAAAAATAATATAACTAATAGTTCCTATTTTTATGTTAAACTAAAATAACTTGAATATTTGATATACTAATTTTACATTTTAAGATACAAATAATTTCAAGGTATTATGTGCTTCATATTCTCTTTTAAATAAAAAAATATATGTTGCAAAACAATAACAAAAATATTTTAAATTTTATTTTATTACAAACACATACTTTTTAGTTTTTAACATATATTTAATTTTATTTCATGACACCCAAAAATTTATCCTAACAATTTTTTTAAAGATTTTATATTATTGTACATACATATTAATAGATTATAAAAAAACTCCAATCTCACTTTTGGACAAAAATGATGAAAGGTTTTGTTAAATTAGGATAAGATGAAAAATATACACTATGATATGAAGTGTAAATTAATGAAAATTGTATGATCTTAATGAAATCGAAAGTTTTTCACACGATCAACTATACGTTATTTTATTAAGAGTCAAAAGTAAAATGATCTAAAACTTTTAATTTTAATAAAGATGATACTAATTGTACGTCCAAAGTTGTATACAAAAAAGTTTTACAGATTTATAGTTTGCATTTCTAATTATATAACGTATTCTTATAGTAAATTATGTAATTTATCATAAATATATTTTAATTGTATTATTTTTTGTACTCAATCCCATGCAATACATGGGTTATAACCTAGTTCAAGTATATGCAAATACATCAGGTTTTTAATATCTTTAACAATAACGAGTTAAGGATTAATGCAGTGAAATTAACACAGCAAAGCATGAAAAGAAAAAAAATCACAAATCTAACACATAGAAAGAGTTGACCTGGATGATTGCACCTCCTCTTCCTTGAGTAGAGTGTTGTGCTTTCACAACCTAGACCATGGTGAAATTCGTCAATAAGGGAGGTACAAATTTAATGTGTACACACTACACACACAAAGATCAACATCAAATCTTAGTTTTGAAAAGTTGTAGCTGAGGCACGAGGGATTAGGCATCAGGGTCAAAATTGGGGTGTGTAAAAGGATTTAATCTAATAACAGTCAAAGGGATGAAGAAATTATAAATGGTTTACTTCATAAAAATGCTGATATGTAAAATAGATGGTAAAGATGCAGCTTCTGGTTGTACAGATGCATACTGGTGAATGCCGCCAAACAAAAACGCTACCTGATAAATTTTTCCTGAAGCAGATGAATTAGAAGCAGTTCAGTGAGTCTATAATCAGATCTTTGTTAGTGTTTGTAGAGGTAAAACTAAAATGAAGACAAACCTTTTCGCTCAATAACATTTCCTGGTCTAACCTGCACCAAATTATGAGCCCAAAATCATAATCTAATCTCAGGGTTAATAGCTTATGAGATAACTGATTAAAAACTTAAAATTATGCAGGAACAAAGAATCTTCTCAACTTGTGTTTATTTTTTGAACTTTCTCGACCTTAAGGATTCATTCCAGTCCTTCATGAGAACTTGCATCGATAAAATCATTAAAATATTCATTTGAGAACTGATTATGTCAAAGTATAAACCCTAGATCACTCGTTAGATCCCTAATTACTGATTCTCCATAATTCATGCTATAAATATTTATGATATACATGAATTTTTCAGCAATCTAACCACTTCAACCCTAAATCAAAGAACTTAACAGAAACCTCGTAATGACAGAGGAATCAAAAGTTTCCTATTTTAATTCAATATAACGACGAAAATTTGAATGCTACCTCGTTTGTAATAACAAATAATCATTCAAACTAAAACAACTTCATTAAATCAAATGAAATCAACTCATATAACATCATATTCAGCACATACGCGTACAAAGCGAAAGAACTCACATCGGAGCCGCGAGCTTTGGCGAATCGGATCTGATTAGCGGACCATGGGACCGATAGAAGATGGCGAGGTGGACAGAAACGATCGGCAGAGTAAATCCATGGCTCAGAATGAGTTATAGTGGTGGTGTTCCGGCGTGTGGAGATCATTATAGAGTAACCACGAATCGAAGAAAATGAAGAGTTAAATTTTCCGGAAATACGACTGGCTTTAGCTTTCGCTGCTACGGCGGCACCGACGGCGGCCCTCATTGTTGACGACGGTGAGAGGTTCCGGCGATCGTGGGCGTGATATCCTTGCTACCGCATCAGGGTTTAGGAGTTAGGACTGTTGATTGCATTTAATTTTTTATAATGATAAAAATATTAAATTTAATTTTTTTTTGAACGGTTGGTACAACGACACCCAAGACGGGATTTCAACCGTCCACTCGGCTCGGGGCGTATGCCCGAGCCCACCCCAGGAAGAACCCCACAACTGGGTAAACCCCCTGACCTTGCTTCAGCAAATATGCCTCAGCCCGGATTCGAACCCAAGACCTCCCATAAGGAAGTCAAGAGGGTAACCATTAGGCTAGAAGTCCTTGATATTTAAAGTGGGAAAAAAAATGAACCGAACCGGTAATGATTTATTATAAACCGGTTTTTGAATCACTTTTAGCTTTTGGAAACATCAACAATTTATGATCAGTTTGAGGTTTCAAAAGATCAAACCGGTCTATTGGTTCACGTAAGTTAAAATTTTATTATTTGGTGATTAACTGGTTTTGGTTATTATACCGTTTTCGGTTTTAAACCTTCAAAAACCGATTATTGTCCGAACATATTATTAGTGAAAATGTTGACCAAACTTTGAATTGGTTAACCGGTTTGTGCACCTCTAAACATGGCTATAAACAAATCGAGTAAACAAACCATTTTATGTTATTGTTCATGTTAGATGGAGTGATGGAGTTCCAAGGCTTTCAAATTTATACGAGTAACCAATTATTAGTGAAAATGTTGAATCCTCAACTTAACTTTATATTTATACGAGTAAAGCTAGTTGGTTCAAATTTTTAGTGCCTTAATTGTTAACTAAAATAAGAGTAAATTACTGATTATGTCCTTGAAAAATATAGCAATTTGTTGGTTTCGTCCTTTGACTTCGAAAATTACTAGGGGTGTTCTTATTTTGAAAATTTTGCACGGGTTACGTCCTTTGTCACTAACCCCGTTAACTTATTCCGTTAAAACCCCCATGTGTCAGTCACATAGGGGTAAAATGGTCAAATCACACCCTTCTTTTTCCCCACTTCACCTAGGGTTTTTCAGATGATCCAGTTGAACCATATCCTGAAAACCTTTCAACCTCAAAATCCAACAGCAAATCACGTTCGTATCCTGGTGATTGAGGGTTTGATCCGAATCCCTTCTGCAACAGAGATTTTTTTTGTGATTTTTTAGAGTCAATATTTCTTCAATTGGGGTTTCTACAAATAATTGAGCTTCCTGATTTGAAACTATGGAACTGAAGTTACCAAAACTACGTTTGGTGGATTTGGGGGCTAAAGCTTCAAACTTTTCAGCTGTTAAAGGTTTGAGTAGGATTCCAGGACCCAGATTCAAGCTACCAGGTTCGATCTTGGATCCGTTTTCCATGGCTTCGTAGTAAAACCAGGTGGAGATGAAACGTTCGCCGGAAAAGGCGGCGGAGCGCTGCTTCTCGACGCGATGCCGTTGTCGGAGCTTCTCCATCTTGTGGCGGCACTGATGGGAAGAATTTATTGGGGAAAAAAGAGAATAACGGTGGAATTGCGGTGACGATGGGGAAGACCACCAGAGCAAGATCGGGAATTAGTCGATTGCAAAAAGCAGTTACCCATTTGAGGAACACGTTTATGCTTCAAAATCAAACAATTCATCTTTCAAATCATAACTCACGAAGCAGAGGACACCATTGAAGAGCTACTTGAACAAGCTTTTAAAAACAAACAAATTTTGAAGGAGAAGGAAAATGATCAGATCTGAAAACCCTAGGTGGGGAAGAAGAAGATAAGGATTTGACCATTTTACCCCTCATGTGACTGGTATATGAGGGTTTTAACGGAATAAGTTAACGGGGTTAGTGACAAAGGACGTAACCCGTGCAAAATTTTCAAAATAAGGACACCCCTAGTAATTTTCGAAGTCAAAGGACGAAACCAGCAAATTGTTATATTTTTCAAGGACATAATCAGTAATTTACTCTTAAAATAATAATAATTATAATACTAATTGTATATATTTGTTTCACAATTGATTGTTTTTTTTTAACAGCAACCAAGCAATGGTGAGTCGATGCCCCCATCACTAGTAAGACCGAAGTCCCTGCCTCATAGACGCGGCGTACTTGTTTTACCGGGTCCACCTCGCTTGGCGTATGCACTAGATGCGAAGAAACCGGACACTTCGGAAAACTCCGCCCTTCGTCAGATTCGAACAATGGGTTTCCCCAGTCCGAACTTCACCCGAATACCGCTAAGGCAAATGCCACGTTGGTTCACAATTGATTTTTTGATATTTTTTTCTTCGCGCTTCATTCCTATCTATCTTAAATACCAAAGTCGGTGGGTGCTTGTGCTCTACACGTGATTTGCGTCTTCTCGTGCCTTGCAGGTGCTTCTTATTTCTTCTGGCTTTCCACAAATTTGCTCCAGCTGCATCACACGCGTCATCTCCTTCGTCTGCCAGGGTGATTCTTTCGATTTCTATGTTGCCATCTTCCAGATCCATTCCTCTCTTTTTTTCTACTATCATTTTCGTTCTCCCATCCATGGTTCTTACTTTCTCTTTGCCAGGTTTGAAGATTTTACACTTTCTTATTTGTTTTCTCTGGTTTTGTGATTTAGGGTTTGTGGATTTGGTCTAAATTGAAGATTTATCTTCTTCCTATTTGTTTACTCTGGTATTGTGATTTAGGGTTTGTGGCTTTGCTCTAAACATCCATTGCATCATTAGAGCTGCTATATTCTCCTCTTCAAGTAAACCTAAATTTGGTTTGTCTGAAGATTTTTTATCTTCTTATTTCTTTGATCTGATTATGTTAGTTGGGGTTTCTGACTTTACTGTAAACATCTGTCGTATCTTTAGGCTGACACATCTTTCTCTTCAGGTAGGACTTAAATTTTCTTATGAGTTAATCTTTGATCTTGCATGGTGATGGAATAAAAAACATATCTCTATCTTATTTGTTTGCTTTGGTTTTCTGGGTTAGGCTCTCCAAGCTTATTTTACAGCCATTTTCCTGTGCAGGTAAATCCTAAAATTTATTATGATTTAATCTTTCTGCCTGCAAATGTTAATGCCACTGTTCATTTTAGTTTTACCTATACACTCTTATGCAAAAATGTTGGGTCTTTACGATCCATTATTCATCCACAACTACAAAGTTTGTTTGCTTCCTTTTCTTTCTTCCAGTTAGATGCTCTTCTACTATGATTGTTACTGTCCCTGTGTTCTTGAATCTTAAAACACTTCCTGCAACACCTACTTACCTTCATGTTATTTTTTAGGACTTTGATTTGCAACAAATTTAGGAATAAAGGAATACGGGTTAGGAATTGAGTCTGAGTTTGCAAGTACGGTTCGTTATATGAAGAGTGGTAATCAAGGTTTTTTTTTGCCCTGTGTAGGTTAATGGATTGAATTTTTAGTAGATTGCATTAATAGTTTTCTTTGATGGTTTATTAATGTAATTGTGATTCTTTTTTCTTGCCTTCAACAGCGGTTTTGATTCCTTTTTTTTTTTCTTACTTTGAGCCCAAAACTCCTAAACCTAGTTAAAATCTTTCAAAACTCTTGCCTAACATCAACAATCAGGTCCCAAAATTTTCTTACCTTTTCTCATTTATTTCCTTCAGCATACTTAATGAAAATAGACTCTGATGTGTGCAAAGTAGTTCGATTAAAAGTAACAAAAATCACAACTAACCAAAGCACTAAGTAATACTCTAGACTATCTAAACTAAACTACCAACAAGCAAGTGAACATATCGAAAATAGAAAGGAAAAGGTGAGTCCGGATATCGAACCCATAGACTTCTACAGAAAATGCTAACTAGACTCTATGACTTATCTATAAAAGTGTATTTAATTAAAAGAATTGTTTTAAGGGGGATTTTTGCTAATTAACTACAATAATTGAATGACTTAATAACCAGTTTAAGACTAAGTAACAGAGATGAAACAAGAAGTAACAAATGATGAAGTGACTACCTAGGGATTAACTCTATGCATGTTCAACGCTTTTTAGATTGATTATGGAACTATTGTGAAACCGGGATCTTGGATTATTAACTAACAAACAACCTAGAGTGTCTTCAACCTTTCTCAAAGATATCAACTAAGATGTCAATTAGTTGCTAAATTACCGGTTTTAGTGAGTTACTTTCACAAGTTACCCAAACCATGAAAGACATATCCTAAAGACTATCCACCTCATGGAAACGAGAGTCTCCATACATGAAAACATGCACAGGATAATAAAGAAAATCAACTTGGACTTAGTAGGCAAAGAAATGTCCAAATAACTAGTCTTTGTCTTTTCACAAAGACTTTAACTAGCAACTAAACACTCAAGACAAACTAACAAACTCTCACCTCACGGATTTTGAATTTGGTTAAACGTTTAGATTATATATTGTGACACCCCGCATTTTCCAGGTCCGCATTGTATTTTATTTAAATGTTTATTTAAATGATTTTGTACACGTGGTACTAGAATTAGTTTAATTTAGTGTGACACGTGGCACGAAATTACGAACACTGAAACACGACTAGATAATTCGAGGAATTATCGAGAAATAGCACACACGTGTTGTAACACCCCGATCCCGGGGTTGTCACGTCGTATCATCCTTAGCCAGTCAAATACAGCGGAAGACTTATATTGACCGCAAAATTACGAATAAATTTGAACTTTTTAAAACATTGTAACAGTTGCACCATTAATGTGTTTACTGAAACAATTACAAAATATTCATAATTTTTTTTTAAATCAATGTTCTAACAAAATACATAGTATTATCAAGAAGACGGGTTTCCAAAAGTTAGTCTTCAATTTCTTGTCAGCATCCTTTATAAATCCCTTCACTTTCCTGTTCCTGTATTACCTGTATCGCGAGCTAAAACAAGTCAACTACATACATAGTTGGTGAGTCATGGCCAGTGACAGTTAAAATAATAATCAAATCATATTTGTGTGTGCAAGTAAACTGGTTGTCAAATCAAGTCTCACGACGTTAAGTATTCGTCCGTCAACGATCCTAACGCGGTGTTTGTTAACATATACACTACTCTAGAGCCACTGGTGCAGGTACAGTGTTGAATGACACACATGGGGTCCACTGCAGTGCTACACTAAATATTTTCCTGTGACATTAACCGTAACGACTCCACCGTAGTGAACAGTCGCCCGGAAATCCCTTATCCCCGTAGGGAACATCCCGTAGGCCGGAGTCGAATACACGACCCCATCCTTAATCCTTATCCTTAGCTTCTAGAGCAAGGTACCTCTAATTCGCACGGATCCGTTTGAACGCGTATATGCCCCGAGGTAGTTGTAAGTAGGTCTTACGGTTAAACCGGCCCACCCCTTCCCCCTACCTTGATGATTTGCCTCTGACCAACATCCATAATCGGACGTACCTAAGTCTATGCAATGCTAGCTGAGAGGTACAGTTTATCTTACAGCAACACACATAAAAATCCTTTAAATAAAAATCCATTAAATAAAATTCTTTTTAATAGAAAGCTCGGATACATTCCCAAAACAATTAAGTAAAAAGGGGAGGTCAAGACTCACCTGAGTTATTTGACCGGTTCGTAAATTCTGAAGTAGCAGGTTCACCAAATCCGGGTGAGTAAGATTAATCACGCACGTGCAAATCTAGTTTATAATAACCATTTTTGAGTCAAAACATGAGTTTAAGAAGTGGTCTCACGACCTAATCCTTGCATCCTTAATCTTGATCCTTATGACATATTGCTAAATTTAGTAATTTAGTATTAGTCGTAATTATAACGAGGATGCTTATATTCGTTTTTTGAATACTTTATTTTTAAGTATAATATCATCCTTTCAAATCCTTTCTTAGAAGTCCCTTCAATCATTTATAGATCATTTTATTTCTTAAACATATATGTATGTATGTATGTATGTATGTATGTGTGTGTATATATATATATATTCTTGCTCGTGCTAGACCGAGAGAGTCTCGATTAGTCAAACATGGTTAATCAAGCTAATAATCATCTTAGGGTCATCAAACAAAGTAATGTTTAAAGCACTAAACTTTATTCATGGCAGTTTGACTTTTAAAAGTCAAACCTGCATTAAAACTTTATCCTTATAATTTACATACCATCTTTGGGTTCAATGACTAAATTCTAACCTTTTATGTTCAAGTGAACTTCGATAAACATTTTTGGACATAATCCACCTCTGCTCGTGCTTAAAATACTTGTCGGTTCGAATTAGTCAAAAATGATCCTTTTTGATCTCAAATGCCTTAATTGTTATCGACAACCATAATTTGCATCAATTGAGCAACTAAAACCAATGTATTTAATACCTTTTGGGTGTATCACGATGATCAACTTTGAACCCTTGCTATTAGTAGGTCGTTACCTAAAAACAAACCCAAGTCAAACCTTCACTATTTGACTTTTCACACAACTTTAACATAGAACCTAATTCAATGAGAAATCCTTACTTTGCATCCCTTGATTTCTTCATAATCCACAGTCAAATTCAGTTCAAATTATTTTTCTTGAAGTTACCTACATTAAACATGAACCTCTTAAAACCCTAGAAAAATAACCTTACTTAAAATCACTCAAATCAACATAGATGTATTCTTTGAACAAGAGATGCTAACCTTGCTGTTTATTTCTTTCAAATTTTGTTCTTAATCCTGTGATCATGTGCTTTCAATCTTCAATTTGGTCTCTTAAACGACCCTATACAAAAAGGGTATAAGTGGGTTAATCTTAGTCTCAAGAACCTAAATGTAGTACATGAGAAAGTTAACATACCTCTAATTTCATTATACCTTCATGTTTCAGCTCTAATGTCAATACTTGTTCTTTGACTTTTCTTCCGATCGATTGCTACACGCTGCTGTGTTTCTTCTCTTCTATTTCTCTGTGTTTTGTTTACGCAGATCGATTGAAAGCAGCTAGCTGCTGCTGTAGATGGCTTCCTTTAATTTCCATCATGGGCCCCCAAAAGCCCATATATGTTGTAAGTAATGTAGTTTTTTTTTAATAATATGTATGTACGCTATGTATATATATACATATAGATATTCTAACTTCGATCCATCTCGTTTGTGTTTGGGTCCACTTTAAACCGAAAGTAGACGGGTCATCTTTTAAATTCAACCGACCATCTTTTCATTCAAATTTATTTAACCCGTTCGAACCCTATTTGACAAGTCAACAATAAATTCTCATTCTTTATTTATTATATATAATATTCTTTAGATACGAGGTGTTACACGTGTCAAAACACACGAACGTTGGTGAACGTCTAGCACATTGTGTAACACAACACTCGAAACCTCACGAAACGCTCAAGCTTTGAACTAGGAAGTTCAAACGAGGCCAAACGATAGTTCGTAAACGTGAAAACGGCGACGAACGGACCAAACCCATTAAATTAGGCTTATTGGGCTCTTCATGGGCCCATCGCAGTACGCGATGGCCCATAAGAGGACCTATCGCGGTACGCGACGACATCCAGACGCCAAATCTTTATAAAACCAAGACCATTATGCCTAATCTACCTATCTTGATCATTTCAAACCCTCTTGCACGCCAAACCTCGACTATCTTCGTCTTCTTCTATGCAAAACCCACCGATTCCACCATTAGAGACCATTTTTGAAGCTTGAACTTGGAGGTTGAAGCTTGGAGCCCACATAGAAGCTCACACACCATCGTTTGCATCTTGTACTTGTCGAAACCCACGAACCAGGAGGTCAAGGAAGCTGTTATTCATCATTTCAGTGCTCATTGAAGCTTTGAAAGGTAGTATGTCATCCCTTGTAGCGTAAAAACACTCACAAGCACACGTGCATGCTCATTAGCACACATGCAAGCACCTTTGATGCACATGCACTAGATTTACTTCTGGGTTTGTTGGTTTTAATATGATTTTTGATGATCTAAAGTGATTTAGTGGCATATTGTAAATTTGTAATGATTTATGATGATGGGTATTGATAAAACTCGTGATTTGTATACAAAGTGTTGAAATAATGCCATGCATGAACGATCTAAGACATTTTAGATGATTTGGAATGATTTTATGTGATTATTGATGTTATTGGTGATGATCAACATGGTTGAATGTCATTAGAATGGTTAAAATGATGCATTTTGATGAACTTTCTATTAATAGAAACTTGTTATTGATAAAATGGTGAAATGGTTGATATTGGTAACATGCATGCTTATGATTTTGCTATTAAGATGTATTTAGGATGATATTGATGCTTAGAATATGGTTCAAATGTTGGTTATGGTCATATTTAGCATAGTTACTCTTTTTAGTAACTTTTGTAGCCAAAATATTGATTGTTGACAATTTTGGCTAAGTGAGCATATCTAAATATTGTTAAATGGCATAATATGATGATTTGTGGTATGAAAATGGATTAGAATGATTTAGGATAATCATTTGTATGCAAAATTGCAAAGTTACTATTTATAGTAACTTTATTTTTACAAAAACCGACTTATGAACCTTTTGTATGATTTGAGCATGCTAAATGGTTTAATATGATGTAACATGATGATTTAATGCTAAGTTAGATGGTTTCCGATATCACGTATGCTAAAAATGGAAACTTTCCATTTTAGGAAACTTTTATTTGCAAACATGTTATAAGTGGTTTATTTGAATCGCATGATAATGTGCTATGTGTTAACATGATCACGTAGGAACAAACAAGCATGCTAGAACTCTAAAATCAATATGCTTTGTGAAACTTTCCATTAATGGAAACTTACTATAAATAGTAAGTTGTCCATAGACGCGACTTACGCGTTTTGCACACTACGAGCACTTACACGATTGCTACACGATTCACAACCAACACACGGTTCACCAACGGGTTGTTGACTTGACACGGTCAACATTGGTCAAACACGGTCAATGTAGACCAACACGAGCAAACACGGTTATTGTGGACTGACACGGACAAACATGAACAACCTAGGGTTGTTGGGCACTAACACGAACACTAGCACGGTCACTTACACGAACTCACATGTGGTATACGATATAGGTAGCCGGTGACCGACTACGCTACTTGACGCTTCAGGAGCTTACGCATACTTTCGTTCATATCACTAAGGTGAGTTTACGGCCCTTCTCTACTCTTTTCAAACACTTTTAAATAGGGGGAGAATACTAGTTGCATTGAGTCAAATATTTATACTATGACAAACATTTTGTGTATGGTGGTTTATTAGACAAACATTAAGTGTTGATGTAACACCCGAAAATCTAGTAATCTAAAAATAAACGTGCGAGATTTCGGTAACTGTTAATGTTCGAAGAATTGCGTTATCAAAGAAATAAGCACATTTGATCGTGTTTGAAATCCACGATGATATGGGTGACAACTCAAAATTCTCAGGTTAGAATCATAACTTGAAAATGAAGAGAATGAGTGTAAGCGAAATCGTGAAACGAGGCTCCGATTTCAAGATACACTGAATCGAATATAGCAATATATTAGAGGAGGTCAAATATTTTGAACTCTTTAGGTCTTGAGATTATAACCATTGGAAAGAGCTCGAAAAATCGTGAACGTAGGCGAAAACCGTGCGCAAAACGGAGTTCGTATGCTCCCGGAATCGCGAAACGAAGATAAGACAAAAATCTGGCCGCCATGCACCCGCGCGGTACGCCCCAACTCGGCGTCGGGGCTGGGGCGATGCGCCTAAGACTAAAAAGTCGGAAAACTTGTTAAAAAGTCAAGATTTTCATCCATATCTCAAATATTATCATTCTATTCGACGATCTCGGCCACCCACACACAAAATCAGCATCTAATCCACCAAAACATCAATTTTGAAGGCTTCTCAAGGTTTAGATCGAACCAGGGAACATTTCTGCAAGTCCGGATCATCTTTTTACCCGCAGAACTCCGCCGGATAAGTAACGGTTCATCCTAACCTTCTAGATTGATTATGATTGATTAAATCTTGTTTCTGAACGTGATAATATAGTTAGGGTTGTTGATTATTGCCTAGATGATGGCTAGGATTGATTTTAAGTGAAGAACTCGAACTGTTAACGGGTAAATCCTTGTTTTGAGCCGTTGTAATGCCCGGTTTGCATGGAATCATAAAAATGGTTATAATAGTTTAGACCATTTGATTATGATAAGGTAGATGATTAGTTTGATTAATCCTTGACATACAAGGTGAAATCCAAGAGTTTCAAACTAGTCACAATCATTAACATACTCAATGGAAGGATCATCTGATGTTCATGATAACAGGCAGATTAGTATGTTAAACATGGTTGTTAAACCCACTCTAATGCTACGTTATGATATTTCATGATATCTGGGAAATCAATAACAAGGATTGATCAGTTCTAAGCCATTAATCTGTCTAGGAACATGTTTTAACATGATAATCAACAACATTAACTACTTGATGACTATCAAGGCAATGTTTTGACATTGGACGTTCAGAAAGATTTAATCAGGAAGGTAATATGTAAATAACATATTAAACGTAAACCAATGCAGAGTTATACCATTAGCACCAGTTGTGAGTGATCTCGCGACCGTGAGACATCAGGTGAGTTCTAGACGCCCTATTTTTATGTTTAATGTTTTGGGCTGGCATACATGCTTAACGTTATGTTCATGATGTTATGTGCTTAAGATAATGATAAATGACTAATTGATATGCCATGACTATGTATGCGTGTTAATGTGTTAATATGATTTGTATATGAAGATATGTTAAGTATGATGTGTTCATATCAGTAAGACATGATGATGAGAGGTATGATAACACGCTATGAGGATTACAGATGTTAAGCTATGATGAAATCCTAGGCTGCTAGGATGAAGGTATGATGTGGAATACGAGGAATAGGTTTTATTGTAACATGTAAGTGATAATATGATGATTAAGATGCTAGCATGAGATGCTATGATATGATATGTGCCTTTGCTACTAGGGCAGAATGCTATGATGATAAGATGCTAGTATGAAAAGTTTGTGTCAGCCAGAATGTACGTTATGATGATATGATGAAATGATACTGGCATGACATAATATGATGGTCTCTATGATATTAGGACAACGTGATGATGTCATGATGATAAAAGATTAGCATGAAATCATATGATGTTATGATGAATACGATGAATGATCATATGATGCTAGTGTGTCATGTATGATGAAGAAATGATGTTCCTATACGTGTTATAGGAAAATGTATGTATGAGAGTCAACCACGACTATAACTGGGTATGAGAGTCAACCACGACTATAACTGGGTATCATAGTTGTTATGAGCTATCCTATGTTATTAGGATAACGTTACGATGTTATGCTGATTATTGATATAGTGCTAGCATAACATGTCATGATGAATGAGGGTAGCTCCAGTACTTGTTACTGGGTAAGTATGGTTGTTCCTGTACTTGTTACGGGATGAGTATGACGTAGCTCCCATATACGCGTTATGGGGTAAGTATGGTAGCTCCAGTACGTGATACTGGGTAAGCATGGTAGCTCCAGTACTTGTTACTGGGTAAGTATGGTTGCTCCGGAGTAAGAATGGTAGCTCCAGTATGTGTTACTGGGAAAGTATGGTAGCTCCAGTACGTATTACTGGGTAAGTATGGTAGCTCCAGTACTTATTACTGGGTAAGTATGGAGTCTTAGGCCGGCATAAGCCCACTGTTCGTATGATGACAGTGGAACGTATGATGATGATGTTCACGATGTTAGAGGATAAGGAAGTCCCGGCTGCGGTTGGGCAGAACCTGAGCACTGCGGTGCGAAGGACTGTTTATGATTATGATGGTTTAAATGATTAAACTATGATATGTTATGTATATGAAATGTGTTATGTTCAGAGTGATTGAGACTGTTGACTTTGGTCAACAGTGAACGCTAATGTTTTATGTACAGTAAAGATTTTATTTTTATGAAAACTAGAACTCACCAGCGTAAGCTGACTTGATTTAGCATGTATGTCAGGTTAAGCTTTGGTCAGAAAAGGTATGGAGCTCAGGCATTCAGATAAAGAGAGTCCGGTGGCATTGGCAATCAATTATGTTTAAATTAAGACATTATTTCATGTTTGACGTTATGTTTAAGTTCCGCTGCTATTTATTAAAGTTTTTAGTTTAAAGAGCTATGTGTTATGACGAGACCAACGTACGTGGGGTCGCCCGGAATCGGGGCCTCACAGTTGAACTCATAACAAGCCCTCACAAAGTCTTACTGTTAATGTACGAACAACGTGGTAGATTTGAATGGATCCGTTTGGGTGTGACTAACCCCACGGGGCACAATATTGACTGAGTGTCATAACCCGTGAAATTCTAACCTAACTTACTGTGTGCATGAGACACAGTGGAGGCAAGGACAAACGAGTCTAGTTCGGTAGTGACGCACTGACACTTGGAGCCTAGGGCTCGGTACTAACATTATGATAAACATCATGACACACGTTTTCTATTACTATATGTATATATCAAAACCTGTGAACTCACCAACCATTGTGTTGACACTTTTCAAACTTGTATTCTCAGGTAACTGACTGGATGATGGATATTCAGGAATGCACACATAAGGAACCGAGCATTAGGACCTTCATGCATTTCTGTTTTGTTTATCTTTTGAAAACAATTTCATTTGGTTTATGTATTAAACAATGTTTTGTCTGACAATTTAGTTTTCGCTGTTTAACAAGTATTTTCCGCTGCATGTATCAAACATATTTATTTCCGCTGCTATGATTACTTATTCCGCTGCAAACTATTTTACTAAATGTATGTTAATCATCGTAATTGTAAACGCATATAGTGGTGTTCTATATGACCTTGAGCTGTGATTCTGGCCACGTCACACCCATGTG
The DNA here is from genome assembly GCA_009363875.1 of Mikania micrantha. NCBI lineage: Eukaryota > Viridiplantae > Streptophyta > Magnoliopsida > Asterales > Asteraceae > Mikania > Mikania micrantha. Next base: position 58,524,158 of record CM018686.1, read on the forward strand.
GACTGACACCACGAGTGGGAATTTGGGGGTGTGACATTTATAACCTAATCAACATTCCTATGAACCACTACGTCTAGCAATTCATTTACAAATCAAAACACAAAGTAATTGATCTAACATGCACCTATTTTATTGAACACATTCATCAAAGCACATGAGGAATAGATTAATCAAATCAATAAACAATTCCAAATATTCATACACATCCAAGAATCAAAACCAAATCGTTAAGTCATTTCATAATCATAAACGTTTCTACTATCAATCGAATCAAACGTTAAATATGCATATTCGTTAAAACCCTAGGTAGTTCTAATGGTTTAGCCAACAACCATACTGAACAAACAGAAAGATCTAGTGCAAAAACCAGTAACAAACATCATTCGAATGGATAAAACAAGAAAAGAATGGAAACCGATCATAGTACACCCTTCGAGTCTCAATCCTAGGGCTTCCCGATGATGGATCTTGGCCTTGCTTTTCCCAGCCTCTTGGTCGCCTCCAATGTCATCCAAAACCGTCTGTAACCCTAAAGAATAAGTCTCCAGCCGTTTAATTGATCAAACTCAAATTTCTGAATTTTAGACCCTGTCGCGTACTGCAACGACATCTTCCAAACCCTTCGCGCTACGCGAGGGTACCGCAAGCCGACAAATTAGTCGGGTCAAACCCACATTGATTAAATGAGGGCATTTCGGTCATTTCCACCTGTCGCAAAGCGCAACAGGGCTTCCTGTGGGTGTCGCGTAGCTCGACAAGTGCAAAAATCAAGTTTTTGGCTTTCTTTGTTTCCAGGTCCGTCCTCGCCCTACCGGGAGCTCGTTTCTTTGTACTTTTGTGCCAAATACGCATGTTTATTACCTGCAAGCATTTTTATAAAATTGTGAAGCACCAGCTAAAATCAAATCCAAAACTAACTAAAACTGTACAGAAATTAACAAAAACTACCAGATAAACAGATGTGTTTTGCCACACATCAGACTTAAACTTATTACAGGTTTCAACTAATGTGATAAAATAGAACAACATAGTAGCTTCAAGTGTCACACCCCGAGCCGACAGGGTTGGATCGAAATCCCCGTCGGGCGGAAGGTTCTCGGAGCGCGATATCGTGAGTGATAATCGTGATGATCAGATTGTTTTACATAGCATCAATGTTAAGAATAATCAAAGCACAATAGCGTCAAACTAGGATTACAAAGTTAAATTACATTTGACAATGTTCAGTAATTCAACTATCTAACCTATCACAAGATTCAAATGTATCTATCTTGTATCTGTACAAGATATCAAAAGTGATTTGCTTCTGTAACAAAATCTGTGCTTTCCAAAAGTCTACTAGGTCCTCTATCTGAGTATCCTAGTATGCATTCCTGAAGTCTGAGCCTATACCTGTGCATCACCTGAGAAAGCATGTAAGAAAACAAGGTCAACACAATGGTTGGTGAGTTCATGTAGTTTTAGTATTTGTAAAATAGCTTTTGCAAACCTCTTCGGTAAAACCTTAACCTTATTAACACCACATGTATCATCCAACTCGGTATGCTTATATATAGGGCATACCCCTGAGTCGAGCGTACGACCCGCCCAGACGCCGTCCCACAAAACCTTAACCTTATTAACACCACATGTATCATCCAACTCGGTATGCTTATATATAGGGCATACCCCTGAGTCGAGCCTACGACCCGCCCAGACGCCGTCCCACCACATACTAAGTCGCATAGGACATTGCTGTTAATGATAATTAAGCGTTTTACCTACCATCCATTTCGTTTATAGCTTTAGCATTTCGTTAAGTTTACAACATGAGTGGAAAATAAGGAATCACTGTATGGCAAGCACTGAGAGGCCATCAGTCTACTCCTCAGAATCCCGACTATGTAGAACACCCTTTTGGCAAGCACTGAGAGGCCAAACAACATGATCTACAATAGTCATAGCTACCAGAACACCCCCTGGCAAGCACTGAGAGGCCAGTTGGTTCATTCTAAATAGCCAATAGCTCTAGCATTAAGTTTACGTTTATAGCATGAGTGAACATTGAGGAATCACTGTATGGCAAGCACTGAGAGGCCATCAGTCTACTCCTCAAGTCATGACTATGAAGGTCACCCTATGGCAAGCACTGAGAGGCCGACGGTCTGTTCCTTCAAGTCCCAACTATGAAGAACACCCACGGCAAGCACTGAGAGACCAATTTGGTATGTTCTACTATAGTTGATAGTTTTGGCATTCAAATAGTTTCACAACCGGTAAGGCAAGCACTGAGACGCCAAACCGTTGTTTTAGCATGGCAAGCATATAAGCATACAAGTGTTCATAGCATCCGTAGCTTTAGCATATAGTGTTAGCTTTAGCATTTAGTATTAGCATATAGCATTAACATTTAGCAATTTGCATTAGCATTAGCATTGTAGTATTAGCATTGTAGCATAAGCACTTGGCATTCGCATATAGCATTAGTTTATAGTATTAGCTTGTAGCATTAGCATTTAATGTTAGCATATAGCATTAGCGTTTAATATTAGCATTTAGCATTATGTCACACCCCTGCGCCGCGTGCGGAATTCCACGGCGCGGTGACGTATGAACAGTTGAATCATGCACAAGTATTGAATAAGAACAACCACAATGGATTACTACATTTCATAATGTTTAGACAGTTGATTAGTTACAGACAATCTATCTACCAAAAGTAAGACAACTACAGACCCAAATATAGTTTACAAAATAAGACCCCAAACAAGACAATTAAACATTTAGGATTTAGTGTGTTTCTAATCCATCCTAGCATGTTTCTTCATCTTGTTCTATCTTAGTATGGTCTCCTTAGTTGTCTCTGAGAATGTCTTAAACCTGATTACCTGAAACACGTGAAAAGTAACTGTCAACTACAGACGTAGTTGGTGAGAACAATAGGTTTAAACATTTGTAAACATGAGTATATGATATAAGACATAGGTAAGTTAAAGTATCATAAGATTCACACGGATGAGCTGCAACCCAAACTAACATCAAGTAAGAAAATGAGTGTAAACAGTCCAATCACTGTTCGCACGAAAGCCAATAATATCAAGTCCCAAACCACGTTTGGAGTTAGATAATACGTCAGCAGTTTTGATAACCATATGACACCAGACCTGCAGTTGGCTTTTAAAAACAAATTTAAAAGCCAACTCCATCCTGGATAAGAAAACAATGACACCAGACCTACAGTTAGCTTTTAAAACAAATTTAAAAGCTAACTCCATCCTGGATAAGAAACAATGTGTCCGCTTTCCCTTGTTGTGATCACCCAGTACTAACGCTAATGAATGTGATACTTGATGCTTTTGCAAGTTTGTTTACAACAATGGACACCATGTTTTCTGAATCTTACTTTAACCGGATGTGTTAATGTCTTAATTGAAAACCTAGATTTAACTCCACGAGTTAAATCCTTTGTTTATGTAACATGAAAATGAATCCCTTGATTTGATTACCATGATGTGAACCATATGATTTGAATCCCTTGAAATGAAACATTTGATTTGAATACCATGAATTGAACCACTTGATTTGAATATCACAAAATGAACCACTTGATTTGGATACCATGATATATTGACCTTGTGTAACAACAAGGTTTATGACAAAAGAAGAGTTTATGAAACCATTTATATAAAAGCATTTAACCTTTAAAAGAACATTTGAGCGAAACTGTTATAAAACATTTTAAAGAAACAATTTACAAATCCTTTTTAGTAATAAAAGTTTAACAATGAATGATTTCTTTAAAACAGTTAACAATTCCTTAAACAGTTGAAGAATCCCATGGATTCATAAGATGAACCTGTAAACTTTATGAATACACATAACCTGTGTATGTAACAAGATTGAAATAGTGGTTTTGATCACGTGTTCCACCCCAAAACAGTTATAAAACAGTAAAAGAGGGGCTAATGTTCTCACCTGTCTGCAGTAGACTCTGAACTTAAACAGTTAGCAAGTAGCAAACAGGACTTCTAACTTGTTCCTATATCATTGTAATCATACATAAGATATAAGATTTATAATTGTATAGACTTTGATTTGTTGATTGACTTGTGTTCACTTGAACTTGATTAACACTTGAAAGTTATGTTTGGATTTATTGTTTGATCATGGGTTCAAGAAACTAATGTGAAATGTTCTGTTGTGTACACTCCTTGTGCATACAATGATAAATGTTTGCGAATTCTATCACCATTTGATTAACATGTATTGTGAAAAGATGTTCAATTGTTTCCAAGTCTTTGTGTTTGTGAATTGATCATGTAATTAGGATAAGTTGCAACTTAAACCAAATTTTGACCAAGTTCACTTGTACATAGAGTTTGTGGGCCACAATATGAGCCTTAAGCCCATAAAACTATGATGGGCTTAAGTACAAGTCTATGGGCCTTTCACAATAACAAGGGTCAATTTAATATGATATTGGGCCATGCAATTGCCTAAGCGATATTAGGCCAACTAAAGATTAAAACTAGTCTACCCAATCAATTGGGCTTAGTTTAAGGACATGGGCCAAGTTGTTATTGGAGTTGGGCCGAATGGGTTTATGGATTTGAGCCAATTAAAGATCATGTTGGGCCAACTCTAACTCCCTTGGGCTTGATTTCACCTATGAGATTGAATACCATTGCAATTGGGCCGAGTATGCTTTGGGATTGGGCCGAAGTAGATGAGCTGCCAACTTTAGGCAGCGAACCCTCTTGGGTTTCAGCCTAGGGTTCGCCCCTACACCCAAAGGGTTCGGTCATGATAGGAGGTTCGAGGGTTCGGCCAAAGTATTCCACATGGTTCGGCTAAGATAGTGCCATGAAGGTTCGTTGATCATAGCAGCACACATGGTTCGTGGAGACTCCAGGGTTCGCTGGGGTTCGGCTTGGGCAGGTGGGTTCGTGACATGCAATGGGTTCGTAGGTTAGCTATGGGTTCGGCTGCTGAAGCTGGACACCCGAGGGTTCGTTGACCAGGAGGGGTTCGGCTACAACCCTAGGGTTCGCTATAGTTCGTGACTGATCCAGGGGTTTCATGGCATCATGATAGTTCGTCGGAGGCATGAAGGTTCGGCACAGGTTCAGGAGGTTTCCCCAAAGGCTCGGCGGATGTCTAACGAACCATGCAGGTTCGTAGAGACCCATTAGGGTTCGGCCAGCTGAGGACGAGGGTTCGGCCACCGAACCTGTTACCAGCATCATCTCCTTCGTCGAACCTCAGTTTCCAGAACTCGATCTAGGCTAGGACAACTTCAGAGAATGTTGCTATAGATGCGAAACTAGGTATGACATGCATGGATCCGGCTAAGTGTCGAGTTTGAATCAAAAACACAAGAAACCCTATTTTCCAGATTTTTCAAGCTCCATTACCTCGAAATTTGCTGGATGGATCTGCGAAAATCTTGTACTTTCGTGTAGAGTTTGTCGAGAGCTTCGCGTGGACACCAAGAACGTCGAAATCCGTCGAGTAACGAAGAAGATACGAACGTTTAAAGTTTGGTTTTTAGAGAGAGAGAGGGTAGACGAACTGTTAGAGAGATAAAGGGTTGTTGAGGTAATAAATGAAGTAGGAAGCCTTGTTCAAGGCTTTTATAGTTCGGGTGAAGTTCGGGTGCGTTTCGGTCGCTCGGTTCGCGTTTCCGGAACGTAACGCGTATTTTACGCGGTTTTTAATAAAAAAATAGTTATTAAACTCATTTAAATGATGAGTTTCAAAATTGTAAAAATATAAAATAATTAATTTAATTATTTTACTCTTCGTGTGTTGCCGGACCGTTAAACATTCACAATTACGTGTATACCCGCAATCGCGTACGTTTTTCCGATCGTATTAAAATATTCAAAGTCGTTTAATCATAATTATAAGTTCAACATTCGTATTATTATGGATCGTCACCCATAACTATACTCAGTCTCGCTTACAGATTACGATTTTTGTTGAATTAATTAATGGTTATAATATTCGTCTCTACACTATGCACTAACACTAACCTGTTACACCGAACGCAGTATATATATAGGGCTCACTCTCGCTGCCCACCACTGTTTCGATATAACAAGTTACTGTTCTTGCCTAGTGAAATCGACTGTAAATAATAATACATACTTGTTTTCTGACTACTAAGATCCTGTAACACACAAGCACACATTATGAACATACGAATCACATTGATGAACTGAACCATGAATAGACACTGTTCTAACACTGTTTACAACTACATGACTATATGCACAAATGTTACAGTCTCCCCTAGTTAAGGGAATTTCGTCCCGAAATTAACTGGCCGAAGATACTGTAAAAAGATGAGGGTACTTAAGCTTCATCTGGTCTTCACGTTCCCAGGTGAACTCAGCACCGCGTTTGCCCTCCCATCGTACCTTTACGATCGGGATACGGCTGCGTTTAAGTTTCTTGACCCCATGATCCATGATCTCAACTGGACGTTCAATGAATTGCATGTTGTTCTGAATCTGTATGTCTTCCAGTGGAATCTGAACATCATGATCCGCTAAGCATTTCTTAAGATTTGATACATGAAAAGTATCATGAACATTGCTTAGCTCCACTGGAAGTTTGAGTTTGTAGGCTACGGGACCAATCCGTTCCAGGATCTCAAAAGGTCCAACGTACCTTGGTGCAAGTTTCCCTTTCTTCCCGAATCGGACAACGCCTTTCCAGGGAGAAACTTCGAGTAAGACTCGGTCACCGACTTGGAACTCAAGCGGTTTCCGACGTCGATCAGCATAACTCTTCTGCCGATCTCGTGCGGCCTTAAGCCGTGACTGAATGATTGTGATCTTGTCTGATGTTTCCTGAATGAGTTCTGGTCCTACGACCTGTGAGTCACCAATCTCGGTCCAACAGACCGGTGATCGGCACTTTCTACCATATAGAGCTTCGAATGGTGCACATTGAATGCTCGTATGATAGCTATTGTTATATGAAAACTCAATGAGTGGGAGATGAGTGTCCCAACTTCCACCGAAGTCAATGACACAAGAACGGAGCATGTCCTCAAGTGTTTGGATAGTCCTCTCACTTTGGCCGTCGGTTTGGGGATGATACGCCGTGCTAAGATTAACACGCGTTCCCAAAGCCTTTTGCAATGATTGCCAAAAGCGAGAAGTGAAGCGACAATCACGATCAGATATGATTGATGTTGGAGTACCATGACGTGCAATGATTTCGTTGATGTACAATGTGGATAACTTCTCCATCTTGTAATCCTCTCGGATTGGGAGAAAATGAGCAGATTTGGTGAGTCGGTCAACGATCACCCAAATCGAATCGAAACCTCTCAGAGTTCTCGGCAACTTCGTTATGAAATCCATGGAAATTTGTTCCCATTTCCATTGAGGAATTTCAGGTTGCTGCAGAAGTCCCGAAGGCTTTTGATGTTCTGCTTTGACTTTTGAACATGTAAGACATTTTCCCACATACAGTGCTATGTCTTTCTTCATTCCCGGCCACCAGTAAGATGTCCTCAAGTCCTAATACATCTTGTCGGCTCCAGGATGAACTGAGTATCGCGACTTATGAGCCTCATCACAGATGAGTGTGCGCAATTCTTCAGACTTTGGAATCCAAATGCGGCCGTTGAGATATAACAACCCATCAGCTCGAGGTTCTAGTTTCTTCTCAATACCACAATCCAAGTCTGTCTTGAGTTGATTATCTGTTACAACTTGTTGTTGTGCAATACGAATCAAGTCTTTCAAGTTTGGCTGTGTGTTGATCTCCATGGCTCTAACACGAATTGGTTTGACTGGTTCCTTGCGACTAAGAGCATCCGCCACCACATTGGCTTTACCCGGATGGTAACGAATCTCACAGTCGTAATCAGTTAGAAGATCAACCCAACGTCGTTGTCTCATGTTGAGTTCTTTCTGATTGAGAATGTGTTGAAGGCTCTTGTGGTCTGTATAGATGACACATTTAGTACCGTACAGGTAGTGTCTCCAAATCTTCAATGCAAAGACCACAGCCCCTAACTCAAGGTCATGAGTAGTGTAATTCTTCTCGTGAACCTTAAGTTGTCTTGAAGCATAAGCAATGACCTTGTCCCGTTGCATAAGTACACAACCGAGACCAAGGTTTGAAGCATCACAGTAGACAATGAAATCATCACTGCCTTCTGGAAGACTAAGGATAGGGGAGTTGCATAACTTCTGTTTAAGAAGTTGAAATGCATCTTCCTGTTTCTGTCCCCATATAAACGCTTGACTTTTCTGAGTCAAAGTGGTAAGTGGCAAGGCTATCTTAGAGAAGTTTGCAATGAATCTTCTGTAATAACCTGCCAAACCCAGAAATGAGCGAATCTCTGTTGGAGTAGATGGGGTAGTCCAGTTCTTAATCGCCTCAATCTTCGCCGGATCTACATGTATCCCATCTTTGTTTATGACATGTCCTAAGAAGTGAACCTCCTTTAGCCAAAATTCACACTTTGAGAATTTAGCATAAAGTTGTTCCTCTCTTAGTAGTTCCAAGACTTTCTTCAAATGATCCTCATGTTCTTGTTCTGACTTGGAATATATCAGTATATCATCAATAAAGACGATAACAAACTGATCTAAGTAAGGCCTACAGACTCGATTCATCAAGTCCATGAACACTGCGGGTGCATTGGTTAGCCCAAATGGCATAACCACAAACTCATAGTGTCCATATCGAGTCCTAAATGCAGTCTTTGGTATATCCTCATCATTTACTCTTAACTGATGATACCCGGATCGCAAGTCAATCTTAGAGAAACAAGTTGCTCCCTGTAATTGATCAAACAGATCATCGATCCTGGGCAGAGGATATCTATTCTTGATTGTCAACTTGTTCAGCTCACGATAGTCTATGCACATACGAAATGAACCGTCTTTCTTTTTGACAAAGAGAACCGGAGCTCCCCATGGAGAGAAACTCGGTCTTATGAAACCTTTGTCTAAAAGTTCTTGAAGCTGACTAGACAGTTCTTGCATCTCAGACGGTGCTAATCGATACGGTGACTTCGCCACTGGGTTTGCTCCAGGGACGAGATCAATTCTAAACTCCACTTGTCGGACTGGTGGTAGTCCAGGCAAGTCTTCTGGGAATACGTCTGGATAATCTCTGATAACTGGAACGTCTCCAACTGCTCTCTTTTCAGGTTTCTTTTCCACCACGTGAGCTAGGAAAGCATAATATTTCTTCTTCAAGTACTTCCTCGCCTTGATGCACGATACAATCTTCAATCCGCGGCATGGTTTCTCACCGTAGACTATCATCGTTTCGCCGGACGGTAGGGGAATTCGAATAAGCTTTTCCGAGCATACGATCTCAGCATTATTTTTGGATAACCAATCCATTCCTATCACAACTTCGAAGCTTCCGAGAGTCATAGGAATGAGATCGATGGAAAAGAGATGGTCATTTAATCTTAGCTCACAAGCATGAATTATGGAATCTACAACTATGGTCTTACCATTCGCTACTTCTACAGTATAGGGAGCAGTAAGTATAGATAGTTGCATATTAAGCAAAGAAGCAGTATGAGAAGAGATAAAGCTTTTATCAGCACCAGTATCGAATATGATAGAAACATAGTGATCATTGATAAGAAATGTACCCGTGATAACTGCTGGATCCTCACGTGCTTCAGCAGTCCCAATGACAAAAGCACGAGCGGTAGCAGTATTGTTGTTGAGTTTTGGACACTGATTTCTGAAGTGTCCCTCTGCTCCACAATTATAACAGGCTCTTCCACCTGTAGCAGTAATGGTAGCAGTTGTTGTAGCCGCAAGATGAGCGGATCGGCATGTAGCCGCCAAGTGTCCCATACGCCCACATTTGAGACACTTCTTGCATGGAGTGTTGGGCAGATGATGATACTGGCATTTGGTGCAAAGTGGAAATGTGCCAGTATAAGACTTTCTGGCGTTAGCAGGTTGTGGCATAGCATTGATAGGTGTGGCATGAGTAGGTGCAGCCGCAGTCAACGCTGCAAAGTTCTTGATTGTCTTTTGTTTCTTCTTCTTGTGATGGTGCTGTTCAGGCTTCTTGCCTTCTTCAATTTGTGCTCTCTTGAATCCCTTTCGGGTGAGCACACCAGATTTAACATACTCCTCAGTGAGAGTAGCACCAAGTTGAATCGCTGCCTCCAGAGTAGTGGGGTTATTCCCCATAACAGTTCCTCTAACAACTAGAGGCAAGCCTTCGATGTATTTCTCTATCCTGCGGGATAGAGGAGTAACCAAATGGGGTACCAGAATGCACAACTCATGGAAACGAGTTGTATACTTTGCGTTCTCTCCACTATCTTGCACCAGATTCCACATCTCTACCTCCAGTTTCTTCAGTTCATGACGTGGACAAAACTTTTCCACAAGTAAGTTCTTGAATCCGTCCCATGGTAAAGCTAGAGCAACTTCACGTCCTCTGGTGTTCTTTTCAGAATTCCACCAGGTGAGGGCGCCTTTGTGAAAAGCGCTTGAGGCCATCTTGACCTTCAGATTCTCAGGACATCCAGTGAAGTCGAGAATGTCTTCAATGCTTTCCAGCCATTGCAGTAGGCCGGTAGCTCCCTCGGTACCAGAGTACTTAGGAGGCTTAGCATCGTTGAACTGCTTGAATGTGAAGTTAGCAGTTCCAGCGTTAGTGGCATTGGAGTTAAGGCTGGCAAAACGGGTCTTAACAGGTTTTAACAGATTTCGGACGACGCGATTAATGAAAATATAAACATGAAAACGAATTGTTTAACACTTAGTTTGGTAATTTAAGCATGACAGTTCTCTATTTTATATAACAAAAAAGAAAATTGATGAAGTTTAGCCTCTCAATTTTGATTATTTTTAAAAATGTAAAAAATCAAATAGTAATTTATTTGCTAAACAGGTCTAATCGTGTCTTAACAGGTACCAATTTTGCCAGCCCTAATTGGAGTTGTGTGCGGAATCACTGGTACTTCCCCGAAGATTCTGGGTGATATCAGTGACCATACCAGGGATTACTTCCCTCATATGAACCGCGATAGCTCGGGCAATCTTGTTAATCTCATCATCGTTACCACTTGTCGAACCCCCAGCATTTGGGTCTCGTCGAGGAGGCATTCTACGAATAGAAGCCACAAGCGGGTCAGTAATGAGAATGGATACAATTGAATTTTTCATGATAAGGTCAGTAATATATCCATACTACTAGTATTATCATTCAATTGTAATATGATCCAGTACACGTATAAATTATCAACTTATTTGTATACTTATCATGTGAATATGTACGATGTCCCATGATCTCTCCACCAAACCTACACACTGACACTTTCCCGATATACCGAAAATAGTTTATATATAGGGCTCACTCTCGCTGCCCACCACCGTTTCGGTATACCACGATCATGCCCTTGCTAGCATTTGGCAACACGTTTGTACTGATTTCCAAGTGTGTTCCATTGATTAAGAATCCCATGATCTTTGATCAACTTGAACTATGATTGATTTCCATGACTGAACTATGATTATGTTATGCGTGCACCTACTAACAGTTGTTAACATGTAGAACTAAATCATACGTGTGCTCTACACTTTCCTGTTAACTTATGCCAGTAAGTACTAATGATGTAATCACTTAAGAATTTCACTTAAGGTTTACATTTATGATATGTTCACAACTTGGTTGATTCACCATAATGTCTGGTTCATCCAAGTTTGAATTTCATTATGATTTGATTCACCAATGATTGTTTCCCCAAATGATTGTATCCCATGTGTTTTGACTAATGTTCCATGTGTCCAGTTGATCCCGAATCCTCACTCCAAATACAAACGCCGGATTCCCCCTAACATACTGAAATAAGCTTATATATAGGGTAAGCTCTCACCGACCCACCACTTACCTCAACACGTCAGCGTTAATCCGTCGTCTATATTTGGGGCTAAGATTCCAACTGTTGATTGATTATGATTGATTCATGATTGTCTCTTGTTCTGTGACTATGATAATGATTATGTAAACCATGGTTCTTAATTTACTCGAAATTAAAACCTTAGGTTTTAGCATGTGTGTCCTAGGTTAATTTAACCTAGGTCCTCAATACCTACAGTATCGAGTATAATGATCTCTTGTGAGAACTTCAACTAAAGAATACTGTTACACAGATTCTAAGTTATAAAGTTCCTATGATAATGAACACCTGATAATGATAACAATGATAACAATGACAAGGATTTCAACTCAAGATTCTAAATTAATAGTTCTTGACCTTTGAATTCCTATAATGAGCATGACAAGGATTTCAATTCAAGACTCTAAATTAATAGATCTTGACATTTGAATTCCTATAATGAATATGACAAGGATTTCAAATCAAGCCTCTAAATTAATAGATCTTGACATTTGAATGCCTATAATGAATATGACAAGGACTTTAGATCAAAGATATCAATCTTTGTCTCTAAATCCTATAATGAATATGACAAGAAATTCATATCAAAGATACCGAAAATACGGATCTTTGCCTCTGAATTTCTATAATGATCTCTGTGTGAGAATTTCAGATCAAGGATACTAAGAATACAGATCCTTGCCTCTGAAATCCTTAAATGCATATGTGTGAGAATTTAATCCGGTTTCTAAAATTATAGAATTTCGGTTCAAATTCCTTGACTCGATGTCTAATCTTAGAAAAATGTCCCTAAGATCTTTCAAGCGTGATGTAGACTTAATGCTCACTTAAGTTACTTAGATCCTAAGTATCCTCAAGTCTATAGCACTTAGTCCTATTGGGTAGCTTAGGTTATAGTCTAGGTCATTAAACATTGGGTTTTTCCTAGTTCTCTACAACCTTGGCTCTGATACCAACCTGTCACACCCCTGCGCCGCGTGCGGAATTCCACGGCGCGGTGACGTATGAACAGTTGAATCATGCACAAGTATTGAATAAGAACAACCACAATGGATTACTACATTTCATAATGTTTAGACAGTTGATTAGTTACAGACAATCTATCTACCAAAAGTAAGACAACTACAGACCCAAAATATAGTTTACAAAATAAGACCCCAAACAAGACAATTAAACATTTAGGATTTAGTGTGTTTCTAATCCATCCTAGCATGTTTCTTCATCTTGTTCTATCTTAGTATGGTCTCCTTAGTTGTCTCTGAGAATGTCTTAAACCTGATTACCTGAAACACGTGAAAAGTAACTGTCAACTACAGACGTAGTTGGTGAGAACAATAGGTTTAAACATTTGTAAACATGAGTATATGATATAAGACATAGGTAAGTTAAAGTATCATAAGATTCACACGGATGAGCTGCAACCCAAACTAACATCAAGTAAGAAAATGAGTGTAAACAGTCCAATCACTGTTCGCACGAAAGCCAATAATATCAAGTCCCAAACCACGTTTGGAGTTAGATAATACGTCAGCAGTTTTGATAACCATATGACACCAGACCTGCAGTTGGCTTTTAAAAACAAATTTAAAAGCCAACTCCATCCTGGATAAGAAAACAATGACACCAGACCTACAGTTAGCTTTTAAAACAAATTTAAAAGCTAACTCCATCCTGGATAAGAAACAATGTGTCCGCTTTCCCTTGTTGTGATCACCCAGTACTAACGCTAATGAATGTGATACTTGATGCTTTTGCAAGTTTGTTTACAACAATGGACACCATGTTTTCTGAATCTTACTTTAACCGGATGTGTTAATGTCTTAATTGAAAACCTAGATTTAACTCCACGAGTTAAATCCTTTGTTTATGTAACATGAAAATGAATCCCTTGATTTGATTACCATGATGTGAACCATATGATTTGAATCCCTTGAAATGAAACATTTGATTTGAATACCATGAATTGAACCACTTGATTTGAATATCACAAAATGAACCACTTGATTTGGATACCATGATATATTGACCTTGTGTAACAACAAGGTTTATGACAAAAGAAGAGTTTATGAAACCATTTATATAAAAGCATTTAACCTTTAAAAGAACATTTGAGCGAAACTGTTATAAAACATTTTAAAGAAACAATTTACAAATCCTTTTTAGTAATAAAAGTTTAACAATGAATGATTTCTTTAAAACAGTTGACAATTCCTTAAACAGTTGAAGAATCCCATGGATTCATAAGATGAACCTGTAAACTTTATGAATACACATAACCTGTGTATGTAACAAGATTGAAATAGTGGTTTTGATCACGTGTTCCACCCCAAAACAGTTATAAAACAGTAAAAGAGGGGCTAATGTTCTCACCTGTCTGCAGTAGACTCTGAACTTAAACAGTTAGCAAGTAGCAAACAGGACTTCTAACTTGTTCCTATATCATTGTAATCATACATAAGATATAAGATTTATAATTGTATAGACTTTGATTTGTTGATTGACTTGTGTTCACTTGAACTTGATTAACACTTGAAAGTTATGTCTTGGATTTATTGTTTGATCATGGGTTCAAGAAACTAATGTGAAATGTTCTGTTGTGTACACTCCTTGTGCATACAATGATAAATGTTTGCGAATTCTATCACCATTTGATTAACATGTATTGTGAAAAGATGTTCAATTGTTTCCAAGTCTTTGTGTTTGTGAATTGATCATGTAATTAGGATAAGTTGCAACTTAAACCAAATTTTGACCAAGTTCACTTGTACATAGAGTTTGTGGGCCACAATATGAGCCTTAAGCCCATAAAACTATGATGGGCTTAAGTACAAGTCTATGGGCCTTTCACAATAACAAGGGTCAATTTAATATGATATTGGGCCATGCAATTGCCTAAGCGATATTAGGCCAACTAAAGATTAAAACTAGTCTACCCAATCAATTGGGCTTAGTTTAAGGACATGGGCCAAGTTGTTATTGGAGTTGGGCCGAATGGGTTTATGGATTTGAGCCAATTAAAGATCATGTTGGGCCAACTCTAACTCCCTTGGGCTTGATTTCACCTATGAGATTGAATACCATTGCAATTGGGCCGAGTATGCTTTGGGATTGGGCCGAAGTAGATGAGCTGCCAACTTTAGGCAGCGAACCCTCTTGGGTTTCAGCCTAGGGTTCGCCCCTACACCCAAAGGGTTCGGTCATGATAGGAGGTTCGAGGGTTCGGCCAAAGTATTCCACATGGTTCGGCTAAGATAGTGCCATGAAGGTTCGTTGATCATAGCAGCACACATGGTTCGTGGAGACTCCAGGGTTCGCTGGGGTTCGGCTTGGGCAGGTGGGTTCGTGACATGCAATGGGTTCGTAGGTTAGCTATGGGTTCGGCTGCTGAAGCTGGACACCCGAGGGTTCGTTGACCAGGAGGGGTTCGGCTACAACCCTAGGGTTCGCTATAGTTCGTGACTGATCCAGGGGTTTCATGGCATCATGATAGTTCGTCGGAGGCATGAAGGTTCGGCACAGGTTCAGGAGGTTTCCCCAAAGGCTCGGCGGATGTCTAACGAACCATGCAGGTTCGTAGAGACCCATTAGGGTTCGGCCAGCTGAGGACGAGGGTTCGGCCACCGAACCTGTTACCAGCATCATCTCCTTCGTCGAACCTCAGTTTCCAGAACTCGATCTAGGCTAGGACAACTTCAGAGAATGTTGCTATAGATGCGAAACTAGGTATGACATGCATGGATCCGGCTAAGTGTCGAGTTTGAATCAAAAACACAAGAAACCCTATTTTCCAGATTTTTCAAGCTCCATTACCTCGAAATTTGCTGGATGGATCTGCGAAAATCTTGTACTTTCGTGTAGAGTTTGTCGAGAGCTTCGCGTGGACACCAAGAACGTCGAAATCCGTCGAGTAACGAAGAAGATACGAACGTTTAAAGTTTGGTTTTTAGAGAGAGAGAGGGTAGACGAACTATTAGAGAGATAAAGGGTTGTTGAGGTAATAAATGAAGTAGGAAGCCTTGTTCAAGGCTTTTATAGTTCGGGTGAAGTTCGGGTGCGTTTCGGTCGCTCGGTTCGCGTTTCCGGAACGTAACGCGTATTTTACGCGGTTTTTAATAAAAAATAGTTATTAAACTCATTTAAATGATGAGTTTCAAAATTGTAAAAATATAAAATAATTAATTTAATTATTTTACTCTTCGTGTGTTGCCGGACCGTTAAACATTCACAATTACGTGTATACCCGCAATCGCGTACGTTTTTCCGATCGTATTAAAATATTCAAAGTCGTTTAATCATAATTATAAGTTCAATGGATCGTCACCCATAACTATACTCAGTCTCGCTTACAGATTACGATTTTTGTTGAATTAATTAATGGTTATAATATTCGTCTCTACACTATGCACTAACACTAACCTGTTACACCGAACGCAGTATATATATAGGGCTCACTCTCGCTGCCCACCACTGTTTCGATATAACAAGTTACTGTTCTTGCCTAGTGAAATCGACTGTAAATAATAATACATACTTGTTTTCTGACTACTAAGATCCTGTAACACACAAGCACACATTATGAACATACGAATCACATTGATGAACTGAACCATGAATAGACATTGTTCTAACACTGTTTACAACTACATGACTATATGCACAAATGTTACACATTAGCATTAGTGTTTAGTATTAGCTTTTAGCATTAGCATTTAGTATTAGCTTTTAGCATTAGCATTTAGTGTTAGCATTTAGTATTAGCATTAGCGTATAGTATTAGCTTGTAGCATTAGCGCTTAGTATTAGCATTTAGCATTAACATTTAGTGTTAGCATTTAGCATTAGCATTAGCGTATAGTATTAGCTTGTAGCATTAGCGTTTAGGATTAGCATTTAGCATTAGCATTTGCGTTTGGTATAAGCATTTGGCATTAGCATTTAGTGTTTGCATTTAGCATTAGCATTAGCGTATAGTATTAGCATTTAGCATTAGCATTTAGTATAAATCCGTAGCATTAGCATTTAGCATAAACCCGTAGTATTAGCTTTTAGCATAATTCCGTAGCATTAGCATTTAGCATAAATCCTTAGCATTAGCATTTAGTATAAATCTGTAGCATTAGCATTTAGCATAAACCCGTAGTATTAGCTTTTAGCATAATTCCGTAGCATTAGCATTTAGCATAAATCCTTAGCATTAGCATTTAGCATAAATTCGTAGCATTAGCATTTAGCATACACCCGTAGCATTAGCTTTTAGCATAATTCCATAGCATCAGCATTTTGAATAAGTATAAAAGCATAATTTCAACAGTTAAACATTTGTTTAAAAAAGTTTAACATGCTTCTCAGTCCCGGAGTAAAACTCAAAATAGTTTAAAAAGGGACAATGAACTCACCTGTGTTGCTAAGTATAGTCTTTCACAGATAATGCGCGCTCTTTGATTGTAGCTTAAGTATCTTCAACACCTGAGTTGTTTTAAGAGGTTCGAGTACGATAAGTCGTTATAATAGACGAAAACTAGGGTTTCGGTCTCGGTGTGCATCTAAGTGTCCTAATTCACTAATGTGTTTTCTAAGACTTCATATAGTTGGTCTAAGGCATTACCCATCGTTAAGAACCCTTGATCCCATAAGAATTTTGATTAATTAATTGCAGAATAATTTATTTCAATTAAATCTTAAGTTATAAATTATTTATTTGATCAAAGAGAGTTTATTATCAATTTCATTTAATAAAAATCATTCAATATTTTAAGAAAAACATAGATTTGTTTGTTAGGCTTAAGTTAATCCAACTTGATTAACTCTAATACTAAACTTTAGCTTTAGTTTTCTTTGTTTCATAAATCGCTTATGTATACAACTTAGATTAGAAGGTTCACGGAAACATCTAACTTGGTTGTATATAGTATATCATTCACTAAGTATCATGCGTTAATGATTAACACAAATACTTAGTTAAGTTTCCTTGATTCTTTGCAAATCATGATTCATGCTCGATTGTGTTAAAAGCCTTTGTTGTAGTCACTTTAGTCTTGTTTACCCACAATCCTACGAGATAGGCAAGGTATGAGTTTAGCATTTGGTTAGCAAAATATTAGTGTCTCGACCACGATTAGCTTATAAGTTTATTCAACTTTGTGTAAATTAGGTTAGTTTCTTGTTTAGGAAAACCCGAGTAAATATCCATGCATAGACACCCCATGCGTGTGCACACACACTTCGACCCCAATCGCATTTGTTAATTCCTCATCCATCTCCTTAGCCGAATGGATCAAGACCCAAACGAAAGGAGGCCTGAGCGAATGGCTGACCACATGGCCTTTGGCCGAATGTGGTTGGGCCGATCGAATGAGTGCTGCCGGATAGGTGGTGGTCGAATGAGGGAGTGGCCGCATGAGACCATGGGCGAATGAGTTCTACCGATTGACCTTGGCCGACTGAACCCAAGCTTGACCGAGCGAATGGTGTTGGTCGAAGGTGGCTACGACGAATGAAGGCCGAATGACCCAATACCTGGAACCCTTGGCCGAATAAGATCTGGCCCGACCGAATGAGACTTCTAGCGAATGAGGTTAGGGCTGCTTCGCTAGCCTTTCGGCCGAATGGAAGCCCATTCGGTGAGCTGATGCAGAACTCATTCGGGAGTTCGAACCTTGGACTAGGTAGTTCCCAAATTCGAAGCTTATGCCCCTGCCATGAAGCCACACAAATTCTTACTTCATCCTAGTGCATTTCGTGGTGTTTCCCTAGGGTTTTAGGTGGTTAGAACCGGTTAGATGGTGGTCAAACTAAGGGTTTTGAAAACCTTAAAATCGTCACTTTTCATGGCTCATTACCTCGATTTTCAGTGGGTGTTTGAACGGATTCTTTGTACTTTCATGTAGAGAATGATGAGAGCTTCGATTTGGCACAAGAATGAGGTGATTTGGTTGAGTTTTGAGAGAGTTATGGTAGAGAGAAGGTAGAGAGAGTGGGTGGCCGGAAATGGTTGCTAGAGAGAGAAAGTGGAGGTGTTGAATGAGGAAGAAGCCTCATTTAGGGTATTTATACCCCGAGCGTGTTCGGGTTCGTTTTTGTTGCTCGGTTCGCGTCTTCGTTGCGTTTCCGGAATGTAACACGCGTGTTATACGTGTTTTAATTTAAATGTTCTTTTAAATTCATTTTTGATGAGTTTCAAAATTGTAAAACGTATTTTATTATTTTTCTTTAATTTATTATCGACCGGGTCGTTTTCGTTTTCGTTTCGTCAGAACGCGACACTTACACGCGTTTTCGTACAGAGCGCTAACTGTACGAACACGATCGTACGTTTCACTTTCTGATATGTTTTCTACTTTTCAATCATCATTTTAGATCGTTAAACCTTCAAATTTATTCGTACAGATCGTCACATATACGAATAGTTCGTCGGTTTAGCATTCTGTAACAACAACCGTTATGGTCTTGTTTTGTTTAGTCTCACATACGTTTATACATAATAGCATCAAATCAAGCGTGTGTATCTGTTCAGTATTGTCTGATGCGTTTCTGACTGTTAAACCGTAAGGTTTATGCCAGACTTCAGAACAAACGCATAATAGTTTAGTGTGAAGCATTAAGTATCAATAGCATAAACATAGTTTCACGTAATGTGTACCTGAGTTACTGTAGCGATTACTGTTCCGGCAACGATTCCGGCACAGATGTTACATCAGGTGACATTAATAACAAAAAAAATTAGTAAACAATACGACTCAACATTGTAACAGGTTATTGCTAAAAAACATGATTGCTCAAAATGAGTTAAAACCATGTTTGGTGAAAACACCTAATTGTGATGGCAGCAATGGTGCAGCAAATGTTGCAGTCACTTGTATTTGTCAGGCGTTTGGTTCATTGGTATTTTTTTTAGATTTAAGTTCACAACTTTTTCAAGCCAATCAATTTTCTTACCTAACTGAGAGTAGTACTAAAGGTATAGGTAAACATATGATTAATGAATACATATTGTTGAAGATATTCTTTGCTATATACATGTATCTACCTTTCGTTTTTCCAGCAACACATAGAACCTTTTTTTGCCTAATAAGATTTAATAAAATAGAAAATGTATCTGTTGTGGTTGAATATTATCTATGTTTTTTAGAAGTTTCCATCTCTTTACATAGGTCGAGGATTGTAAGCTATCTAAAGTACCTTATACTTACATAATGTCTGCTTATAAGTTGTGGTAATTTACATCCAAATATAGTTATGAAATATGTGAGTCACTTTAGTAATTATAAGTATTACCTGTTTAATCAGATAGGAATATAAGGCATTTTATGGTTTGCAGCTTATAAATAATAATAAAGAGCTACAATTGTAATATTAAAATTATTACTTCATGGATCTACAATAGAGTTTACGTTTATACCCTGACACTTGAATTGTGCCATTATTGGGAGTGCAATTTCACAAAAAATTACAGGAGTAAGTGCTATAGCATGTTTCCAATACTCAGCGGCTTGGTCGAACCAAGCTTCTGCAATTTCGAATCCCCTTAGCGAATGATCAGTTCTCCCCAGTTGGAATATGTGGGTTAATTCCTTCCCTTAGAACCATACTTGAGAGTTTCCTAACTCAAAACTTTTTCGATCCATAGTGTATCGCGCACGAATCAACCATTGGTATTATTCTTTGATAGAAATCACAAAAGGGGTATGTTGCTACCATTTTGAAAGGATTAAGAAGCACCGAAGTAACGCCTAAACCCAATGATTTAAAACCAATCGTTACGAGCGTTGACATTTTCCATACCAATATAAATTAAAACCAATCATATAAATACTATTTACATCTATTATATTTATTTGCTAACACTATTGTACTCGTAATATTATAAATTCACATTACAAAAAAATATATTTAGCAGCTTAATACCTTTTTTCCCATTACCAAATAGCTATTCTTTCATTTCAGTTGAATGGTTGTTTACCTCATACAAAAAAAAAAAAAAGGTTTTAAAGAAAAGCAATTGTTTCCTTGTGTAAATAATATCATAATTAAATATAGTAAGCCTATTACTAAAACTTGTAATCATATGACTAATAAAACTAAAATTCATATTTACTTACATAAAATTAGAACATAAAGTTTTAGGCATATGGTTAGTAAGACTAATATTCACGATTATTTGCATAAAATCGCAGCAGCTTCATTTCCAATGCAATGTGCTTATAACTGAAATTCAACCAAATCAAACCTGGTATTACGTTAAATGTTAGGAATGCACGAAGCGAGTCTACCCACAACAAAACGAGTTTGTTTGCGAAGATGATGGTTTGATAGCTGAACCAAGATTCATGTATTGGCAATTATTTTCTTATACACACGTCTCACACTTTTAAATACACACAACTACACTTACAACATTTATATACGTTCTAATATGCCTTTAATATGCAGGTTTTGCTTGAACAGAACAGTTGTTGATGATACTGGAACTACAAACGTTGTTTTCTTCAATGACGCCTTAGGTCAGCTCTTAAAAACCACATGCAAAGAAGTTCGGTAGCACATCCTGTTGAACACTAGATGATTAGAGGGGTTAAATGTGGGTATTTGGAGGTGTAGGGTCGGGATTTGAAAGCTGGAAGGTAAATTTTCGTAACCAGAGTCGAAATCTAGTGGCCTGGTATTTATAGGTGAATTCTGGGTTTGGGGCGCATAGCCTAGCCCCAACGTTTGCTTCGGGGCGGCATGTCTGCCACGTATTGACACGTTGTGCCACGTGGCATGTTCGAATGCGATCTGACTAGTTTCTTATTTTCGCGATAACTTGAGCATACGAAATTCGTTTTACGTGTGGTTTTTGGCTACGTTCACGATTTTTCGAGACCTTTCCGGTGGTTATAATTTCAAGACATAAAGAGTTCAAAACATCTTATCGCTTATTTATCACTATATTCGACTCATTGTATCTTGAAATCGGAATCTCGTTTCGTGATTTCGCTTACACTCATTTTCTTTATTTATGAGTTATGATTCTAACATGGAAATTGCGAATTGTCACAATGTGTGAAAAATTACAGTCCGAAATTTTATGAATCATGGTCTGTAGTTTTATATGGACAATAATACTCTTTACCCTGATGACACATGTCAAATTCTTATGGCTTCATTACGCTTCTCACGTTAAAATCTTTTGTATTATAACCGTCCTCTCTCTCTATATATATATATATATATATATATATATATATAAAGTGAGGTTATTGTACAAAGTACTAGTTTTGTAAAAAGTGTGAGAAATGATATGGGCCGTGGATGTGCTATAATCAAGGGTTAGAAATTGAAAATATCAAAAGTATTTATTTAATAGGTGTTGACAATTAATAAAAGGGTAAATTAGGGATTTAGGTTTTTTTAACTTGCTAATAATACAGATGATTCGAAATAAATGGGATTCGATTACTCAAATTAACTTTCAATCGCAAGTCAACCTTCTTATACAGATGCGATTACTCCAATATTTTTGTGTTACAATGTGTTGTTACCGGATTATACATTGTTCTATTGGCTAAATGTTACTGTTATGGAAATATCATGTGCTATTATGTATTGTTATATTTTTGTGTTACAATGTGTTGTTACCGGATTATGCTACTTCCTGTTGTTACTAGGTTATAAGTACATTGGCTATGATTTTGCTGCTATCACAGTATATAATGTGTTGTTAACAGTTTGTAACATCCATTATATTATCATTAGATGTTAAAATCTATTAAAACCATTATGTTATTTTTGTGTTGATATTTGTTGTTGTTGTTGTTGTGTACCATTGTGCTACTTCGTATTATTACTAAGTTATAAGTACATTAGTTATGATTTTGTTGTTATCACATTATATAATGTGCTATGAACAGGTTGTAACATTCATTATGTTATCATTAGATGTTAAAATCTATTAAAACCGTTATATTATTTTTGTGTTGATATGCGTTGTTATTGTGTTATAATGTGCAATTGGCTGTATGTAAAATCAAATGAAATATTATGTGCTAGTATGTATTTTCTATTTATGTGAAATCATCCATTTATTTTCTGTTCGAATAGATGAACTGATGCTCGAATTATGAGATTATCGTTCTTGTTTGTCGTGAATTGTTGGTATTCGACAAACCAGGATGATTTTTTGGAATGAAATCATCAAATGTAACTGCTTAACAAATTTTCTTAATTAATGGATTAATTAAATATGCAAGTATAATTAATTTGACAAATATACTCTTTTTTTAATTAATTGAAATGCCAAATGTCAACACATGGTTGGTTCCTATACTTTTTACAAAAATCTCATTTTGTATTTGAACCTACCTTTATATATATAGGATTTGGTTCAAATAAGAACCCTGCTTAATTGCGGTAACTCAAATAACCATGTAAAAAATGCCCGAATCTTTGGGTTTTTTCATGGTCTTTATTATACATATTTAGGGGGGTTTCTTTTTTGTGTTTTGCTAATTCGCAAGGCAAATCGAATTCGCATCGGTGTAAAAGTTTTGCAATTTTCGCAACATTTAGAAAAGTGCAAAACTTTTGCACCGATGCAAATTCGATTTTCCTTGCGAATTAGCCAAAACACAAAAAGAAACCCCCTAAATATGTATAATAAATACTATGAAAAAAACCAAAGATTCGGGCATTTTTTGCAAGGTTATTTGGGTTACCGCAATTACAGTGGGTTAACAATGGAACCATCCCATATATATATATATATATAGGAATTAAATCCAATGAAAACCCAATCTTAGAGAGAAAACCATTAAATCCTATGTGAGCAATTGATTTGGAATCTTGAAAATAAATATGTGGTCCACATTAACCCACATTAAAAATGATTTGTTTATTCAAAACCAAATTTTTTTATTCATTTTTGATGTGGACCACATATTTATTTTCAAGATTCCAAATCAATGGCTCACATAGAGTTTAAGGGTTTTTTTTTCTAAGATTGAGTTTTAATATAATTCAATCCCTATTTATATATAGGGAAATGATCAAATAAAAAGTTTATTTTACCTAAGAAGGCTAAAAAAGATTTTTAAAAACTCGAAAACCGATCCAAACGAACTCCGATTGAACTCATTTCGTTGGCATTGAAACCGTCTCATCGAACCCTACAATATTTGCTTTTTGATTTTAGCTTTAACAACTAGTTTTAGAGTTTGGATTTTTGGGCATGTTTTTTTAGCTTTTAGGTTTTATCTTTAGATCTAGGGTTTGCTTTTATAATTTTGGTTTTATTATTAGGGTTAATTGTTTATGATTTAAGGTTTAGGTTTTAAGGAATTACAAGCCGGTTATAATGATGTAAAAATGAATTCAATCGGAGTTTGTTTGGGTCGGTTTTTCAGTTTTTAAAAATCCTTCTTAGCCTTCTTAGGCAAAAAAGACTTTTTAGGTGAACATTCCCCTATATATATATATATATATATATATATATTAAAATGCAAGTGAAATGAATAGTGAATATATACATATTTTTATTGAAATAGTAAATATATATATATATATATATATATATATATTATTGAATACTATGAGTATTAAATATATATAAAGTATATTGAAGATAATAAATATTATATATATAGTGAAAAAAACATGGCCCTTTCTAGAGTTTGGTGGTGCTCGAAGAAGACAACGATCATTTATTTGTTCTCATAGAAAATCAATGTTTGCTTAGATATTTGAGTTTTTTTTTTTAATTCAATCAATTGATTGCCGTTGAGAAGAATTTTGTGAATAATTTTTTCTATATTTTTCTTAACATATTTGTATAATTTATGTTTTTATGAAAAATTTGTACACATTTCGTGTTGAGAGATTTAATTTTACTATGTAAGTTATACTTCTGCAAATAATATATAATACCCGTTAACAGAAGTGTACAGTAACGAAAAAAAACCTAGTTATATTTATAATAATAATTATTAAAAAATAATGTTTTTGTTTGCTGATGTTGCCGATTAACAACATAGAGGTAACCGACTAACCGGAGATGACTCTGCAGATATGAGTCCGGGAGGGAGAGACCGCAGAGATATGGAAGTGAGACCGAGGGAGAGTCGCTGCTGAAGAGGATGCAATCGGAGAGCCGTTGCTGAAGAGGTTGATGTCGCCATGATTCCGTGAAGTAGGAGGAGATGGCATCGTGCATTCGTGCTTGCCTTCTTGGAGTCTGGACAAGCAAGGAGAGCAGGGAGCCATGGAGATCGAAACGAGTGGGGACCCTTGGAGAGGAATTGAGGCTTTAGGGTTTTATTTTTAAGGGGTGTTTTGTAATATATATGTATATATAAAATAATATGTTTATATACAATTCGGTTTAATCGGTTAGCCGAACAAACCGAATTCAAAAAATATATATAACCGAAAACAGTACCGAAAACCGAATTTAGAATTCGGATACGGTTAAGAACCTAACCGAGAACCGAATTCAGAATTCGGTTCGGTTATTTTCGGTTACAAATACGGTTCGGATAACGGTTTTCGGTTATTCTGAACACCCCTATCCAACGGCAAGTCGGCAACCACTGTATTGGATCGGGTTTAATATTTGAGGTGGATCCGTATCCGGATCTAACTGTTATTAGTCTCCGCAACCGTTCTCCGGATAACGAAACACAATACAGAGATTCTGTTCACCCGATATCATTCCATTCCCGTCTCTGGAGCCCTAATTTTCTTGCACAAAAATCAGATATCCATGTTTTTCTAATCATTTTCCTCGATTAAACGCCCCAAATCATCACGAACACAAGCGAATATTCCAATCCTTTTTTTTTTTTGTCGAAAAGAGGCATAAAGTTTGTAAAATTGTATATAAATCGTATACATACAGATCTTCAAATTTGTTTCCGTAAGCTGGAATTCGTGAAGGAAGGCGATTTGAGGTTCCATATTTTCTTTTCTTAGTTGGAAATGGCGTTATGGTTGAAATATTATGCGTTGCGGATGGTTATCATGTTGTTTCTTTCATCCTTGGCGTCTCCATCGTTGTCATATCGTCAAACGAATCCGTTTCTTCATGATCTACAGCTGCAATGCCCGACGACGATTGTGTATAGCTGGCCAATCGAGGTGCGTCAATCACAATTTTGTGTGTTGTGTTTCTTTTTGAGAATTCGTGGTCTGAAATCGTTATGTTTTTCCTTGAATTAGGTTTTTGCTAGTATGGATTTGATTGTGGCCTATGTTTTTCAGTATTCATGGATAGTTGATTCATATCTTTGTTCTATCAAGTGCTTATGTAATTTCATATAGTTGCCCAATTTTGTTGCTTATTTGACCAAAACAATAATTTTATAAACTTTTAGGTTTTCTATCATTTGTTTAGCAATTGAAACATTTTATAAATATCAAAGCTTCAATGTGTACCCTAATGCAGATGAATGGAGAGTCTCTTGAAAAGGTTTTGAGCTCCAATCAAATGAACATGTATGTAGCCATATTGTTCTATGCTTCTTGGTGCCCATTTTCAAGAAGCTTGCAATCCAAGTTTGATGCCCTCAGTTCAATGTTTCCACAAATTAAGCATGTAACGGTTGAACAATCTTCGGTTCCACCAATGTTAGTTGTTGCATTACATCACTTTTTGTTTAACAAGTGCTGGATCTTGTTTAACTACTAACCTTTTATTTGTAATTATAACATTTGCAGTGTTTTCTCAAAACATGGAATTCACAGTGTTCCCTCAATTTTGTTAGTCAACAGAACAACTAGAATGCGGTTTCATGGCCCGAAAGATCTGCACTCATTTCTGCATTTCTATCAAAAAGCTACTGGTACGATGTTCAGATGCAGTTTTGTTCAAATTTATGTTCCTTGTAGCCAACTTCTTTTTGTCCTAGATAGCAACATCTAACTTTGAAAAATTTTGACCGAAAACCTTAACTTCAAACCAAAAAAAAAAAGAAGATAGTAGTGAACTTTTATTCTTGTTACATTTTAGGACCCTCATGCTGTGACGATTGTGTTAAAAGTCATAAGACTTAGTTTGGAGTACATGAGTTTTCACCCTTGAGAAAAATTCATGTCGAATGACTAAACACATCGAAATGGCATATTTGCAATTTAACAAAAAAAAATCTTGTTTTAAAGATTGCAAAAGGAAAACAAAGATAAAAAAATATAAAAATAAACAAAGCCTTGAAGCAGTTTTAACGCCTTAACGGGCTTACTTTTGTTCCAGTAAACTTGTAAAGAGGTTATAATATATTTTTATTTGTCCTCGAATAAAGTATGTTGGATCTCAATGGTTAGCATGATATGATGGCATCTCTTAAGGTTTTCGGTAACTGGTTTCAATTTAAAAAAATTCTAAAACACCATCTTCTAATATTATTTATTTGTTATTTACCTCTAATCAGCTGGTAATTGTGACTAATGCACAGTGAGTTACTGAATTGTACAAAATGAATAGTTTTTTTCTCACCGCCCAAGCTTGTCTCTTTAGTATTAAGGAAGGTTTCATAAGAAAACTCATCATTTTGGAAAAAACCAAGAAAACTCATACTTACCAATATAGTTGTCAAAGACACAATATCCAGCAAAGTTAGCCTAGTGGTTAAGGCTTGGCCTTTTCTCTTTGGAGACTATGGTTCAAGTCTCACTGGTGATATTTTAAATGGATATACAAGGTGAGGGGAGGAATCTTAAGCTTAATCTCGGGTTCTGAACCAATGGGGGTTGAGGGTTTACGGTTTACCTATTCCACGGGGTTCCCGCACATCAGGGGGTACGGTACGGTCTCACGGTCGGCGATCGAGGAATCGATCTTAGTTACCAACCGCCAGGATAACTGAAGGTAGCATGACGGGACCCTCTGCTGTTCAAAAAAAGTTGTCAAAGGCACAAGGCGCACTCAAGGTGCATAAGCCTCGCCTTGAGCCTTGGTGTAAGGCACAAAAAAAGCAAGTGCCTTTTTAAACTAGGCACATAGTATTAAATTAACATTTTTAGAAGTTTGACATGTTTTAAGGTTAAATTTTTTTTAAAAATATATTAAGTCTAACTATAAAACAATTAATAATCTAGTTATATAGAATTTTTTAAAAATATAAAACCTTTTTTTGGTTGTTTTAGACTGGTATATGGTTTCATTTTTTTGAACTTTGCCGGATATTCCAAAATTTTGCCAGAATCTAGCCGGAAAGTCACTGGAGTGTGCCTAGACTATCACCAGGCTCCTTTCATGCGCGGTATGCGCCTGGCTTTTTTTAGGGCCTAGGTGAGCGCCTGAGGGCATTTGACAACTATGTTTACGAATAAATTTTTTAAACTTCTTTACATAATTTTTTAAAATTTCTTTACATAATTTTTTATTATAAAGTTTAAAATGTTATAATGAGAAATAAAATTTTAATAAAAATATGTAAATCATGAAGTTACATATATGCCATAACATGAAATACATATTTTTTTTCTTTTTTTACTTTTTTGTACATTTCTTTTCTAATAATATCAGGAAATAAAAAAGAAAAAAAGAAAAAAAAAATTAATTGGTAGTGATTGTGATTAGTTTTCTTCAAAATGATAGTTTTCAAAGGAACCCTCCCCCTATATATAGGAAGGTTATTGCTGATCTTAGAGAGATTTTCCTTAAACCATATCTGGGTCATTTATTTGGAATCTTGAAAATAAATATGTTGTTGACATTAAACCAGATTAAAAAATTAGGTTTTGAAGATATATATAATGATTTCTGGTTGTGTGCAGGACTTCTGCCAGTAATGGACTTAACCGAAGATCCCATCATCTTCCCAGAAAACAAATCCACAATCCCTGGATTACAGCACAAAGCCCAACTGAGAAACAACATAATCTCAAATGAACCCTATTTGATCTTCTCCATGTTCTTCCTTTTTTCGAAGGCACTTCTATACCTATATCCAAACATGGTATCAAACATTATCGCGCTCTGGCTTGCAAACATCCCTCGTTTAAATCTCTCAATATTTGGGGAGTCAAGACAGCTTTTGGCTCGTGTTCTTCAGTTAGTCGATTGCAAAAGCGCATTTAGCAAACCTAAGCTTGTTAAAACCGTTCGTGCGTGGACTTCAGCATTGGCATCATTCTCATTTTGCAAGACATGTTGGTATAGAGCATCACAAGGATGAAAGGTTTTTTTTATCTTTATGACAAAATTTCTGAAACACACATATTGATCCGTTAACATTTGTAAAGTTGAGAACCAGGTTTCTTGTGTTTTCTGTATATTATGTATTAATGAGAGCAACAGACCAAAATCTATTACGTTTGGGTAATGGAGTTTGGTCTTTAAGATGTGCTGATTTGAATAAATACCCAGTGTTTATGGTAACATATTGTGGTTTATTAAAAATGGAATTTTTTGGAATTATGGTATGATGGTTGGATTATTTGGTATACAACAACATCAAACATATCTGGTCACGTCTTACTATTCAGTAGGGTCTGGGGGTGGGAGGAAGTCAAACCTTGTCTTATTCTATAGGTCAGAGAGACTGTTTCTAAAAAGACTTCTGACTCATTATTTGGTATGATATATTGAAATGATAATCAATGGAAGGGGATTTTGTGTCCATAATGGCAAATAAGGAACCAGATAACATGAACAAGAAAAGTAAAAAACATTAGCTTGACTAAAGGGCGCTTATATCCTAATGGTGATCCTTGACTTCTCTATAAGAGGTCTTGGATTCGAACCCGGGTCGAAGCATATTTTATAAGACAAGGTCAGGGGTTTACCCAACTGTGGGGTTTCTCCTGGGGTGGGCTCGGGCGTACGCTCCAGAGCGTCAAATTCGAGGGGACGATTGAAATCTTGTCTTTGGTGTCGTCGTACCGAGCTGTTCAAAAAATCTTATGGCACTCCAAGCTGCTACTAACTGCTCAGTAAAACGTTACAAACTCTCTCAATGTTGGTTCCTACAACCTGTTTTTGCAATGCCAACAAATCATAAGACTCCCACGTCGATTAACCAGTTTCGTGAATCATACGATGAGCTATACCACAAGTAGGCTTAAGCATGGACACATGGAACACCGGATGGATACGAGCTTCTGGTGGTAACTCCAGCTAGTATGAAACTAGGCCGACAGTTCTTTCTATACGACAAGGCTAAAAAATCAAGGAGACAACTTCTCGTATCAGTGTTTGGGTAAACATGACCCCCAATCTAAAATACAAGTTCCTACCTTATAAGACCAATCGTAATGCCTCTTCGTGCACCCAGTGGCCTCCAGCGGCTCGACGGGGCCTGTCGGGCACACCGCCCCCCATCCCGATTGGATCAAAACCAAGAGCGCAACGGCCCCCGCTCCCTGTTTCTCCCCTCTTTCTCCTCTCGATCCTGATTGGCTATTGTGAGTGTTTTAAGGTTTAGTAAGGTGATAATGTGGCAGAATGGGGAAGATTTTTCAATTGGGTGACCACTATGAGGTTTTTAGATATTCAGTGGGGTGGTGACGTGACAGGAAATTTTATTGGGGAACAATTTTAGTGGGGTGATCGCTACACATAGTCTAAGGATGGCTTGAGCCTTCATCCAGTCTCGAACCTTTGGAGGTTATCGAGAAGAAGCTTTAGCATGTCATCCAGATATATTAATTATTGTTCCAATTTTGCATTCTTGGTTTAACTTGCAACACAAGAAAACAACCACTCAACTATGGTAGTCCCCAGCCATGAGCCATAGACGGTAGAGAAAGGTGCGGTACCCTTGCATCTGGTTCATACAATGTATTATACAATTACTCGGGTCAATGAAAATAAACACATCATTTGTTGGATTGTTCGCAAGACACTGTAAGTAAGCCTCGAGACAACGCTTTAAAACTTCGTCTGGTCATTCGTTTGAGGGTGATAACTAGTGCTTAACTAAAAATCATGTTTGTATTAAGTTTGTAACGAGTTTTGGTTTGCATCATTGTAAGGAAAAATGTGGGTTATGTTCTATCATTATTTAATTACAGTGATGTATCAAACATGTTAGGCTGACCTTATATAATTTATTTAATTACAATGATATAATTTACTGTTGTCTATAAAAAAATTCACAACAATATGTTACATTTATGCTCGTTACATTGAATAAACATGGACATCAGGAAAAAGAATAAAAAGCTTAGTCGAGACTACAATGGAATTAAAGATAAAAATGAGACGAAGATAATAGTGCAATTTTTATAAAAAATAACACCGTATAAAAAGTTATGAATATATATAAACGGGAAAACGTCATACAAATGTAACCAACTTTCAGCTTTGTTCCACTTAGGTCACTCATACTTTTTTTTGTTCCGATTAAGTCACTCATACTTTTTTTGTTCCGATTATGTCACTCATACTTTCTTTTTGTTCCGATTAAGTCACTCATACTTTTTTTTGTTCCGATTACGTCACTCATACTTTTTTTTTGTTCCGATTAAGTCACTCATATGAGTGACCTAATTGAGACAAAATTAAAAGTACAGTGACCTAATCGGAACAAAATTAAAAGTACAGTGACCTAATCGGAACACAAAAAAGTATGAGTGACTTAATCGGAACAAAAAAAAGTATGAGTGATCTAACTGGAACAAAGCTGAAAGTTGGTTACATTTATATAAAGTTACCATATATAAACGAGGAGACAAACTTTAAATAAAAAGCAAGACTGATTAAAATATATTACATGGTAACATTTATCTCTATCATATTAAATTTAGCTTTTAAATATGGTATAAAATGTCTTAAATGTTACTTTACATTAAAAAAAGAATAATAACACGTGTCAGAATCTTATACTTTTAACTTTTAGATTAATTATTAGATGATAACTAATGGATTATTGCTCTATTCATGAGTTTTCATATGATCCTAATCCTTAATTGTGTTAACTCAACAACTAACTCTAATAAGATTAACCCAAATATTTGTTTTCTTATGATATTTATTATAATATACAAGATTATCTTTTTTTTTTATGTGTGTATGTGTTAATTCACATGTGTTTAGGATTTAAAACAAGTATAAACTTGCAAAACATTGCAAAATATTTTTTAATGTGATGAAAATTACACTGGCGTAAGATTTTAAATATATAAATATATATATAAATAAAAATATTATATGCATATGTTACACATATATTACACATTTGGTTTTATAGTTACATAATGTAAAAACGTCATATGGTAACACATGTGTAACAAGTACTTGTAATTTTTATTTTATTTTATTATATATATAAGGTAATTTTGAAATCCTTTTGCTTTAAAACACGTCAAAACTCAGTGTGAAATTAGACTTTTTTTTCACTTTTTTTTTATATGCAATATATGTTATTATAATGACGTTTTTACATATATATTAATATTGGAAGCACGTATAAGTTTGCTAATCAAACTTTGAGGGAGTGTAAATGAAAATTCATAGAACATATCATGTAACTATATTAATTAAAATTAATCAATACCATGTGATATGTAGGGTTTTTGCTATTATCCTTAGCTAAAGTTATTATAATTCCCTAAAGTAAGTACAAGAACCATGCTACTTTTAAAAAAAATCTATAGAAGATTATACAATTGACACCAAAAGGGAAAAAAATGTGACAAGTAAGTGGGCATCCATGAAAATTTGAGATACCTTAGAGACAA
This sequence comes from Mikania micrantha, assembly GCA_009363875.1. Lineage (NCBI taxonomy): Eukaryota > Viridiplantae > Streptophyta > Magnoliopsida > Asterales > Asteraceae > Mikania > Mikania micrantha. Next base: position 58,556,703 of record CM018686.1, read on the forward strand.
AGCTTCAACCAACCACTTATTTTTCTCTCCTTCCTGATTATTAAGTTGTGATCCTTCTAATAACACTTGAACTTGTAAAAAATTATATATTAATTATCTTTTGTCAATGTTGGCTGTGACAGATTTAAAAGTTTACAAACAAACAAAATTACCCACTATATTCCTACATTTTAGTAGGGCCTGAGGAGCAAGGATGGAGACAAACATTACCTTTATCCCAGTTGGGATAGAGAGACTGTTCCGAATAAATCTCTGACTCAAAGTTATTGTTTGAAGTTAATCATCTCAGAGCTTTTAACTTTATTTTTCAGAAAATAAGTAAAAAAATGTTATAATTAGTGTAATTTTACTTTTTCCCCTTGAGCACCCATACATATACACATTAAATGCGTGCATCACTGATAACACGTTAAAAGGTTGTGTTTCAAATAAAAATTGTTGTATAATTTCCTTATTTATATCTCCTTAGTTTAAAAAGTTACATCTAATAGAGTTCTAGTTGAAAACGATATAAATCTACATAAAAAGATTTAATAAAAGGGTCTTTAATTGTTGATCAACTTTCTTGCCCGTCCTGTTTCAAAATTTATTGCTCCACTTTAAAAAAACATCTTTTATCTTTCCGGAAACCATGGACCATGTAATTACCTCTTAGTTGATTATAGTCTCTTTATGGTTAAGAGATAACCTTAACTCTGAATAGTTAAGATGTAACACTAAGAGGTATGGGCCGTTTGGTAACGTCTGAAACTTTAAGTGTTGATTCAAAGTTTGGATAAATCAAACAAAACTCACAAAATCCTAAAAATGGTACCCTTGTCGACTGAACTGGCCGAATGCTCCCCCATCGTCACCACCTCGTCGTTTTCAAGGGTCCATCGATTTCGAGCGTCTCAGCCCCTGCCCCTGTCGATTTCGAGTGTCGGTGTTTGTTGCCTTGTTGGTCGTCGAGCGTCGGTCTTCGTTCGTTGGTTGGGAGGCCGACGGTGACCGTCGTGGGAGGTAGGAGGCCGACTGGGGACCGATGTGACGAGCTTGGGAGTGGGGAGGCAACGGGACCGACAACCACCCCTCCTTTTCTTCTCCATTCAGAGATTTTTTCTTCACTCAGACTTGGTTCAAAATCTGAATGATTCAGAGGCTGAGATTTTTTTTGTTTAAACGTGCAAAACAAACGGTATGAATCTAAATGGTTCATATTCAAACCCCAAACAAACAACCCCATAGTCTCTTAACCATTTATATTTGAGGTTACCTCTTAAGAGAATATGATCCACTGAAAGGTAGCGTTTTAACAACTATTAAAAGGCTACTAAACAACTACTGTCTTTTTTTTTCTTTCTTTACAATAATTAAACGATATTGTTTTATGGGGACCTTTTAGTGACGACTAACGAAATGATGACCTGTAGTTACTTTCCAGCATTATTTTTTCTGGTTTTCTCTCCATCTTTCTCTCAAAAGGAATGCGCAAATCCATCTTAGTTGGATAAATTTTTCACTTGAAATAATTGTTTGAAAGTAATTTTAGTTAATGTTTTTAAATTTCTCTTAATTCTATTTACTTTTTAAAGAATTTTAAGATTTTCTTAATTGTTTTCCTTGTATCATTTTAGGTTTCAACGTTCACTTAGTTTGGTGATGTTTTAAAGTTATTGATTTTTTTTGAAGTTAAATTTTTTGTATATGTTTGTATGTATGTATTATATGTATATATATAAGGTATACACGTGTGTGTATACATATATACTCTTTTGTAGATTTTTATATGGTTTTGTATGTATGTATGTATGTATGTATGTATGTATGTATAGTTTTTTTATAGATATATTTGAATATATAGAGTTTATATGTATGAATATATGTATATGATTATATATAACTAATATTGGTTGGATGAATATTATATGAAGTTAACATGTATTATACAACTTCTAATTAATGTAAGTTGGTAAAAATTTGTGAGTTAGAATAATTAATAAATATTTATTATTTATAGTTGGGTTAAAATAACACGAACTCACTTTAATAAACTTAGGAAATTTAAGTTTCAGTTTAAACGGATAAAAATGACTAAAACTTATTTTAATAGACTATATTACTATAAGTTGTATATTGCTAGTATTGCTATTATTTATTACATTTAATGTAAATTGACTTAAATTTGAGAATTGTTATTATTTATTATTGATAGTGGTTTTCAAATAATCCTATGAACTTAAATATGTTTAGGACATCAAATTTTAAATTTAAATAATTCAAAATGACCGGAACCTGCTTTAATAATTTAAATTTTGAATATTGTTGCCATTATTATTAGTATTTGTTGCTATTAATGTAACTTAACCGAAATGGATGAATTGTTTTCGTTTATTATTTATAAAATTCAACAAGATAGTTATTCATTTTACCCCAACTTCGATATATGAAGTACTTGCAACTTCTCATTTCGTTGAAATACTTGGATATGCCATGTAATTCACATTTTGATAAATTTGACATGTTATGAAAAAAATTAGAATATTTATAGTAAGTAAAAAAAATTAGAATATTTTTTAAAAATAATTTTACGAAACGAAATATTTTAAGAAACAAACTTTGAAAAAATTAGTGTTTAAAAAAACAATATAATTATGTTATTATTTAATCTATGAAATTACATTTAATCGTATTTTATATATTAAAAAAATCATCTTATATAATTTAAATTTTTATTGACAACTATTTATTGATAATATATTCTTATTCATCTCATGTATTAGTTCTTAACCTAATAATAATAATAGAATAAGATTCGGCATGTAGCTGCACCATATCTTCAACATAGCTCATTAGAATTATTATCTATTTATTGTAATAAATAAACGTTTATAAAAACACATTTTACGCTTTAAAGTAACTCAAATTTGATTTCCCTCCTCTCTCTTATATCAAATACATATCATATAAATAATAATATTAAATATTAAGTATGTTATTTTAAATAAAAAGATTTTTTATAACATTAAAATATATAAATATTCAAAAACACACTTTTAAAAAAACAAATTATGTAAAATATAAAATTTTAAAAACAAACTTTTAAGCATTTAAAAATAATATTATTATTTTAAATAATTAAAGTATTAAATTATACATAATGGTAATCATATTTTACATCAAAAATTTATTTTATATTATCTAAATTTTCATTTATGACTATTTATTATATTTATATATTCAGTCAGTCAACATACGTGATATTAACCAAGTACAATAATATATCTCGTCACCCTATTAAGACAATGACTTTAACTAGAAATAAAAATTATTTTTAATAAGCGCAACAAAAAAGCTTGAGATTAAGTCAAAACGAGTTTTATATATATATATATATATATATATATATATATATATAAAGTGACTATCAAACCTATAACTACGACATGTCATTAACAGAAGCCGTGTTATAACAAAACATATAGAGAAACACTCTTGACCTATTTATGAATCTATAGTCATGAAAGCTATAAAAAGCAAACGTTACTTCGATAGAGGAAAGATCCTATAACAATGCCGAAGGAAAAATCTTAGCTGTATTTCTTAGAGGAAGCGTCAATTACCATTTGCATGTGTTTTGAATAAGGGTGTAAATGAGTCGATCTGATCCGATCCGATCCCGAGCTTGTTAAGGCTCAACCTCGTTTAGATTAATCCGGGCAAAAGCTCGAGCTCGGCTCGTTAAGAGCTTTTTTACTAGGCTCGAGCTTGGCTCGTTAGAAAATTTTTAGGCTCAAGCTCAGCTCGGCTCGGCTCGTTTAGATTTTATTTATTTAATTTATTTACTTTAATTACTAATTTAATTATATTTGTAATTATATTTTCTAAATTTAACATAAAATATTGATTAAAATATATTTATCATAATTTTATATACAAAAATAATTAATTTTATAAATAAACACTTAATATAATAAATAAAAATTATATATTCAAAAAGTTCTTTAAGGCTCGTGAGGCGGCTCGAGCTTGATATGTAAAGCTCGAGTTCGGGGTCGATAACTAAACGAGCCACACTTTTGGGCTCAAGCTCTGGCTCGGGATCGTTAAGGCTCGGCTCGTTCGAACTTTTTAACGATCTGATCCCGAATATTTCACGAGCTGTCTTGTTTTGTTTGCACCCCTAATTTTGAACATTATTTTAACATAAGGTTTCAAATTCAATTCTTACTTAAACCAATTTTTCTTAGAGGCCATTGAGTCAGTTATTTACGTTCGCGTTTTACATTTTTCCTCTTGGTTAGTCGGGTATTGGAGAGACCCGTGGTTTACCACGTAAGTATGTTCCTACGGTCATAAAAACATTATTTGAAAGTTTTATAATTTAAATTTTTATTTATAAAATCATAGTAAGGCCGTATGGGTGTGAATTTCCGAAACGTCCAAAAAACACGGCACGAACCTAGCACGTAATTAATAGGTTTGGGTTTAGTATGAATGGGGTTAGAATCGACTCGGGCAGGTTCACAGGTTGACACATTTAACCCATTTATACGTATTTGATTATTTTTTAATGTGTTTTATGTTAACTAAGTCGAGTTTTTAATATCAAAAGTTTAAACTATAAAACATGACATGAAATTGATAATTAAACGTATTATTTTTTGTTATAAAGTTATGTTTTTGAAAATATTTATGTCCGAAAAATAACAAAAATAAAAAATTTCAGGTCAAATGCGTCGTGTTCATGTCAACTCATAATGTTGAGGTTAGGTTTGGGTTCATATGCTTGACATGATTTTTGAGAGCTAAATTGACTTTAGGGTTGAGGTTAGGTCTGGTTGATCCACCAACCCGCCAACCTGACCCATCTAACAAAGCTAAATTGACTTTAGGGTTGTGCATAAAACTCAAAAAACAACCCAAAACCCGAAAAACTAAAAAACCCAACCGAAATAGCTGAACCTAAATATAAACCGGCGGGTTTGGTATATATTTTCTAAAAAACCGAAAGTTTGGTTTTGGGTTTAGGTTTACCTAAAAGAAAAATCGAAAAAACCAAATACATGCATATTATGTATATATTACCTTTCAAAAATTTCAATAATTTATAAACTATTAATTTTTTTTATTGATTCTTGATACCGAAATTCAAATAAAAATCATACATTTCATTATTTTTTTAAGCTAAAGATACCAAAAACACATATGATTTTTACTAAATTTATATATTTTTATATATATTTTTAAATATTAAGTAGTATTATATTTCAAATATTTTTAGTACAAATACAATATTTTGGTTTGTTATTTTACAAGCATAATTTTAGGCTTAAGTAGAAAAAACCCAAACCCAAACTGAATTCAAATGGATTTTAAAAAAGACAAAAACCGAAACCCTAATTGACTCATGCACACCCCTAATTGACTTGTATGTTATCAAAATAAAGCTCCTACATCAAACATACCATCTAAATCTCTTAAATCAACATTGAGAAAACATTTTGCTCATCTAAGAGCAATTGTTCACGTAAAGACTCGAAACTGAATACCTCTTTTTGCTAGTCACAATAAAACTAACATAATAATAATATAAAACATCATTAAGTTAACATAAAACTATCACAAGGAAACAAATAATTTTTTTATTTATAACAAATATAATCTACAAAAACCTCAATACACATAAACAATCATCATAACTATAACTGAATAATCACACCACACAATGGCCAAATCCAACTCCAATTTAAAAAATAAAATAAAATTAAAAGAATAAAAATTCAAAATTCAAATAAAATATGTTTCGATTCAATCTATACGTAAATATTATAAACACAACCATGAATCGCAGCATTGTGATCGGAAGCTAGAGCATGAAAGCAAAAACAAACGCCGATATACATGCGACGGCGGTAGAAACGACGGAGACGGTGGTTGCGTCGGACATCGGCGCCGGAGTAGGAGGATCGGCGGCGGAGACGGTAGAAACGGCGATCATCATCATCATCATTACGGCGAAAAGCTTCATCTTCTGCATTGCTTCCATGATTAATTCTCTGTTGTAAGCAGATGAACGACGATGGTGGAAATTGAGTTATACGAAAGAGGGAATTTATAGAGGTGGATGTGTGTGGTTTCAACGGGCAGAAGAGAGTAACTGACCGCTGCCCGTAATTTGGAAATTCTTTTTGGAGGGTGAGATGTCGGTGGTAGACAGCTGTCGTTAGGTGGTTTTTATTTTCATACGTTAAACAAATTTTAATGGTGATATTTCAAATGAGGTCTTGGGTTCGAAATCCTTCCGTAGCGAAAGATGTGTTTGGGGGTCAGGGGTTTTCCTGTAAAGTTTTCTTTTGGGGTGGCTTTGAGGTTCATGGAAGGTCCAACCGTCCAGGTAATTATACCTTGTTGACATGCACTGGAAATGGTGGACTCACACGATTGAGACATTTGTTGTTCAAAAAGATCTGCACACTCTAAAAACATATTTTGACATCTCGTCGTCACCTTGTCGTCACTTATATGTCTCGTAATGGTCATTACGCGACGCATTGGTCGACAAACTTAAACGCCACGTATAGAACATTATGTGGCATTTAGGTCGTATAATTGTTCTCTCATTTGACTGAGGTTCATAAATCTGTCTTATATACGTCTCATATAGGCAAATACAAGACATTTAGAGGGTGTGAAAACATTTTTTGTGGTGAATTTTAAATATCAAAAACAAATTCGTCAATCCTAATCTTATCATTATTTTATTTTTATTTTTATGAATATTTTTGGGTTAAAGTCTGGCTTAAAATAAAATTTTCTTCGTGTTAATAAAACAAATTTTATTTAAAAAAAATATTTATCTTAATGTTAAATTCTATTTGTCCTGTTTATTTATGTCATTTGATAAAAGTTAATCTATCATTTTCATTAGATAACAAAATCAACTGCTAAACAAATTTTGATACAAGGCAATAATATCGTTGGTGTTTCGGGTAAAAATTAACAAAAGTAATTTTTAGTAAAATCGAATTAGTTTAGTGGGGTTTTGTGTTTTATATTCAAGAAAACAGTTTATAAGCAAATTGTAATGAAATTATCCCCAAGGATCCCTAGGGATACGGGTGTTCAAAATATCCGAAACTCGAAAAAATTCGAAATCCGAATCATATCCGAAACCCGAAAAAACTTTATCCGAAATCTATTTCGGGTTTTTCGGATAATATGATTTTAGATTCGGGTCGGGTTCGGATATGCAAAAAACTAGTTTTTTCGGTTCGTATATCCGAATAACCCCAAAAAAAGGGTTATTCGGGTTGTTCGGGTTATTCGGATGGATGAATTCGGGTTTTTCGGGTCGGACACTATATTTCGAATTTCGGGTTGGGTTCGGATAGACCTAAAAAATTTTGAAACCCGAAAAACCCGATTCGAAAAACCTGAATAACTCGTTATCCGACCCGATGAACACCCCTACCTAGGGATATTTCAAAATATGAAATGAAATAAACAGCTTACACACGAGATTTATACGAGGAAAAATCCTTAATCCCCTAAGATTGCCGGCATAAAAACCCAGGAGGTGATAATCGGCACTCTGCCTTTTTCTTATTAATACAATAAAATAAAAGTACAAAGAAAGAGCACAAATAGTCGACTGCTAAGTGTTGCTAGCTTCCGAATTCTGTAAATGTAATCAAGAAGTAAGCTAAGTGTAATCAGTGTGTGTTCCTATATCGACCATTGCCTCAATTTATAACATAAAATTATACAACGGTAGTTTGTTTCTATTCCACAATATCCGCTCCATTTCCAGGTCATGCGCCACTTATTCCACATAACCATTGATGGCTTCTCCATATAGTCCACATTTTTCTCTTTATTCCGGTAAAATAGGGATAGTAGTTTCTATTGACCTGTTGACTCAACTCAAAAATTAATAGCACATGTTGAATTAATAAATAACAATATTTAATATACAATCATTATTCATTATTCAAGTCATCAGATCATAAAAACTTATATACGCGAATATTCCCAATTATCCCGAAGTATTCCATATCCTGAATTATACTGAATTATAAGACTAAATTTTATAGGCATAACAGTTGGTAAATATATAGTTTTATCAAAAAAGATTTTAGTTCTCAAAATTATGAAAATAATTGTTAGGTTAACATGAGAGATTTTTTTAACTTTTTAAAAATATCAATTATGTCATTGTGTTTTATATTACATGTCATTGTATGACATTTTTTTTTATTCTTGTGATCAAACATTTTATTTTATTTTGTGTTTTTTGTCATTATTTTTTTATAAATTAGATAAGTTTTTTTTTGTTTCATTTTTATGTTTTACGAGTTAGAAGTATATAATTGTGCTATTTATTATTAAATTTTAGAACTTATCATTTTAAAAAACACATATTTCATGATATTTTGTTTTATATGCATCATAATTTTTTAGATAGGGCATTTTGATCATTATGTTTTGCATGCAAGTTATTATGTTGTGTTTATTATTGTGTTTTACGTTAATGTTATTGTTTAATATGTATTCATCGTTGTATTTTATGTTTTATCTCATTTCATGTTTTTTGTTATGGTTTTTTAATATATACATTAAATAAACTTGTTATCGTTTAATTTCTATGTTTTATTTTATAATTTTGTGTAATAAAACTTATCATTTTAGAAACTATATATTTTAGGCTATTGTATTATATATATTTATCAATGTGTTTTACGTTTTAAATCATTTGTTGTTATTTTGTCATTATTTTATATGTTTTAAATAAATTATTTTTTATTTTATCATTGTGTTATAAATTTTATGATCACACAATTGTTTTTTTTCATTAATAATTATTCAAAACTTATCATTTTATCACAATGACGAACAAAAAGACAAAATGACGAAACAAAAAACTGAAGTTTTAGAAAATACTAGGAGTTGTAATAATTTTTTTAGATTTACTATATAACAATATTATACTTGTTTTAAAAATTATAAACACTCTTTTTTATGATGTAATTGAAAAAAACAATGACATATAAAAAATATATTTTTATTATAATTGTTTCGGATAAAAATTAACAAGCTTAATTCTTAGCAAAACCGAATTAGAAAAGTTTGGTATTGTGTTTTACAATCAAGTATATTAAGTATATCAAATTAGCGATCAGAATATCCCTGAGGATTCCTAGGGATATTCCAGAATATGAAACAAAAAAATAGCAAGACACACAAGATTTATACGAGGAAAATCCCTTAATCCTTTAGGATTGCCGACATAAAAACCTCGGGAGGTGACAATGGTCACTCTGCCTAGTTTTATTATCACCAAATAAGTAGAATACAACGAAAGAGCATAAGTTGATCGATGCTAAGAGTATTTGAGCTTCTGTGTGTATCAGTGTTTTTCATGTGTCCTAGTTGAGAATATCTCGGCACTTTCCAAACGTGGGAGAGTTGTTAAAAATAATGGCGTCAATCTCTCTTAGATGCCACGTCCCAAATTAAGTCAGTTGAAGTCCCTCTCCGCGATTTATGCTGAGCTGTATAACAACCTGTAATGTCTTGAAATCTCGCAAAATAGATTAGGAATAAACAGGGATAGTGGTTAGTTAAATGTATATACCAATATCCCTGATCCTGAAATATCCCGTGTAGAGTTTTATAGCGCACAACAATAATCCAACCACACATACATAATATGAGTGATATACATACACACGTACATATACATATATGTATGAAGTATATTAAGTATTTTTTTACATGTGTAAACATGTATTAAAAGTCATTCTCATATTTTCACATAATTAGAAATACTATTTATTTTTTGTGTGAAACTCTAAAAAAACTCTTTTACACATGCATATTAGGGGTGTGCATGGTTCGGTTCAGTGCGTTTATGGCCATTTTCATAATCAAAACCGCTACTTCGGTTAATTGTAAATCCTTAACCATAACCATAACCATTTGATCGGTTAACCACTAATCGGTTAACCACCGGTTACGGTTCGGTTTCGCTTAAATTCGGTTAATTATTGACTTGTTGAAAAACTAAAAAAACTTGAAATATGCTTGCGAATTATAGATATATTAATGATGAAAATCTTAGTAAAGCTTGTAACATTTTGTAGTGCCTAAGCATGTGTGAACAAAAAGTAAAAACCACGTGAACTTTGATTTATTTTCTAATATATTTAGTCTCATATATGATTCATAATATTTTGATATAGTAAAAAATGAGGATTCACCTTCTATACTTGATTTACACCATAACTTCTTAAAAACATACAAATATTAAAAAACAAATATACATTATTCGGTTCGGTTCGGTTAAAGTCGGTTAATGACTAGCCTTAACCATAACCGCATGGTTCGGTTAATGACTTTGCTTAACCATAACCGTCGGTTAAAGTCGGTTTCGGTTAAATCGGTTATGGTTCGGTGCGGTTATCGGTTATTTTTCGGTTATGGTTATATTATGCTCACCCCTAATGCATATAAAAGTTTTTATAGTTTTTTAAAAACAAAAATTCTAATTTGATCATTTCCTTATATATGTATTACAATAAAGTCTTTCTTAAAATATAAACCCATAAACTTGTTTAAATCAATAAAAATCTTTGTTTTATTTTTTTTAACCGCTAAAAACACCACTCTACAAAAACAAACGAGCAACTTGACCCCATCATCCAGTAGGAAACCTACACTAGTAAAACCATTCTCATCTAAAATCGGTTACTTTTAGATAAACTCAAACACAAGATCTTTAATAGAAGAAGTAAATAGAATACTGTTAGATTAAAATCCCACATGTAAATGTTAAATATGTGCACAATAAACAAAACAAACAAAACTTGATTTTAAGTGTTTGGATTACAACTAATTGTTTGAGTGTTTGAAATTATAAATATACTCAGTTATGAATCAAATCTCATATTCACTTGTAAACCAATCAATGAATCAAATCTCATATTCACATGTAAACCAATCAACCTGAAATCTTTCAATTTGTAAACTTGAAACTAATGGCAAAATCGGAACTTGGTGAATATGAAGCAAGTGGGGGGGGGGGGGGGTTTCTAAATAAATCAAAAAAATCAAACGTTCTCTTGTTAATAATTGATTTGACATTTATCTTGTTCACGAACAGTTAATAAATACGAAACAAACAACATTTATGGTTCATGTTCGTTTATTAAGAAATTATAAGTTTAAAACTATCCACAAAAGCAAATGAACAATATTATTTGAAAAATAAAATTTAATATTCTCAATCACAATTGTAGAAGTAACGAATCTCAGACCTCTTCCGATCTTGCTCTTCAGGACTATTCTTGCAATCCTGCAACCACAAAAGCCGTTAGCCTTACCGCAGGAGGGGGCCTCCTACGATTGAACTCCGGCGTAAGAATAAGCTCTTGATCGGAGAATGAAATCTGGGAATGAAAGTGTGAGTGTAAGAACGAGAGATGAGATACCTGGAAGAGTTTCCCAAGTGTTCTATTTATACTACTTGGGTTCCTGAGATTCCGGATCCTTTGGAGTGGACATTTTTTATTTTGGGAGGTCAAGCCTCCTGCTTTCTGGGTGTTTCCCTTGAGCATGCCTATTCCTGCCATTTATGTACAAGAGTTGACTTATGTCACCTCTTGTGCTCTGATGCCTTGAGATCTGCTTCTTAACCCTTGGTCCAAAGTGTCACATCCTTGTCGTTGTGGAAGCGTACCGTGCGACTTTCAAGGTTTCACAGTCATTATTTACAACAAAAGACACATATGTTTCTATATTACCGAGCAATATTACAACTACATTAGCCACAAGCCTAATGTAATAACAAGTTAACTGTGTTTCACACATATATATAGTGCTATTACACATATATAGTATGCTATGTATCACACTGTTGAGTCTATCTCTCCTAGACTCTACTATATGTCTCCCAAGATTGGCTTCCAGCTCCACCCCCTGTATCACTATGCATATGAGAAAACATGATTTAAAACAATCAGCATATCGCTAGTGAGTTCACAAGTTTATTTGTCAAAAAATGTATGTAATGTATCCCAAACGAATCAAATGTTTGCATAAAAAGAGTTAAATAATATTTATGTCCCAAACTAGGTGTAAAACATTGGTATCCAGTGCGAACATTGTTCCTTCCAACAATGTCGCGTTTAGTTCCCGACCAACTGTCCAATTATAACTCCTGGGCTCCCGTAACCGAGCTGACGAGTTCAGTGTTTGCTCCTTCCCAATGTCCTTGTCGCAAAACATTGTGTGTTTTAGCCTTATTGAGCGCCCGCTCGACATCCGGTTGTGGTTTTAGCTACGAACCACGGGCGAGGATTGTCAATCACAAATAAAATCTATTCTCAATAATCACGCTCCCCACGATTAACGGTTATAGAATAGGGGACTTAGAGACAAATGTGTAACCCATGAAATAATGACAAGTTTGGTCATATGTTTCGCCCCACTGTCACGTGTTTCAACCAAATGTTTTACAACGTTTTCGTTTTCTTGTTTCACAAAGTGTTTCAAAAGTATTTCAGCGTTTCACATGATGCAAATAAGTTTTTATGTTTCACAAAATGTAGCGAAAGCGTTTCAGAGTTCCACCTGATCAAATCAGGTATCATGTTTTACAAAGTGTATCAAAAGCGTTTCAGAGTTCCACCTGATCCAATCAGGTTTCATGTTTCACAAAATGTATCAAAAGCGTTTCAGAGTTCCACCAAAAATCAGAATGTTTCAAATAAGTATTTTTGTTTTCTCATTCCCCGAGTTTCAAAAGCCAAAATACAGAAAAAGGGGTCGTGAACTCACCTGAGTTGATTCAAATCAATAACAATGCACAACGTTCGTATCACTAGTTCTTGAACTCTAAACCTTTATGTCATTAGAGTTCTATGAGTTACTTAAGCTTAATCTGACTCTCAGAATTTTCCTTGACGTTCAATGTCAAGGATCTTACAACTCAAGTCATCAATCTTATCTCAAACGTTTAATCAATATCCTTAACTTAATATAACACAACGTGTGACAACTGTGACTTGTTAGATTAATCAGGACATTCCCAGATTAATCAAATTAATATGGTTGTTAATAATCGGACATTATAACGGCTTATAAAACTGAGGTTTTGTATACTTGTTTTGGACAGAGTCTCTGTATATAAAAGTGAGGTTTTCATGTTTTAAGTCGGGCAGAACCTCGACTTATATTTCTTAAGTTTCCTGAAAACAATTGGACAGAATCTCTGCTTATAATTGTTTGTTTTCCAAAAATTAGTCGGGCAGAACCTCGACGTATTTTCGATTAAAACCAAACAATTAATCACAATCTTATTATACAATAATAATAAGATCTAAAACAAGCATCATAGGGTCGAGATTTGAAAGTTAGAAGGTGAAAATTCTCGAAAAAAAATTGAAATCTGACTTCTGGTATTTATAGGCACGAATTCTGGTCTGGAGCGCATAGCCTAGCCCCAGCGTTTGGCTCGGGGCTGTGTGCCTGGAAGTGGCATGTTGCATGCGTGCCATGTGTCCGGGGCGCATAGCCTAGCCTCGGAGTTTGGCACGGGGCGGTGCGCATGGACGGAATATCTTTCATGTGTGCCACATTTTGACACGTGGTGCCACGTGGCGCGTTTGGGCGCAATCTGACTAGTTTCTTGTTTTCACGATAACTTGAGCATACGAACTCCGTTTTACGCGCCGTTTTCGCCCACGTTCACGATTTTTCAAGCTCTTTCCAACCATTATAATTTCAAGACCTGAAGAGTTAAAAATATATGATCTCTTATTTAACGCTATATTCGACTTTGTGTATCTTGAAATCGGAGCCTCGTTTCGTAATTTCGATTACACTCATTTTCTTTATTTTCAAGTTATGATTCTAACCTGAAAATTACGAATTGTCACACAAAGACTTATTTTCATTAAATGTCCTTTCACCTTTATCTTTATTGGTATCTTGTGAGTTGACTTTGGTTTCGTCCTTTTTGCTATCGTACCATCTTGTTACTTGGCCCGGTCAGTTTTGCGATCTTGCCATCTGACTATTTCTATATCTTGCGATATTCTCCTACGTCATCAACAATCATTAGACATAATCATATTATATATATGTGTGTCTATATATAAAAAGGTGAACACTTGATATAGAAATCATAAATATAATTATCTTTAAACGAAGTTTAAGTTATAAATAATAGTTATAATTAAAATGATCCTAAAATTATGTTTCAAAAGGCTTAACTTTTATATTTCTAACAACATAAAAAATCCAAATGACTAAATTTGTAGTTTACAAACGAACATACTCAGTAAAGTCTCTCTATTCAATACGATATGGGTAATGCTGGACAAAAACAAGCTTTATCATATTCTAATGAGATAAAGAAACTCTTTTTTAAGATACTCATCTAAATTTCTAGTTTAATTATTAATAATAAACTAAAAATTAAAACTTTAAGAATATAAAAATATTTAATGAATGAACATAATTAACAAATGTAAATATATACATTATTTAACGTTAACAAATCCAAATGAACGAATATGAAAATTCTTCATGTTCATTCATTTAACTAGACGAACAAATTTTTGTCTATGTTCGTTTCTTTACTAAACAAACGAACATAAATTAACCATCGAACGGTTCATTGATTGTTCGGTTCATTTACGGCTAATTAGATGTTGTTTCTAGAACATAACGGGTTGTTAGGGTAGATCGAAATAATTGCAAGAAACACAGCCATTAGCTAATTAGTAATTACCGTTGAGAATTTTTTTTTTCTTGTTTGAATTTGGAGCATGTTTTGGTTGTTTTTTTGTCTTTCCCCACTTTATTAGGTCACCCGCTTCACTAATTCTCATTGCAATCCTTTTTAATTTAATTTTAATTAATTAAATTAATATTTTATATTATGAAATCTTATTACGATATACTAAAATGTACGAAAGGGCTTGTAATCTATCGGTATCTACTTGACTTCTCTTATGTAAAGTCTTGGCTTGGAGTCTCGCCTAGATCAAAAATTTCTCTAGATTGAGTTGGGGTTTTTCTAGTTATGTGTTTTTTTTTCTTAGCAGATGGATCAAGTTATCACGCTCTATTTTTCAGGTGAATTAGTGATCTATTTGTCAGGTAAACATGGGTGACCGAACATTTGTTGCTAAAAAAATGATATACTAAAGTCAGTGGCGAACCCATAAATTTTTTTTATGGGGGGTGTAATTTTTTTTGGTTCATTGGTGTTTAAGTTTGGTTGCGGCAGATCGGGTGGCGTCATTTTAAAAAACAACAATGAAACTAAATTTCATATATAAAGAGATAATGAAAATACAATACATCTAAAGTTGTTTACTACGTGATTTTATTTTTTTATATATATTCAAAACCACGCATAGAAGACGTTCCTAAGTAACTCTTTCTTTATAAAACAAATACAACTATTGCTTAAATTCTCATAAGCAATTCGATTACACAAATCTAACTTCAAGTATAATGTTAATATGTTATTTAAATTAATAATATAAGTTTTTATAGGAGGCTATAAGAGGCTAGTTAGGGGCGGCCCTAAGAATTGGGGGTGCCCGAGTGAATTCGAATATTAAAGTAGAGATGCTCAAAAAAGCAGAAAATTATTAATACAAAAAACTGAATTGTATTCATAACTGAATAAATGAACCGAATTCTGATATCGGTTTTCGGTTTGGTTCATAAATGTATCCAAATTCCAAAGTCGGTTCCTAATTGTATCCGAATTTCGGTTTCGGTATGGCTATCGATTCCAACTTTTTTTTAATTCAGTTTGTTTAGTTAACCAATTAAATCGAATTTAGATTTAAATTTTTTTTCTTTATGATATATAAGGTTGAATTTGGTTTATTTGGATTGGTTTATTCGTTTTTAATTGGTATATTCAATTGAATTCATTTTAAACTGGTTTAGTGATGGTTTGACTTATTATAATTAATACTAAACGTGATTTTACATTGGGTTTAAATTATTAGTTAGGCATTTTTTTAACTTTAGTTTATTAATTAACACTTAGATATCAAAAGTTTAATGAGAGTAATTACAAAATTTTACAGAGAACGATCAGGATTTTAACATATATATACTACTAAAAAATTTTTACAAGGTGGGCGACTGCTCTCTTTAAGCTACATGTGGGTACGCCACTGACTAAAGGGCATATGATCAAGCAAACACATAGTAACCTAGATCATTCTAATATTGCTTCATCTAATTTTTCTATCATAATATCATGAGGGTGATATGTTCATCAATTATCACAACCTATGATTGATTTGATTTCGTTAAGTTAACAGGGTTAAAGGGTTCTACAAGTTTTCCGTTAATGATTCTTAACAAAGAAAAGTTTACATCAAGTAATATAAAAGTTGTTACGAGCAGTGAGGTCTTACAGCAAGTGCAGGATGTGCAACCGCGCATGACCCATTTTTTAGAGAGGCTTAATTTTTTTAAAAAAATTGTATATATTATATATATTAATTTATTTTACAAAAAACACATATAATTTACATTCCAATTTTTTAAATATACTTAACCCAATTATGAATTTCATAAAAGCTAAAAGAAAAACTTTTTTTTATTAAAGATTTGACCCAATAACTTATTACAAATTAAAATTTAGGTCAAAAAAACAAATTAACTCACTTCATATTTAGTTACAAACTAATTAGCACACACACACATAGTGGTCCATTTTTAGCATTCGCACAGGGCACCTAATCTCTCAGAGACGACCCTTGTTAGGAGCGATGGTTAGGTCCAATTAGAGGTGGGCAAAAACCCGAAACCGGAACCGACAACCGAAACCGGAACCGGTGGTACATGCGGTTTCGGATTTTTGAGAAATTGAAAGCGAGACTGGAATTGGTTCCACCTTTAACCAGTAAAACAATCTGTGTTCTATCTAATTGTTGTATAGAGCGAAAGGTAAATTAAGTTTTGGTTACATCCTTCAATTATAAGAAATTATGGGTGATTTTCAGCTTTAGTAACCATCGTAATGTCAAAATGTATGTTGCGTTATAATAAAAAAGAAAAGAAAAGAAAAAAAAAAAAAAAGGGGGCTAATATCTTAATGAGGGTACGATATTTTAACCTTTTAAGTAAATAAAAAGTTACCCGCTTGTTGTATGGGAATGATACGATTGAATGTTATAAATTAATTTTATTTAATACAACTAAGTCAAACTTCTAAATTAAAAAAAAATAATATTAATTTTCTTTAAACATTAATGAAAATCAATCATTTCAAAATTTCTATTTTAATCAATAATTTTGAAAATCCTAAATTAACAAATCTTATTTATATTGTTTAAAAAATTGTTTACAGATTTATAAATTTATTTTTCTTTCCTTTTGTTAAATGTTAAAAATTTTATTTAATTTTTATATTTTTTTATTAGTGATTGCTTTATGATGCTTATTTTTTTATACAATTATGTGTAATACACAAATCAATAAACTAATATCTATCTATCTATATACACACACAAAGAAATTCAACAAGAAAAACATAAATAAAATTCAGCGCAAAAAAAAAAAATCAATAATAAAACTCAAGTAAAATGAGAGGCCCCGAGCCCCTCAGTTGGCAAACATCAAACCCATACTCTTTAAAACATATTTACATTACCATAGCAGCGGAACTTCGGGTGATTACATGAAATATGATACACAGATTATACAAACGTTAAACATAACCCACACTTTATAGTTTTATACATAGCCAGTTTATGCCATATTATGCCAGGGTAATCTTCAACCTATGCCATGAGCCCTCAGCTAATTTCTCTCGTTACCATTCAACCTGACATGCATGTAAAACAAGTCAGCTTTATGCTGGTGAGTTCTAATTAAGTTTTCATAAAATCCTTACTGCTTATATATAACATTAACGTTCACTGTTGACCGAGGTCAACAATCTCAATCATACTTGAACATAATTCATTTCATCTACATACATATTCTCGCTACATCAATCATACAATACATAAGACCTTAGCCTTGGCTGTTAATCGAAGTCAACAACCTTTAACATACATATCATCATAGCATAATCTCATACATAACCTACTCATCATCATACTGTGCAAAACTTTAGCCTGAACTGCTGACTCTAGTCAGCCTGCTTGTGCAGCACAAGTCTCTATGACATTGACGACCCACAGTCGACAGGCCTGTTCTTTCACAGGACTCTATGACTCAGACGACCCACAGTCGACAGGCCTGTTCTTTCACAGGACTCTATGACTACCAACCGAAGTTGGTAGCTCATACCGGTACAAGACTTCGTTACATACTTCATTCATACCTAACATGGTTTAAATCATTTAAACCATCATAAACATAAACACTTTACTGCACCGCAGTGCTCAAATTTTGCCCAACCGCAGCCGGGACTTCAAAACCATATTTCCTACTCGACCTCGGTCGAGACTTTAAAAAATCAATTACTTCTCAACCGCAGCGAGACTTAAAACATTCTTTATCTTAAAATATTCTTTTATCTGACCGCAGTCAGCTTATACAATCATTTTTATAAAATAACTTTCATAACATGCATACCAGCCCAAAATGATAAAACATTTAAAATAGGGCTACAAAGAACTCACCTGATATCTTACAGTAGCAAGATTCCTCGTAAACTGATACTAATGGTGTAATTCTGCATCAGTTTATACTTAATAAGTTATTTAGGTTTTAACCTACTGATTAGATCTTTCTGAACGTTCAATGTTAAAGACATTGTCTTAAAAGTCATCAAGTAGTTAATGTTGTTGATTATAATGCTTAAACAGTTCTTAAACAGATTAATGGCTTAGAAATGATCAATCCTTATCATTGATTTCCCAGATATCATGAAATATCACAATGTAGTGTTAGAATAGGTTTAATAACCATGTTTAACATACTAATCTGACAGTCATCATAAACATCAGATAATCGTTCCAATGAGTATGTTAATGATTGTGATTAGTTTGAAACACTTAGATTTAACCTTTGCATTTCAAAGATTAATCAAACTAATCATCTACATTGTCATAATCAAATGGATTAAACCATTATAACCATAGTTGTGATTTCATGCAAACCGGGCATTACAACGGATCAAAACAAGGATTTAACCGTTAGAACATCGTGTTCTTCATTTCCAATCAATCCTAGCCATCATCTAGGCAAAAATCAACAATCCTAACTATGCCATTACGTTCAAAATCAAGATCTAATCAATCAAAATCAAACTAGAAGGTTAAAACGAATCATTACCTAATCTGACGGAGTTTTGACTGCAAAACAACGATCAGAACTTGTAGATACGATCCCTGGTATGATCAGAGACTTCTGGTGGCTTCAAATTGAAGGTTTGATAAGAAAAATTCGTCTGATGTTCGTCTGGAGCGAATATGTTCGAGATATGAAGATGAAATATAATTTTCATGAAATCTGATGAAAGATATCAACTTATTCCACCGCCTCACCCGTCGCGTACCGCGACGAGGAGCCAAATAAGGCTTCGCGTACCGCGAAGATTTTCGGAGGTTTTCAGATATTTTTGGTCCATCGCGTACCGCGAAGGATCCTCAACCACATAGTCGCGTACCGCGACGAGTCCAAAATTCCATACTTTGAAATTTTCCTTCGTTTCGCAATTCCGGACAATCCGTAACTCCGTTTCGCGCACGGTTTTCGCCTACGTTCATCTTTTCTCGTGTACTATCAATCTGTAGTAATTACCATTGTCAATTCAACATAGATTTTATACACGATCAAATGTGCTAATTATTCGGTTGTTACATAAAAAAAATTACATTTCAAAGAAATAAATTACAAAAAAAAAAATCAAACACAAAAAACAAAATACTGAAAAAATCCGGTATTAAAAAATACATTAAAAAAAGTAAAATTATAATAAAAAATATGAGTGTTTTTATGCTTGAAGATAAGTTGTATTCATTGTTAATTCTACTCCAATTAATTAGAGGTGAAATTTTGTCAAAAGAAGTAATTTTTTATAGGATTAGATATGATAGGATATGCATATTTTGGAAACCACATTGAGTGGAAGAAACTTTGGAATCCACATACTTGGTCCACATTTAGCCACATCACCATTTCATTTTAATAATCCAATATAATACAAGGGCAATATAGTATTTTTCTTCACATGTACCACCATTCAATATTTTATTATTTAACCACATTCTCTCTCTTCAAATTCAAATAAAAAATAAAATATTTAATTTTTAAATACTTTCCCCTTTTATTTTCCCACTAGAATTTTTAAGTGAATAAAATGTTTGATAGGATGAACGTTGTGAATCGGTGATGTCATTGTTACATTGATGTTACGTTTTCGGAATATTGTGTATATTTATTTTCGTACCTAACACATTGTTTGGTTATGTTTTTTTTTTTGTATTTTACCAGATTTTATAACATTACAACCTTTTTTTTTCTGATTTAAAGCTCTGCATATATTTAACTTCGGTTTTTTTATATTCTTTTTTTTCAAGTAATATTCAATTTTTAGTAATAAAGGTTTGCATTTATTCCATTTTTCAAGTAATATTCCTTTTTTTTCTTCAAACAATTCAATTTGAATATTTATGCTTTTATTTTATTCCTACCATTTTTAAAAAGATGACATACATTTTTTTTTCTGATTTAAAGGGTTGGATATATTTATGCAATGTTACATCAATGTTACATATACGCAAACCATGTCAAATGAATATTTTTTATTTTATATAACTGCAAATTAACTCAAGTATTGTTATTTCTTTTAATCAATACATTAGTTGTATAATAAAACGACTAAATTTTGACTAAAATCTCGTTATCATTACACATATGTTATGGTAACAAAATTTGATTAATCTAATTATTCTAGTACTATATCACAAGAAACTTTTCTTTTATAATCAACAAATATATTTTGTTACTAATTTTTTAGCTTTGCAGTATATATTATTTTTTAGCTTTGGTATATATATATATTATTTTTCTGAACACCCTTTATTATACATGTTACATTACATATATGCAGCTAATTTATCACTACACTAGTCCAAAAAAATTGAACATATGTTTACCTTTTTACAACATTATTACATAATACAATTTAGGATTCATGTCACTTGAAACCTAAAATTAAATCTATTTAAAAACTGGTTAAGAAGCAATACTGGTTCAGTTGACTGAGTTACACTTAGTGTAACATATTTGTAAAACAGTGTTACATATATTTAAAAGAAAATATTTCAAAGACATTTAAAATTACATATATGTAACTTTTATGTAAGATCAATGTAACATAGATGTAACAATTGTTTACGTATATAAAATTAATAAAGTGGAATAATGTTACGAAGATCTTTTATTTTGCTTACGAAGATCAATGTAATATAGATGTAACAATTGCTTACGTATATAAAATTAATAAAATGAAATCATGTTACGAAAATCTTTTATTTTGCTTACGAATATCAATGTAACATAGATGTAACTTTTATTTTGGATGTTGAGAAATTTTTGAAGAAATGGCAGTGGGATTGAAGTTATGAAAATGATGATGGGTTTTTTCAAATTTGGGAAAGAAAATTTCAAAAAGTGAAATCTTTTTATTTTTTTGGGAAAACAAATATGATTTGTTTAAAGTCAATTGTACTTACTAGACTAATTCCTTTTTTTTTAAAAAAAAAGTACAGAATACAAGATTAAACTTTTACCCTTTTGTACCATGTTGTCCTTTTAAGAGATTTTTTAATCAAAAACAACCTAATCATCTTTTCCATATTTAATCTCATTCATTCAAATTTCTAATCAATGGTTCAAAATTAGTTTCCAAAGTTTCCTTATCTCAACCTAGTTTCCAAAATAACCCTTCCCTATAATAAAAATCTAAACTAGTTGAGCTCAAATTCTTTTAAGTCAAAACTAGCCATACTTAATCCTCAATAAGCTCGAACCCGACTTAGCTCGTATAGACATGTAATCCAACCATAAAAACCGAATTAATTATCTTCATGTATAAGAATACTAGATTACATAGTTGAAAAGATTTCAAAATCATCACAAACCTACCTTTTTCCTTCATAACTCAATCTATGGTATCTATGGTGAATTGACATAGCCATGTATGCATTCTTTAGACCCTCCATAACAATCGCACTCCCTAACATTGACTTCCATTCTAAAAAAACACTTAAAAGACTTAAAACCTAACATTGACTTCCAATTTTTTTAACAGCTATACCATCTTAGTCTTAAATTACACACTATATTCCCCTCTGGCTTGGATTTGAATTTAATATCCTTTTTTAAAAGGCAATGCCTCTACCAGGTAAACAAGTCCCACATTGGCTTGACTTCCATTCTAACACTACCAAGTACCAAATTTGCATAGTTACTAGCAATTTACCTTAAAATAAAACACTCAAAATTAAGAAAAACACTTAAAACCCATTAATATTTTCTTATCCAGTCTTATCCTAAAAAAGTCACAAAAAAGTACACACTTTCTATTTACATATTTGTTTTTAAAAATAGTTATTTCAAGTAATCATTAAAACGTATTAATAAAGCTAATTTTGGTTGATGAAACTTTTGTTTTTCTTTTTTATTTATTAATATTTTAGGTGTGGTTGAAACTATTTTATCACAAGGTTTAGGTCCCTACTAAAGTTTCTAGATTTTTTTTTATTATTTATTTTTTTGTTTTATTTTATTTTTTTAATGGCATTAAAGGCCCATATATGACACGAGAATATTCAAAATTTTACATTATATTTTATTTATTATTATTTTATATATATATTAAAGATACTCTGCCTCATTTTATTCACACTTGCTATTTATAACGAGAGAATATTATTTGAATTTAATAAACTTTTTAGCAACCGGTTACATAAATAAAAGCAATTAAATATGCTTAGTATTAAATCATCTCATACATATTCGATAATTGCCAATAAGTACGACAATTTATAAGATTATTCATTTTTTAAACGGCTTGGCAGAATGACACTTAAGACGGGTTTCAACCGTCTATCTGATTTGACGCTATGGGGTGTACGTCCAAGTCCACCCCAGGAGGAATCCTACAACTGGATAAACCCCTGAAAGCAGGGTCGGCCCAACGAAACAAGCAAGCCAAGCAAGATTTTAGAGCCACAAAAAATATGGGGCCTCCAATTTTTTTATAAAAATGTTTATATGTAGACTGTAGTGGGTTTTATTTATATGTGAGTTTTTTTTCTAACTTGTGGGCTTTGAAAAGAACAAGAGACTTAAAATAGGCTCAAATAAAAATTTTCTAATATCAAACGAAAAGGATTTTTTTTAAAAAGAAAAATTGATTATGAACATTTAAATCTAACGAATTTGCATTTAGAAAAAGAAAAATAAATTTAATTTAAATATTTTATACATATATATATATAAACACATTTCTTTTTTTAACTCCACCAGAAATAAACTTTTAGTTTATTATTTTTGGTCTCAAGTCCGAATAAAAGGATGATGGTTTTTAATGTAACCGTTAGTGAAAGCCCGGACTTTCTATTCCGCTTAAGGCCTATAAAATAGTCATCCCAATAGTAAACAAATAAGAACAACTATATGTAACACATTATTGTAATATATTTGACGCCTCGTTTAGGTCGAGCATCTCAAAACTTCTTAGACCATCTTTAATACCCACCCTACTGAAATCTCACCCCATCGAAAATTTCTGCCACGTTATCTCTCACTGAAAACCTTAAAATCACACGATAGTCACCCTACTGGAAAACCTTCCTCATTGTTAGAGAGGAGAAAGCGGTGTGTGAGAGGGGGGAACGGGGAGAGGGGGCCGCTGGCCGTTGCAAACTAAAGCCGCCGGGGGGAGGGGCGGTGTTCCCTCCTTGGCGCGTGTCACCGCCGGATCTTGAGTGAAGGACGGAGAGTGCATTACCAACGGTCTTAGAAAAACCAAGCTGGAAACATTCCTTCTAATCAGAAACACATGATGCCCTTTAAAAACATCATTTTATAGAAAATTATGCAAGAATGCTGTCGTTAAATTTATAGGCATAAAGTTTTAATGCTATGATTTAAATTTATAAACAAATATAAATAATATAAAACAATAACGAAACATTTTTTTTATAAAATTTAATTAAATAGTGAGTATCCTTTTTTTCTCTAGTTTTTACCCGTCACACCTAATCAAATTCGATCAATTATGATCTCGTCACAAGATTCATAAGAATAGATTATAAGTTCTTAAAAAAAATTAAACAAGAAAATAAAAAATAAAAAAATACTATATGAAACATTAAACCTATAATCTATGGGCCACTCAAATGAGCAATGATCTACAATAGCCCATAAAATACAGGCTGATTTTGTGGAGCAACTTGCAGCTTTACCATTTTGCCACTATGTCCGGAGGCCTAAACACTTTAAATTTTAGGTCTTACATTTTTTTTGAACGGCAAATGTTATTCTCCTCCTAAACTTCTTCAAACTAATCACACACCATTGCATGGGATAGAACCGATGATCTCTCATTCTAAAAGACAAAACATCTATCAAGTGGGCTAGTATCACATTGGCAGGCGTAAGTCTAGAGGTGCGCAAATCAAGTTTTTTTGGAACCGGTTCCACTTCCGGTTCCAATCGGTTTCAGTTCCGGCCAACAAAGTCAATACCCGGTTTTGGTTACAGTTTCGTGTTCCGACTAGTTTTTGACCGGTTCCGGTTCGGGTTTTGTCCAGTTCCGGTTTTTCCGGTTCCAGTTTCAGTTTTAACTTGTCTGAAAACCGGACCCGTTTGTACCCACCGGTTCAGGTATGACCGGTTCCGGGTCCCCTTTTTTTGCCCGCCTCTAGGTGTAACATGTAAGGGGGTTACCTGGGCATAATGTTCCTTGATCACGTTCTCGTAATTCCCCTTAACCATTAGGCTATATGTAATGGAAGGAAGGTGTGACCCGAACGTGATGTTCCTTGGTCACACATCCATAGCAACACCCCAGCATGACTAGGTCATGACAAGTGTGGGGTGACCGAGAACTCTAATAAATCACGTTGTTCCTTTTTTTAACCAATAAAAAATCACATTACTCTCCATCTTTTTAACTACTACATTTTATTGTTACACACAACATTTCACTTGCGTAATGCCTACGTGTCACCCCATAAAGTACCAAACATATGATAGTTACACATGACCTTACAACCCTAGCATAACCGGGGTGTGACGAGACCAAAGTGATTGTGGTCACAAGTAATTTTCCATCAATTGGAGTCTAAATACACAATGTGAGCAAGTCTTCTTCAATAATCCAATTTGGCATATGAGAATCCACGAAAGAAATTGCTTCCACTTCCACTAGTTGTTTTATTCTATCCATCAAAGCTTCATCAGAAGTTGTTTCATCGTTCATATTTCTTCATCATTTCATTGCAAACATTTCTTCGAAAAACCTTTAACTTCCATCGATAACCTCGTTGGAAACAATGGCACATCGTCGGAATACCCAATTCAGTATAAACCAGGGACGAAGCTTGAATTTTTTGTATAGAAGGCCGAACCTTAATATAAAATTTTTTGAAAGAAAAACCAAGAGAGCCGGACTCTATTAATATAAAAACAGTAGGGGTCGGGGCCCCCCAGGCCCTCACTATCCTTCGTCCTTGGTATAAATCGGACATCTGATTCTTTATCTCCAACCATAGGTTGGAATCAGTTTCCATTTCGATCGTCGCACACCCTACAACCCACATGGCAGCTACAAACCCCTCTTTTTCACATCTAGCTGCCTCCAGCATCATGAAAACTGTTGTATTGAAAAAACACTGGCTACATCTCCAAAGATTTTCACCAATTACGTTTATTGGTTTTTTTTTCTATTTCAATTTTATAGTTTTTTTTTGGTAAAGCCCATAGATTAAGTGATTATCATGGTTGTAAAAATCGGCCTAGGCGCCCAAGAACTGTCTCGATTTTGGCCTAGGCGGCTTACGCAGATTTTTATTTTTTTTTAATTTTTTTGACTTTTTTCTTGTAAATAGTGACCAATTTCATGATTATTTAGACATTTCTTAACCAAAAATCATTAATATGTCTCAGAAACATCGAATCCAGCTAGTTAATATCGAAATTCATCTCTAAACTTTGAACCCAGTGTTTAAGTTTGCACTTTAAAGTACTTTATTTAGTATATTTAAATTTATTTTTTAAATTATTTGAAGTATTATATTAAATTATTGATATTAATGTGAGTATATAATATATATTTGTAAAATTACATATAAAAATTCCAATCCGCCTAGCGCCGATTAATCCCGATTAATCCCTAGGCGGTCCATCGCCGCCCGACTAGCGCCTAGCGACTTCTACAACTATGGTGATTATAACACATATATGATATATGATGACTTATGGGTGATGATGCTCCCATATGACACATAAGTGTCACTAAATCAAGCATGTCATTGTTTACCAAATTCTGTTCAAAACACACACTGTTATTGTGTGGATTCAAACAAACAATGTAAAATAAACTAGGTTAGAAATACTTCTATAACATAAGTTAATTAAAAGAAAACTAAATAATTATTGACGGAGATTTATTAATTATAAAATGTTTAAGTAAGTAATATAGAAATAATATCAAAATTGAAATATGCGTGAGGAAAAGAGATTAAGGTAGCGTTTGGCAGGGCCGTCTCTGAGAAATTAGGTGTCCTGTACGAATGCTAAAAATGGGCCCCTATGTGTGTGTGCGCGCACACACACAAATTGACGATAATTAAAACAACAGTAAAATCAATATAAACAATATTTCTTTAGCAAAATGATGCATTTCCATGTTATAAATAACTAAATAAAACGTGACGTTCTTCTAGCATTTTTTGATGCAAAGTTATTGATTAAATCTTCATAATCCACATTATCTACTATTTTATTCTCAATAGTTATCATTGTCAATTCATTAAGTTTTTCTTGAGACATTATCGATCGTAAGTATGACTTCAACAGCTTCAATTTTGAAAAGCTTCTTTCTACAAATGCTACAGTTACCAGAATAGTCAACAATATTCTATATGCAATTGATGCATTTGGAAAACAATCGACTCGCTTCAAATATTTTAAAACATCAACCGGGTTTAGAATCTCACTAGGTAATAAAGTATCCAACAACTTTAACGCCATATTAAGCTCTTAACCATCAATATATGATTTCCATAATATTTCAAAGCATCCTTAAGAAAAATACAACATGAACTAATGTCATTGTTGTCCAATTCCTTCCTCTTTTTAGGAAATAAAAATCAAAATAATTTTTCATACCTTTTGTATTATTCAAATCTTGTTTGAAGTGAAGTACTTGCTTGATCAGCAATATATAAAAAGCCCACTTTGGTTTTTGGTAGTTAGTTTTTAAATAGGTAAAAAAAATATTTAAGAATTGGATTGTAAATTATATATTGTTGTAAAATAAATTAAAATATATATACTATATACAAATTTTTAAAAAAATTTAGGGCCCCCTAAATAATGGGCCATGTGCGGTCGCACCTCCTATACATGCTCTAAGACCCCCTGGCGTTTGGTATCCATGAATGAAAGATGGAATGAATGAGTCATTACGTTGGAATGAAAAGAAACGTGTTTGGTTATCACATAGAAAGGAAATGCACCATTCCATAAGAAATATGATTCCTTTACTTTTGATGATTTTCATTCTTTTGGAGTATGGGTGTTTTTTTAACATTCACTCGTCGACTCCATTCCCTCTTCGATTCCATTCCTTCATGCCAAACAGATCCTAAGGGTTTAGAATTTGTGATACTACGCTATGTGGTACTTAGATATTGTCATAATACGTAAACATAAACTTTTGAGTCTAAACTGTGAAAGAGAAAATATTTAGTTTCATCTATAAGTTTTAACATATACACGTATACACACATTTAGGAATCGGTTATAATACAAAGGAAAAATTACTTACAAAGGTTTGAAGTCTGTGTGAATTTACCACACAAAAGTTATTGGCATGATAAATTTTTTTACGTGATAATTCTATGTTTTTGTGATAAATTTTGTATGATAATTATCACACATTATTCATAAATTCATATGCAAATAAGAAATTTGTTTTGTCTCCTAAGCTTTATATATGAATGATCAATTGTTAACCATTTCTTATTGCAATAACTGAATAAATACTTTTTATTACTTTGGGCCATACTAAAGTAAATATAAAGGTGTATTTTTTTTCTTCATTAGATTTATTTTAATGTGTGCCCAAAGTAATTAGATGTAGTATTCGGTTATCGTAACAAGGAATGGTTAACAATTGAACTCTTCCCTATATATATATATATATATATATATATAGATTCATTATATTAATAACCAACAAGTTGTAAAGAACTAAAGTAAACATATTTATAGCCACATGATTTAAAGGGTATATAAGTAAATTTTTTTAAAGTACGAGGAGTTACTATTATACATTTTAAACTTGTGGCTACAAATAGTTTCTTTAATTTTTAAGTTGCATTAGTTTTCATTTACACATCTTTGTGTATATATATATACATATATATGTATATAGGGAAGGGATCATATAATAACCCTCATTAATTGAGGTAACCCATTAACCATGGCAAAAAACGCTCAAATCGCAAATTTTTTTTTCATGGTTTTTTTATGCAAAAATAGGGGGCTCCTTTTTTAAGCGTTCGCTAATTCACAAGCGTTAAAAAGTTAAACGAAATGTAAGTTTGCGTTACACTGCGACACTTAAATAAATGTTCGCAGTGTAACGCAAACTTACATTTCGTTTAACTTTTTGACGCTTGTGAATTAGCGAACGCTTAAAAAAGGAGCCCCCCTATTTTTGCATTAAAAAAACCATGAAATTTTTTTTTTTGCAATTTGAGCGTTTTTTGTCAAGGTTAATGGGTTACCTCAATTAAGGTGGGTTATTATTCACTCCTTACCATATATATATATATATATATATATTAAATAAAGAGTTAATTGCATAAATGGTCCCTGTGGTTTGACTAGATTGCAGATTTGTTCCCCAAACTTTTAAAATTGCAAATTTAGTCCAAACATTTAAAGTTGATTGCATAAATGGTCCCTATGGTTTGAAAAGACTGCAGATTTGGTCCCCAAACTTTAAAAGTTGCAAATTTAGTCCAAACATTTAAAGTTAATTGCGGAAATGGTCCTTTTGGTTTGAGCAGATTGCAAATTTGGTCCCAAAATTTAAAAATTACAAATATTGTCTAAATAACTTGCAAATTCAAAATCTTGTATATTTTAATGTTTATTATTCAATATTTTTGTCATTTTTTCATCAATAAATATGAATACAACTATTTTAAATAACTTCTATAGATAAAACAAGTTATTTTAATAGCGTTTAAATTATTTTAAGAATGTTTGAAGTATTTTAATAAAGTTTAATTTTTTTTTGAACAACAATATTATCCTACTCATAAATTACACTCAATTTTCCCCTTTGCTTGGATTTGAACCCAAGACATCCTTTTTAAGAGGCAATGCCTCTACCAAGTGGACTAGTCCCACATTGGCAATAAAGTTTAAAATTTAATTTGGATTTGTGAATTGTTTATATTATAAGTTTGGAATTTTTAAGTTTGAGGACCAAATCTGCAATCTTCTCAAACCATAGGGACTATTTCCTCAGTTAACTTTAAATGATTTGACTAAATTTGTAACTTTAAAAGTTTGGGGACCAAATCTGCAATCTAATCAAACTATAGGGACCATTTATGCAATCAACTTTAAATGTTTGGACTAAATTTGCAATTTTAAAAGTTTGGGGACCAAATTTGAAATCTAGTCAAATTATATGGACCATTTATGCAATTAACTCTTAAATAAAAATCTCTTAGCTCTGGTACTATATTATTTTACCAGGTTAGTAACCCGTGTAACACACGGGTTGATATAAAGTTAAGATGCAATTCATAAAAAAATTAATTAAATAATATAATTATAATCGACAAAAAACATTATAAATTCAATCATTTTACCTAGTTTTTTTCCATAATCGCTATCATATATTTATAGTTTTGCATGATATAATAACAGAGAAATGATAATCAATCAGGATAAATTTACGAAAATAAACCGTTATTTTTTTTATTATTTCCTTATTAACACATATATCATTGTATTTTTTATATGTATTTTAAAAGATTACAAAATTAATGAATAAATTTAAGTAAACAAGAATGTTGAAGATTTAAAATTAAACAGTAGAATTTATTAAATAGTTTCTCTTATATTTTAATTAATGAATATTGAAAAGAGATTGGTCTAATTATATTTTAAAATAGTGTTAAAATAACGGACCAAATGTTTAACTTTCTTTATCATTTTTAATACTTCAATTTATAAATAAATTAAAAAACATCATTTGTTTATAAAAATATTATTGTTTAAAAAATTCTTTAATAGTATATTTTATTTTAAATTTTTTTTAAGATAACGTATTTTTTACATAAATTTTGTTTTTTTTAAATAAATTATTTCTTACTTTAAAAATTTTTGATTTTAGAAAATTTTGTATTCTATATAAAATTTAAGTGTGTTTTATAATAAAAAGATAATTAATATATTAGTTACTAGTTTAGCTCCCGTGTATTACACGGATTAAATAAAAAAATATAACGAATAATTATCAATGAAAATTTAAGAAAATATAATATGATTTTTAATATAAAATAGGATTACAATTTCGTAATATTTATATTTTAAGTATTATAATAATATTATTATTTCTTTAAACAACTTTTTTTATAGTTTGTTTTCCTTAAACATTGTGTTCAAATAATTGTTTTTAAAAATTTTATAATTTATGATAAATTTTTTTTTAAAAAAAGTGTTTTTAATATTAATATATTTTCATGTATTAAAAAACCTTTTTTATAAAAATGCATAAAAATGATATTTAATATTTAATATTATTATTTAATGTTAGATGTATTTAATAGGAGAGAGAAGCGGGAAATGAATTTTGAGATGCTCTAGAATCATGCCATGTGACACAAAAAAGCTTTATTTATTAGTATAGGTAGATTGGTATTATAATTATTTAATAAAAGAAAGAAATTATTTAATAAGATAGAGAATATTGTTATTTAATAGGAGAGATAACTAAGTGAAATAATAAGGAATTAACAAGTGTAACTAATGGTGTAAGGAGGTGACCAGTGGCAAAATATTTTACTCTTTTATTAGGTAGTATAGATTTTTTTCAAAGTTGTCTTGTGCTAGACTTTTTTTTTTATTTGGTTTTTTAATTAATTTTTTAAGTTTTATTCTGTAGGGGTTTCTTAATTTCTTTAATGTTATTGAGTTTTCGTTATTGGCATGTTTTTTGGTTTTATGCTGAACAAACGATTGCTTTTGTGATGCAGTAAATATTTGTGTTACTTACACTATGTTACTTAAGTTTTTTTTTTCTCAGTATAAGAGTGAATCTTTGATTTTCACTTATTACTACATACATAATTTTTAGAAATGAAAAGAAATAGTATAAATATTATTATTGTTATAATATACCAGTTGGCCTTATTGATTATATATATTCAAGATCATATATGTTATATTATAAATATTATTATATTATTTATATGTCTGATTCATTTGCTGATGTTTTGAAATTTAGACTTTGATTATCAACAGTTTTTTTTTAACATTCAAAAGTATTCAACAAAGATAAGGATGTTAATTTTAGAGATTTGTTTAAAGAGTTGAGTTTTTCTTTTAATTCAACTATTAGTGAGACGGATTTTGTGAGTAATTTTTCTCTTTTTTTTATAACATATTTGTGAGGATTTTGTATGAAGAATCTATATATATTTCGTGATCAGATATTTGATTTTGATATGCAACTTATACTTTTGCAAATGAAAAATCTATTTGACCGTGATTTTTTTTTAATTTTATTTACTATTCGTTTTAGGTTCATGAAGGACGGAATCATTATTATTATGACATGAGATCGACTTTGGTCTCCTTGATATTAAAGGTGTCATTTGTGGTCTTTAAAACTGGTTGGTATTATGATTTTATGTCAAAGTAGCAGTTGTCACAATTTTTTTTTTTTTTTGTACATTGATAAATAATTTTGACATCTGTGAACATATTTTCGTTTTGATATCCAGGATAGTGTCATAAATCCCGACAGAATATGCCACGTACGGAATAACAAGGTTGTAAACAAATTCAAAGTAAAACGTCTTAGATCATGGGGTGTGCCAAGTGATTGGGCGTGGGTTGGCGTGAGTGAGATAACGGGTGTGAGAGGGCTGGGGAATGAGAATATTACCTTTGCATCCAATCAAAAAAAAAGAAAAAAAAAAACCTTGGTTGGGCGTGAGTGGGCAGGGGGCATTTCCACCACAAGTGGTGAAGTGGGTGGTTGTAGTGGGTGCCTACGTAGCGTATATGTGGAGTGACTGAACCATGGGGCATACCACATGGTCTTATAAGCTTTCCTATTAATTTTATAGCTATCAAAAATCCATTAACCACTTGTTTCTTAATTATAAATTACTGATATGATCTTTGTTGTTTGCGGGTTTTTTATTTTTGTTGCTAGTTTCATAAATTACCTATATGATTCCAAATTTTAGACATTTGTAACTCATATATTACTTAGGTCATAAAATTGTTCTCATATAATTGACCAAATTACCCTCACATAAAGACTATGTTATAGTGAAAAGTTTTCCTAAAAAGTCTTTTTTTGCCTAAGAAGACTAAGAAGGATTTTTAAAAACTCAAAAACCGACCCAAACAAACTTCGATTAAATTCATTTTTACATCATTGGAACTGACTTGTAATTCCCTAAAACCTAAACCTTAAATCATAAAAAATAAACCCTAATAATAAAACCAAAATTATAAAAGCAAACCCTAAACCTAAAGATAAAACCTAAAAGCTAAAAAAACATGTCCTAAAATCCAAACTTTAAAACTAAAAGCAAAAGAAAAATGTTGTAAGGTTCGATGAGACGGTTCCAATGTCATCGAAATGAGTTCAATCGGAGTTCATTTGAGTCGGTTTTAGATATTTTTAAAATCCTTTTTAGCATTCTTAGACAAAATAGACTTTTCATTTGATCCTTGTCCCTATATTATATATGTTACAAATGTTTAAACTTTATACATTTGTAACTCATATAGTCCTTAAGTTGTTATTAAATTGCTCTCATATAATTGACAAAATTACCCTCAAATAAAAACTATATTATATGTGTTACAAATGTTTAAACTTTAAGGTAATATATGTAATTTATGAAATTCAATAACCAATAGTAAAATACTAGCAAATAACATTGAATAGGTCGTTAATTTACTCTTAGAAATATTTTTTTTTGAACGACGAATGTCTCGATCGTGTGAGCCCACTGTTTCCAGGCCATGTCACCAAGATCTAGTTATCTGGACCTCCCATGAGCCACCACAACCACTCCAGGAAGAAACCCTACTAAGAAAACCCCTGACATCCCTCAGACCCCTTTTTCGATACAGAAGGATTTGAACTCAAGACTTTACATATGAAAGAATCTCAGGGTACAATTGAGACACTGTCTTATTGGTTACTCTTAGAAATAATTACTCTTAATATAATATTTTACATTTTTTAACATGATTTCTAAAAGAAGGTTTACCCTTTTACCCTTGTACATAGAAGGAGGGAGGGATGATGGATGTCACGTGTTCCTTAGAGACTCAAAGGCTGCTAACCCCAATGTTAGTTGGAGCCTATGAAGGGTCATATCTGACCGTCCATTTTGCATCAAACGGTCTACATTAATCTAACGAATCACCAAATCTTTTAAAAAATAAATTAAAATAAACTGATTATTTAAGAAATAAAAATTACCCCTCTTCTTCATCTTCTGCTCTTCTTCCTATCAAACAGACAAACACAACTCACAAAAACTCAAAAGAAGCAGAGCAAAAACCATTTCCCCCAAAACCCAATTACAAAACCCATTTTACAGATCCAAATCATTGAAAACCTAAAAGAAATTCATCCAAACTTGAACAAATTTCATCATTTTCTGCTCTATGAACACACTTTAGTTCCTGTAATCATTGCCTCATCTTTATCCTCCATTCTTTCTACTTTCCATACAAGATTCTTGTGGGTTATTGAACATAAGGTGATCTTGAAGATTTCAAGATGTTTCTACCATAGATTATCAATTGCTTTTCTGGATTTTCAGTAATTACAAAAAAATCTTGATATTTAAAGATAAAGATTGCAGCTTTGTTGTTCTTGTAGACTTTGTATTCTTCAATTCTTTTTGAATTTCACCTGGGATTTGTTTGTGATCTCATGTTCTTGAATGGTTATGAAATGCAGGTTGATTTGGATGATTTGATGCTGATTTTTTTACTAGATTTCCATGTGGGTGTTCTTGATTTATGTTTAGGTTATATACCTTTTGTTCTTGGGGGTTTTGTTATTGTTAGAAATCATGGCTAAAAAAATGATGTTTTCAATTTCAGAGAGAGTTTAAAGATCTAACCTCTCATGTTCTTGAATAATGTTGAAATGCAGGTTGAGATTTGAAGATTTGATGCTAAAAACAGGTTTTTAACATAGATCATCATGTGGGTATTCTTGATTTTACAGTTTTTATCTCTTTTTTCTTCTTGGTTTTATAAAATTCTCAGGGTTCTTGACTGGTTTCAATCACTTTCAGAGATAAAGATTGAAGCTTTTGGTGTAAAATGGATAAGTTACAGTGGGGAAACAGAAAGAGATTGAGATTTGTGAAGGTGAAAGAATCATCAAGTGTTATGAATGCAAAATCAGATGGAAATGGAATTGTTGTGAAGAAGAAAATTACATCTCAACGTGTTGATCGGAGGGTTGTAAATGAACAAGATTCTCATCTTCATCTTCCTCCTCTTCATGCTTCATCTCCTCAACGTATCAACAGGTGAAAAAAGTACTAACTTTTTTTTTAAATTATTTTTTATGGATTCCCAGTTCATTTCTTGATTAATTATTTCCAATATTTGGTTTAAATTTCTTTTAATCTTGTGTTTTCTTGATGAAAACCCTAGATCTATAGCCATTTACGGCTTAAGATCTTGTGAGATTATTCATATTATTTTTTCTTTAATTTCTTTGTTATTTTATAGATAAAAAGTCAAAAAGATGAAGTTGGGTGCTTTTAGTTAGACTATCCGCAATGCAAGCGGATATAACAACTGTATTCTAATCTTTACTGTCACATCAGGTTTTTTAACATTCTTTCCTCATACATTCTCTCTTCTCATTGTAGCCCCAGCCCATCATTCCGCATGCACCCTCTCTCCTTCATAGTTCTTCGTAAGATTTACGGGTGGGCTCCACAAAAATCCCAAATGCACAGCACGTTAGTACGTGCAAACCCTAGACATGTGTCCCTTCTTCCTCCCCATCGCATCCTTCCAGCGGGCTTCCTCCATGTTGCCAATGTGCTGCCCCTTTACGGGCACGCTACAGATGGTCTTAATGTATTTTGGGTAGGGGTAAGGTCTGTCTTTCTTTCCCCTCTTCCAGACTCAATCAAAAGTAGCGAAAATTCACTGAATATGTTTGTTTGTTTATAGTTGGCTTTGTTGAATTCATCTATAAAGCTTTCTGTTTGTGGGATTTTGATGAACACCACCATCTATTTGTGCAATCATCATGGTTTTGTCAAACTCAATCAAGAATTGATGTTCTTTGTGACTTTTTATTAAATCTAAGTCAAATTTCCACATAAAACATAGAAACACATTGGTTTTTTTGGGTTTTTTCCTTGCTTTCTGATTAATTTTAGGGGTATCAACAGGAAGACGATGCCGTCATCATCGCCTGATAAAGAAGATCGATGCTATCCGACCCGGGGATCAATCGGATCCGGGTTTGAGGAAAGCAGCAGTAGCAAGAAGGTGTTAACAATGGATGCAAAGAAAGATAGTAAAATGACTGTTTGGCCCAAATTGTTCACTACATTATCAAGCAAAGAGAAAGAAGAAGACTTTATGGCTATGAAAGGGTGTAAACTGCCTCAAAGGCCTAAAAAAAGAGCCAAGATGATTCAAAGGACCTTACTTGTAAAATTACTAAACTGCCCTTTTGGATTTGTTGTTGGTAGTTTTGAAATTTTGATTGAATTTTGATGTTTTGAAATGCAGTTGGTAAGTCCAGGTGCATGGTTATCTGATCTATGCCAAGAAAGATATGAAGTTAGAGAGAAGAAGACTTCTAAGAAGGTTTGGTGAACCATTTTGATGAGTTCTTGCTAAAATTACTTTGTACATTATGCATTGAAAGTTATACCTAGATCCAGGAATCATGTTATATATTTGTTGAATTTTTTTATAACTGTGAGAACCCACTTATGTGATAAGCCCCATGCCTCCAAAAATACCCGACTAACTGGGAGGAACAAGTAAACCGCGGCCGCAAACAACCGGGTCGGTGGCCTCCAAGAAAATTTCTGAAAGTGAGGATTGAACTTGAGGCCTCTAGGTTCTCTCCTCTACTCTAACCAACTACACTTTCTTGGAGCTATGTATATAATGTATATATATGTGCGTTTGTGATGGCACGCATATAATGTATATATATGTTGGCCCTCGAGAGACAAAAGTAAAATTGTAATAATTTCAAAGCTATTTTACTTAATTTTTGTGGAAATAACGATAAAAGTGTTGGGTTGGTTGGTTCATCAAGCATAATGAGCCGCGGGTCTCATTAGTAGCAGCCTCTCTATTCCTACGAGATAGAGATAAGGTTGTCTACGTCTTACCTTTTTCAAACACTATCTTAGCTTTGCTAATGATAAAATATATTGAATTCAATGATAAATGTTTTGGTTTTAGAATGGTTGACTGAAAATTTTGGAGCAATGGTGTTGTCTTTCCTTTACCTTATATGGGCTATAAACTTATAATGAGTTGTACATATTTATTTTTATTTTTATTATTTTTATTTTTTTGCAGAGACCGAGAGGATTGAAGGCAATGGGAACCATGGAAAGTGATTCGGAATGACATTTTTTTGGGTGGGAATCAAAAGTTGTTGAATTCGGGTCGGTTTTTGGTTCAGATTTGGTATAAATCGGAAAGAGAAATATTAGTTAAATGTCACCTTTAATAAAAAACCTATTTACATTTTCAGATTATTTTAACTTTAACCATCATAGACTATCTTTTTCCTTATTGGTGCATGCCCGATGGTATTCTCGCATGTGCGTGGACCAAGCGCGGCACCTGTGACATGACAGGACACATACAAGGTGTGGCCACCAAATGGGTTCGGCCGTTCGAGTGAGGATGGAAGGCCGTACTTTGAATAAAATGAGAGGAAAAAAAGAAGAAAAGAAGAGAGCGTGGTGACATGACATGATGCGTGTCGGGATGCGAGCAAAGCATTACATGTAGTCTTCGATGGCTTACATGAGATTTGGATACCGAGAATAAATAAGCAGCGCCCCATCCTCTAGCCGTAACGTGTAGACTTTACAAAGCATGGTGGTCACAAGAAGATTTTATATAAAAATGAAGCAATATAAAAATGATAAAGTAAAAACACTTTTGAAGCTATAATTGATAAAATTTATGTCGGAACATTAATAAAATATATATCAAAATGTAAACTGACTCAAATTTATATAAATAAATATTTAAAAATAACAAATGTGACAACATGATATAAACCGAACCAAATGAATCATTATCAACTATTTGATTTTACTGTTTGGACTTTTGAACTCGTTAAAAATAAAACTGAATCTGCCTAGACCTTTTACTGTTTAAGATGGGCTAATTACACCAAATCCCAATGCATTTTTTACAAATGATGTATAAATCATGGATTCAATCTATACACACACATACGATCCTGTTTTTTTTATCGGTTTTTGCATAAAATCATAAACTAAACTGTTTATTATGGTTTCAAAATTTTGAAACTAACCGATCAAATATTTGGAAAAAAAATTCGAACGTAAAACCAAATTGATGACCGGTTTGGGCGGTTAGAAGTTTAGAACCAGACTGTGAACACCCCTATCCAATGATGCGAAAATATGTTCAGTTGGAGTTTGTTGTTCGGTTTTTAAGTTTTTGAAAATTCTTTCTAATCTTTTTAGACAAAATGAACATGACAACTTTTTATCACAATATTACTTTTTACTTGGATTCAAATTTTTCAAGGGTTTTTGTTATAGAAGCAAGTAGCCAAGTACAATCCACATATCATTAATAACCATTAAAGAGAAAAACATAAAAGAACTACTAGTGATTTGTTATATAAATGTGATAATAGATCTCAATTTATCTACCTTGTTTCAGGTTACACAATTTCACAACATGCATACAAGTAAGAACTACTAGCAATTTATCGTTTTAAGATCAATTGATATTTGTGGGTTTGATTGGAAATTGTTATCATTTAATGGGTTAAACATGTAATATGTCGTATTCTATATAATTGTGATATTTACTCTTAAGAAAGTTTGTGAAGAGACGTGTTTTCAGACTCAAAACATTCATTGCACATATTTTGTTGGATTTTGCTTATATGATTTATGTGACCCATCAACATAAAATCAATTTAATGAGAGATTTAATGATCAACACGTAGTACCGATAAGATGCAGAGGAAAAAATAACGGGTGACCGTTATTCGGTTATATAACTTGTTTCTGTAGGTGCACAAACCTTTTTTTAACGGAAACCAGTTCCAAATCGGTATCGCTTTTGGTTAACAAAGTCAAGAACCGGTTCTAGTTAGGCTTGGGTTTTTGACCATGTTTTGATCGATTTTGACCGATTTTTATTGGTTTTTGGCTTGTTATGGTCGTGGTTTTGGCTGGGTAAAGGTAGAATCGGTTCCGGTTATGATTTTTATGAGAAACTAGAACTTTCTAGGTTTATGTATCACGTTTAAAGTAATATTAATAGTTCATTATTAAAAGTTCATGTGATCAAAACACTCAACATGAGCATTGATAGTTTTATGATGGAGCAACAAACCCTACCTGCATTATTGACCTTGGCATTTCCCGAATATTTATAAAATGTTTTCCAAACAACTGAACAACAACAACAACCTTACCCAGTATATTCCCACTTTTCAGTAGGGTCTGGGGGGAAGGATAGACACAAACCTTACCCCTATCCCATTTGGGATAGAGAGGCTGCTCAGAAAGAGTCCCGGCTCAAAGTTATTGTTTGAAGTTGATCATCCCAACGATTTCTAACCTTTGTGTTATAAATTTCCAAACAACTGAATATTTATAAAATGCTTTCCAAATAATTTTTGGATTTGTTTCCGGAGTTGAAAGCTAAAACCTTTGTGTTATTGACTTACCATTTCTAACATGTGTAATGCATACTCTCTCTGAAATGCATACTTGCACTGGGCAAAACATGTATACAGTCCTGCTGCAACATCAAACAATAAGAACCAAACTTGAAAATACAACGAAAATGAACCAAAGTCAGTTAAAAAAAACGAAAGTGAATGCACAATTTAGTGCTGCCAAATGGATGATGTCTTGTTACAACTTGAACAATGTTGCAAGAAAAATATAACAAACATATTCACTAAAACCCAACTAGTCAATAGGGTCTGAGGATGAAACAAAACAA
This sequence comes from Mikania micrantha, assembly GCA_009363875.1. NCBI lineage: Eukaryota > Viridiplantae > Streptophyta > Magnoliopsida > Asterales > Asteraceae > Mikania > Mikania micrantha. The sequence continues at coordinate 58,596,438 of CM018686.1, forward strand.
TGTCAAAAAGACATGAGATTTGTAATTTCCCCAATGCCTAATCACACTAACATCCAATTTAGGTAAGAACTAAACCTATCATTCTTCACCCATAGTTATAATACGAAGATTCTTTTTTTTACGGATCATTGGAGTATCATCATGCCACCAACAGGTCGCCAGCTCAAGAGGAAACTCAATACTTAGATAAAACCCGATTCGAACCCAATACCTTATGGATCCTGAGCCTTATCGCACTGTAATACCAAGATTCTGAATTGTAGATCTTATTAAAGCAAGATTTACTAATATGTGCATAAATTCATCAGAGCAAGTAAGCAGATTACAATAATGAATCTACAGAATGACTCAGGGACATTAGACTAACATGCCCGATGAACATTCGTTCAAAAGTTTGTGAATTCATCAATCAAATAATGTCATCAAATCAACGTAATCAGGCTATCAACCAAAAAAATCAGTAATAACACCATATAGGAATAACCAGAACATTCATAAGCTTAAACTACATAATAAACATGATTAATAACAATAATTAGGTTACTGTACAACGACGAGACAAAGACACAGCGAATTACCGTCATATACTCCATGAATCATCAGTCTGAATGCGAATTGGAGTACGAATGACGAACACCGCGATCGTAACCTGAAAATCTCCCGGCACCGGAGGAACTGGCATCGGAATCGTAATCCGATTCATCATCATCATCGTCGTAATAAGAGTATGAATATTCAGGAGGAGGTGGAGGAACACAGAAGAAGTTCCAAACACAAAGCGCAAAACGGCCTAATTGTTGAAGAGGAAAACAGATCACGAGGTCCAACAACTCATCGCTGCTAATTCGTTCGGAAATACAGGCGATCGATTGCCATACGTCGGCGGAAACGGTGGCTACCGACGCGACTAACACGGTGTTGAATACCATCGCGATTTTGCGATTTTCCGGTGGTGGTTAGGAAGGTATAGTTGCGATTCGGCTTTGTAGTTGTTCTTGTTGTTTGCCCATCGCTTTGCTGCCGGTGGTGGTGGTTGGCTGATTAAAAAACTTGTATAAAACCAAACCTTGTTTTCTACTCCAAAAAGAAATTTAAAGCGGTTAACAAACCAAACGTTTAACGAAAAGTTCGTGAACTGTTTGATTGAAAGTTCGTTTATATTTGTTGGTTTAATAAATAAACGGACATGACAAGAAATTTTATTTGTTTACTTAAATGAACGAACATGAATAGAGACCGTGTTTATTTATTTGTGTTTGTCAATGTTCAGTTGTATGTTCATTTATATTCGATAATGTCCGTTTATTGTAATTTATTATGTTTATTGTTATATATGTTTTATATCCTTAATTTTTTTAGTTTAATGCCATAATAATTAAATAAAAATTCTAGTTATTTGAAATTTGTATTTTGATTAAAACATAGTACTTTGAAATTTAGATCCTTAAAACATTAATTTGAAGTAATTTCAATTACGATGACTATTTTGTTGATTTTATTTTTTAAATAATATGTTTGTTTATGTTCGTGAACATGAACATGTTCAATTCCTTGATGAACAAAAACAAACAAGATTTTTCGTTCCATAAATGCTAGTGAACCTTCGTGAAAAATATATATATTAAACGGACAGACACGAACAAATGATCACTCGTGCTCGTTCGGCTCCTTTATAACCCTGCGGAAACTCCCTAGTTCTTATTTAACTCGAACGACAAAACTTTGTAATCTCATTACTAATTGCATGGCAGCCGCACCATGGTGATCAAGAGAACAAAAAGTAAGCTTTCTTATTCCAAGTTTTTTACAAAAATATGGGTCTATAGGGGCGAAGGATATAGCGACAATACAAATCGCCACAGTAAGATTGAGCTATAACGACAATATTTCGTCGCCATAGGGGTAAAAAAGTTCAATTTTTTTAACTTACGACGACCTATATTGCGATGACGACCAGACCATGCTACGGAAACGAAGCAACATAGACGACTTGTTTGCGACTATATGTCGTCACTATAGGGTATAGCGACCATTTTTAAACCCCATAGCGCCGATTTTTGTCGTTGCTAACTATTATTATTCTTATTGTTGTAGTTTTGGAGCTTTGCGATGGTTACATGTGAATCTTGCTTTGACTTACGTCCGTCTATTTCTCGACCATATCTTTCTCCCATGTATCTGTCCCTCCTATATATTCTTGTGTTTAATAAGCTAATAGGTGACCTAAGTGTTGGAATTTTGAATAATAAATATGTTTTATTATTAATTTTGAATCACGATAATTATTCGTATATGTTACGAATATGATTATTGTAGATTACGTATTGTTTTGTGACGTGGACCAAAACTAAGTTAAGATGAATAAGATATCGATGCTAAAAATTGTGTTGTGTAAAACATTAAAAAAAGAAAGGAATAACAAAAAAAAAACAAAAAAAAAAAACTTTTCATCTAACTATTTAAATGGTCATGACTTAATTTTAATTAAGCCATGAATATGCTTATAATGGTTCATGATGACAATCTTTGTAATACCATAAGATACATGTATATATAGAGACATTTAGTCTCTTGTTTTGGTTTCTAGAGTATTGAAATATCTACACCATTTGAGACACACAAACACAAGCTTCAAATGTTCACAACTCAAGAAGATATTCTGTCGAGTTCGTAACTACCTATAACGATCGATTCTTCGCGCTACATTGTACAACACTCTAGTTTCAGGCAATGTTTCGGGTTTTCGGTTAACCCTGGTGGTACACACTGCTATGGCTGTTGTACACTGGAAAACAGTTGAGTTCACCTGGGTGGCCTGATATCTATTTTAAGGGACATGTGTTGAACGGAAATTCACAGCCACCGAACTAATTACAATTTGTTTCATATAGTGCTATACTTCTTTCTTGTAATTTAAATTTTAGCACTTTTATATTTCTTGTAATACTTTATTTTACATTTTGTATTTTTATGTATTGTAATTCGAGTGATTGAACGCCATGCCAAACTCTGATGCCTAGTGGGCCCGGTTAAGACAACACATTGGCCGGAGTTGGGTGTGGACCTCTCCATTGGGCGGAGTGTGATACCTCCCAAAAAAGAAAGTCGCCATTAAAAAAAAATTCGAACGATTGAAATAATAAAAATATTTATTCATATTGTGAATAGTGTTTCTATAGTAAGTTGTTTGGTGCTTGGTTTGCGGTTAGACAGGCTGCTGTGTGGACCCATAAAAAGTGATGTTCCGGGCTTATGAAAGGGGCTGAACGTGTATGGATTTTTGACTATGAATCTATGATGGGTAGGACCCCATAGGTGCATGTAAAAATAAACGTGTGCGTGAGACCGTGTGAATATCGGTGTGTGCTCGGACTAGAGGTGGGCAAAAAAAGGGGAACCGAAAACCCGAACCGGAACCGGTGAGTACAAACGGGTCCGGTTTTTCAGACAAATTAGAATCGGAACAGGAAAACCGGAACTGGTTCCACCCGTATCCGGCCAAAACCCGAACCGGAGCCGGCCAAAAACCGGTTATAACCCGGAACCAGAACCGGAACTGGGTCTTGACTTTGTTGACCGAAACCGGAACCTGTTCCAATAAAAACCCGATTTGTGCACGCCTAGCTCGGATGAGAAGCCGAGGCTTATGTAAATATATACGCATTTGTGTAATTGATCATTAGCACGTTTCATTTGCGGTGCACGTATATAACGTATATATGTGTGGATTCTCAAGGGTCAAAAGTAAAATTGCACGAATTTTAACGTTATTTTACTTAATTTGTGAAAATAACGTTAAAAACATTTGGATGGTTAACTTCAAACGATAAATTTGAGCTGGGGAATTTTTCGAAGCAGCCTTTCTATCTCAACTGGGATAGAAATAAAATTTGTCCCTATCCTTCCCTCCCAGACTCTACCGAAAAGTGAAAATATATTGGGTAAGTTTGTTTGTCATTGATCATATAAGACCGAAGACTGCAGTTTCATGTAATTAAATAGACCGGAAGTTTTTTTATGTAATTAGATCATGCAGACGAAAGCATTGATCGGATTTCATCACAAATTAAGGAGTGAAAATCTGTTACATTGTTCATATGTTATAGTATACCATAAGTTGTGATTATGCACTTAATATTTTTTTAATTTCATGATAATGTGTTAGAAAAAGCCTTGATTTAACAAAGGAAATAGTAAAGCATTCACGGGTCCAGAAATATTTTTCATCAAGGCGGAAAGTTTTTAGACTCTTTTGACCATTGCTATATAATAATTTTTTTTCTCTTTTGTTCGAATCGGGTTGGGTTGAATCGCGTTTAATCATGTTAAAAAAGACAATCAAACTAAATTAGATATACGAAAACATAATGAAGTTTTTTAAAATAAGCTACTGATGGCTAATAATGTACTTGGCTTAATTTAAATGGTTTAAATGATTATTGGATTTTTTTCAGCTTTGTTATATAACTAATACGTAAAAATCAAAACTGAAACAAAGATGATTGCAAAACTTTAGAATGGACAATCGGGATTTTGACATATATATCTTAATTTGTAAACCAACACGATGAATTCGTATTCAAACATTATTGAAAGAACAACATTTGTTAATGTCATAGTTCTACAAAAAATACGACAAACAAAAGAAACCCCAAATGATGCTCGATCAAATGATCAAGCATATCGGCTTGTATATGCATATACTGCATACACAGACAGATCGAAATTAGCCGATTTATCCTTAACAACATCAAAAAATAGCCTCAACAACTACTTAAGTTGAACCACACCATAACTGGTGCGAGGAGCCACTTACTTCCGACCCTAGCCTTTTGCACAAACACAAGTAGCCGCTAATGGCCAATACGTACAAGCTAGCTTTTAAAATCTTTATTCTAAAATCAAAACAAAATCTTGAACCTGCAAACAAAACCATATATCGGTTAAGTTTAGTCATGTTTATATATCTTAACACGACATGTAACGAATCCAACACGAAAAGAGTCATTTTAAGCGTTGATCGAGCGTCTTTACCAAACTAGCTTATTTCTTGAGGCCGTTACTTGACAGAACCTTTTTGCCATACGGGCTCGTTCGTAGCGTGGGGACATGGGGCTTTATTGCCTCGATCAATGCCTCGCGAAGAGCTCCCTACATGACCACAAGTATTATAAACATATATATGCACACACAATACAAGGAAAACCACCTATAACGATGACAAATGTCATCAAAATGGCACCGTTTGGTTTATGAGCAATAATTAACAATTTAATAATAGAATTATGATATGGCGACGATGTAATTCCAATATTATTCTTTTTCCAATTTTTTTTTGCCAGTCATGAATTATAAAGAGCAAAAAAAAAACAAAAAATGTAAAAATATGGGCTATATCAACGACACCTAGTCGCTATAAAGTTTTCAAAGGGAGGCAAGTTTTTGGTCAAAGCCTGTCGAGAAAAAAATATTATATCGCCTATTGCGACTACAAGTTGCCGCTATAACCATATCAATAGAGACGACTGTAGCCCTTGTATTCATTTATATACAACCATTTGTGTCGATTTGAGTTGTGTTTTATTTTATTTAAATCGCGCATTATTAGTATAGGATGTTAATACATATATCACTTGAAAACTATGTATACCAACCTTTGAAGACCGAAGAGCCGCTTGGATAACATAGTTTCCATAAGGATCCTGCATGATTTGATCCAAACGAGGATTGTTCATCAGCTCGTTAACAATACAAGCGCGACACTCTTCTCGCGCGTATTTCAGGCATTTTTCGACAACATTACTACTGTATTTCTGCATCGCGAGGTCCCCATAGTTACCCTCCAGTTGATCAAAAATGGCTGATGTTGCCCATGGAAGTTGAAGCTCAAATACATATTGCACAACATAGTTTCTGCAAATGCATGCATAAATTGATCAATTAAGCATTAAATAGTGCTAACATGCATGCATGATAACCATGGACAGACCTTTCTGCTCCAGGGGTGCCTTGGCCCCTGTTGTTTTTTCGGTTACAAGGGTCAATTCATTAGTATTTCGTCGGAAAATTTTAGAGGTGTTAAGTACAGCCTTCTCCATTTTTATTCTTAAAAATCCTTGGGCTCCCTTGGTTTTTTAAAAAATATTGAAGTTAAACTAGTCTTTAAAGAATACGTTTAACGGTTTACAATTTAAACTTATTCAGAAAATTCAAATAAGGATACTAATGGAACGATAAAGCTTAATTTATAAAAATGTTTAAGTTGTAAGAAGTAATATGTAAACTTCCTAACTAAAAGAAAAAAAGAAAAAGAAACATGAATTGGAGATTTGGAGGCTTGAAGTCATATCTAATTGTTTTCATCATCTGCCGAAGTTGCAATTCTTTTATCGAATAGTCACCCTTTCATCTTAAAAAATTTTATGTTTTGTTTGTTAAAAACGTATTTAGTTTTTTGAATTTTGAGTGCAAGTAAATTAGATAAATAAAGCTCTTAAATATTTGACCCGACCCAAATCGTTGACCCGGATATATAATCAAAAAATAAAGACAGGGGAAAAATTTAAGCCCGTGACTTTCGGCCTCGTATAAGCTTTTTTTCAAGCTCCGTCAATGATGATAGCTAGGGTGGTTACTTTAGGCCTTTAGGGTCTGGATCAGGTTGCACATACCCGTATGGATCTTGTGAAAGAACTAGAGCGTTTGAGGTGATCTCTCGAACGAGACGCCTTCTTGGATCACCATCTGAATGGCTCAGGCATTTTTGAAGCACACAACACCCATGACGGTCTGTCGCTAGTTCCATGCATTTCGCCGTTGCAGCTTCGAAAAGAAACTGAAAGGCCAGATATGCAAATGTTAGCCTTAATTGTTTAACCAAGTTTGAAAGTTAACGAGTTAAGTTTGTAAATAAGTCAAAAGTTATGTTTTCAAGTAATTATATAAGGATGTATAGTGTCAAAAGTCTAACTTTATAACAATAGTTAGGTTATATATATCATGATTATGTCAAAGTTGTGTTCATATGTACAAGATCAAAAATATATGTCAATTTCGTTTTCTCTGCATTTTTCAAGAACTTTACTTTGATTCTTGTTGATTATCAAAAATCTGGGCAACAACAAATATGTTATACAATAACAACAAACATACCCAGTTAAATTCCCACTCTGAGTGGGGTCTGGGAAGGGAAAGACGAAGACACGCCTTACCCCTACCTATAAAAGATAAAGAGACTGCTCCGTAAGAGTCCCCCGACTCATCTTTGTGGCGCAAATATGCAATACATTTGAATCAAATAATATAAAAGTAAAGATGTAAAAAATTTAGATTTATTTAACATTCTGCAGTTTGATGACAATTCTCTCATCTTACTTCTTAGTATGCATGTTTGTTACCTCATTAAATTCAGGTTTTAGGCACTGCAAGAACCGTTGCGCTACATGATTGCCATTCATGTTCTTCATCAAGCCAACGATGCCGGGCTTCAGAGCCGAAACAACCATAGAACACTGCTCGCGCGTCTTGAGAGTTTCGACAACCTTTTGAACAGCGCGAGTCCTACAAAAACAAAAACAACAGTAATTCGACACAATGACCACAAAATTACACTTCTGTAACAAGGACAGATGAGACCAAACCCATGCATATCACACGAAATCCTAACAAGATCTCCGGGCTTTCGAGTAATCACACGAAGAATCTGCATATGTTGATGCTTGTCACATACATCTAGAAGCTTCTGAACAAGATAGTTTCCAAACGGGTCAGTCATTAGTTCAATGATATGCACTATAACTTCCCTAAAAATGTTCTCCAAATCTTCTTTAGTTCCTTCAGAAAATTTCTTCTGTAACGATCGGCATCCTTGCTGATCTTTAGCCATGCTGTATATCCTGTCCCCAAGATCATCAGATTTTTGTAACGGTTGCTTAATGACAGTTGAAACAGGATCTTTTCGTTCAAAGCTGCCAAATTTTAGCGACCCAAGAGGGTCACGGTTCAGCCCACGTGACCTACTGAGTATCCGGTCAGGAACCTTCTGGTTCGAGCCATGCATTCCATTGGCATGGGTCATGAACCGAGTCAGTGAAGGTGGTGCAGCCTGTTGGCTTTCCAAATGCAGACTTTTAGAAAACTGGTGCATAAGAAGAGGGTTATGATATTCATGTGCATTTTCAAGATTCCTCCAAGTTGTATGAGGCTCAGGTTTCTGTTGTGAAGGATGAAAAAACAACTGTTGTTGATTTGGGATCATAGGTATTGCGACGAGTTGTGGACGATTGAAGTCGAACCCATTAAAGGGTTTCGAAGAATTAACCAAAGACGGGGTTGGAGATAGCATCATTGGTCTGTCGTCTTTGATGCTCAAATCTTGAAAAAACGACGCAAATGATCGATCATTCAGAAGATTTGATTCAATGAACTGAACCCTTTTCGCAGATAGCTTTTCATCAGTTAATGTGTCAAGAAATGCACCATTTTCATGAGTTGTGTAGAGGTTTTTTAGGTTCTTGGAAGAGCTAAAGACTCCAAATTCTTCAGTGTTTGTGGTCACAGTGGCTCGAGGTATCTCGCCAAGAAGTTTGTCAAATTCATCATATTCAAGTTCTTGAACTCGCTCAGGCATTTTACAAGATGTCTTAAGTAGTTCTTCAAGCTCTGGTTAACAATAAAGATGGTCAAAATAACTCATTCTAGCACACTTCAATAATTTTACAAGCAAGACATACAAAACAACAATAATCATACCCAGTTAAAATTCCACTTTAAGTAAGGTCTGGGCTTTAAGTAAGGTCTGGAAGGAGGCTGAAAACACATCTTACCCCTACTTAAAATTAGGATAGAGAGGCTGACTCCACCTTTTTTTACATAACATGCATATATCTTGCTTTAAAAACACACCACAAGAAAACTACATCAATATTAATCAGGACATATAAACACCAATAGCGTCCCAATTGGAGTGCACACATATAATGTATATATGTGTGGGCTCTCGAGGGACAAAGGTAAAATGACACTAATTTTAACGTTATTTTACTTATTTTGTGAAAATAATGTTAAAAGCGTTGGGATAATTAACTTCAAACGATAACTTTGAGTCGAGAACTCCTTGGAGCAGCCTCTCCCAAATAAGATAGGGGTAAAGTTTGTCTTCATTCTTCTCTCCAGACCTTACTTAAGAGTGAAAATATATCGGGTAAGTTTGTTTGTTTACATATAAACACCAATAAACACATAATCCTATAGCATTGTCTTGCTTTAACAAATTATAAAAATTATGATAGTTGTTTGTCGACGTATCTTTTCAGCTTCGCTATAAGCAATAGCAAATAACAAATTCTCTCTCTTCAAAGTTGCTAATTCAAAATGTTCAAGATTTTTTCTTGTAGTAGTCACTTGTTTAGATTCACTATTACAAACAATAAATTAGTGATCTTTAGAAGTAGTGACTACTAAAGAACAAAAATCTTGACGACTTAGCAGCTTTGAACAGAAAGAGTTCGTTATTACAAACTGAAAAAACCGGATCCACATTTCAGAAAAAATAAAGATATAAACAATGATTAAAAAAGAAAAAAACCTTCAAAATAAGGGAATGATTGAATAAAGAAACCACATTGTTCAAAAGACAAAAGACAGATACACCAAATCTGATCCTACAAAATATGAACAACATTTAAGATGGATCATTTCATCAAACACATAACAATCCAAAAAACCATAATCATAAAACATCAACATCAACAACAAAAGATCAATCTTTTCACAAAACACAAATCATTGATGAGAATTACACATGATCCCATCAAAAGAACACATACCAGTGATGATCGGTTGGTGTTGTGACTGAAATCAACAGGGGAAAATGTAAAATTATAGCCAATTTAGGGACTCTGCGGTCAAATCTTGAAATGGGTCAAATCTTGAAATGGGTGACTGTGGTGGTGAAATCTTGAAATGGGTGGCAATGTGGTGGTGAAATCTTGAAATGGGTGGCAGTGTGGTGGTGAATCTTGAAATGTGGTGGCAGTGTGGTGGTGAATCTTGAAATGTGGTGGCAGTGTGGTGGTGAAATCTTGAAATGGGGTGGCAGTGTGGTGGTGAGATCAAGAACTGAGAGGGCGTAACGGTGGAGTAACAATAATGTTAATATTAATATTAATATTAATATTAATATTAATCGTAGGTGATCGGAATGAGAGGAATTGGGGCCATGGAAAATAGCATTGCATATGATATGATGGTGTTATGGGGTGGTACTAACAACACAAAAACAAAGCAAATGCAAGTATATATGGCCACCCATCCCATGCATTTCTCCCCTTTTGCATTCTAATTTTTGTTTTTTTATTGATTTTATAATATTTTAATGAATTTGTATTATATTTTTTAAATTTTAATTGGAATGAGATTTATGACATAAATAATTGATTAACTCTAGTTTGTGTTTAATAGAAAATTAATTTTATACTTGTGAAGCAATGTATGTAGTTCCTAACAAGCAAAGTTAAAAGTACATAGATAGCAAGTTTACAAGTATGTAACCCACAAGTTATACATATGTAACATCGGACCGCCCGCCCTCTTTTTTTCGTCAGTAGTGTTAATTTTCGGACCGAAATGTTATTTTTAGTTAAAAATACAGGTTTCGCTTCCCTCGTTTCAAAAATTTAACATGTATTTAGAGTCACATAAATTTTCGCCCCCTTTCATAACAGTGAAGCTCTGTCACTGTAAGATGTGATGGTCATGTATGTGCATACGCGTTTTTATTTCATGAAAAACCAGGAACGAAATGTAAGTTGATTTATATATGATTTGTATAATGAATATTGGTTTGTTCTTTTTATTGTTTATATAAATGTAATTTTCATCATTGACTTCAATTTCAACATGAGAATTTTTTTTTTTTTTTGTTATCTTCTTTGATTTGTGTAAGTAAGAAATTTTGATTTTTAATGAAATGATTTTGAATGATTTTTAATGAGAGAGAGAGGAGAGAAAACAAATGATTTTAAAATTTAATTAATTAAAATAAAAGTTTTCATATATCTATATACTAGAGTATACCCCGTGTGTTACACGAATTTAATATAAAATATTAAATATTTAGCAATAAAAATTTATAAATTATAAAATAATATTTTAATATAAAATGTTTAAAATGCATATTACTAAGTACTTAAGTAATAAAACAATGATCAAAAACTTTATTTTTAAAAAAATTAATTTTTAAAATTTTAATACTACAAAATGTCATTTGTTTATAAAAAAACTATTCTTTAAAATCCATGTATTATAGTCTAATTTATTTTTAAAATTTTTTTAGAATACATAATTTTTAGAAAAAAAAAATTCTAATAAATACTAATTTAAAATTTTTTTATTTCTAGAAAATATTGATTTTTAGAAAAAATTAATATCTTAGATTTTTTTTAAAGTGTTTCTTATTAAAATATTATTTTTAATTGATTATAAAACTTTTTAGCATTAAAAAGGTCAATAATATTATTAATACTATAACTATTGAATATGAGAGTTAATATTTTTACTTAATAAAAGTGAAAATTAAAGAGGTGATATGAAGTTGCCAAGTGGCACTAATGACCTAAAATTGTGACAAGTGGCAAACATTATTTTTGTTTATTTTTTTTTGAACGGCATTTGATCTCAACGTGTGAACCACTGATTTCCAGGCCACGTCACCAAGGTCTAGTTATCATGACCTCCGTTGAGACCCCACCACCACCCCAGGAGGAAACCGCACCGGAAAACCCCCTGACCTCCCAAGGACCCCTATTTCGCCTTGGGAGGGATTTGAACCTGTGACCTCCCACAGGCAAGCCAAGGAGGTAACCATTAGGCTAGAAGCCTTTGGTTATTATTTTTGTTTATTAAGATAGTAAGATTTGTGTTGCTGTTATACTCTTGCAACCTTAAAAATTAAATCATTTAAACATCATTTATTTAACATTTTGCCATTGTCCGATCACTATAGATTATACAATCTAATGGTGGATTAGTGATTTTATTGATTTTTTAATAAAAGAAAGATTTTTTAGGAACCACTTCATATATACATATATGCACATGCTAGTAGGGTGTCCATATAATACGATGAGAAATAAAATACTTAAGTTGAAAATTTTGGATTGTAAAAAATTAAGTTAAAGCCAGCTCTGACTCGCCAAACTAACACTTTTAGTTTAATTTTACTATGTAACTAAAAAACTATTTTTCAAACAACAATATTATTATCATCCTACTCTTACAACACTCCCAAATATTTTCTTTTTATCAAAATTTGAACCCAAACCTTCTTTATTATAAAAGTATTTCACAATTTAATATAATTTACCACTAATATTTAACTATTTAAAAATAAAATTCTTTAAACGTCATTTATTTAACATTAAGTCATTGCATGATCACCATAGATTATACAATTTGATGAGGAATTTGAGGTTTTCTTAATTAAAAAAAGATTTTTTTAAGAACCCTTTCATACACACACTAATAGGGTATTCACATGATACGACGAGAAGTAAAACACTTAGGTTGGATCATAAAAAGTTGAAGCCAGTTCGTGACTCGTCAACCATTAACTTTTACGCTTTAATTTCAACCATTAATATTAGATTTACCGACCTTAAATCGTTTTCAACATTTATTGAATATATATATATATATATATGATGTCCGAATAAAAAGTTAATTTTCTTTAAGAAGACAAAGAAAGAATATGATTATAATATGTGACAAGATAGAAAAAGGTAACGAAGGGAACTTGAGAATAACATATTCGGTTCATTTCTTTGAAGTTTTAACTATTTTTAAACGTTTATAATTTTCTCATACAACATCACTTTTTAAAATCACACTATAAAGTTACACGTTTTTTATCTTTAATATTAGTATATAGTATTGATATATAAAAAAATAAATAAATTTTTTGCATATGTATTATATTTTTAATTAACATATAGTGGATTTTGTAAAAACTATACTAATTTTTACATCAAAATACAAAATAAAAAAATAGAGTACAAAAAAGATGATCAAGAACGTAGAATAGAAATAAATAAAACAAAATATACAACAGGATAAAATATACAAATTAATCTAAAACATAAAACGTAATGATTAATATATAGAAAACATAATTACCTCTAGGGAAAGGATTGAATGGTAACCCATTCTAATTGAGATAACCTAATAACTCAATCATAGGTGGATACCATTGTCATTAGATGCTGATCTAAGGGATCACATTAATTTAGATTATTTAATTATGATAAATGAGGAGAGATGATTACAAAAGGGTAGATGTGTCTTTTGCTTTATTCTACCTTTCTGACAGTTGTATCACATCGAAGACAATAAGAAAGAGGATTCAATATCTTCAAAGAAATTTACAGAACATTCAAATTTTTCACTTTAAAATTACAATCACCAGATGAACACTGCAAAATCGAAGGCGTAATTGAAGATTTTTGGTCAAGATCCGTTCCTTGCAAGACGTTTGGTTTTAATCTATCAATCTTAAAATCAAGGTAACGACGCATGCAAATTGATCGCTGAAAAACCTAATGTATACAATCAACGATTCTTATCTTTGATCGGTCGAAGACACTGATGTATACAATCTTCTTAGGTTTAAAAAGCATATGATCTTTGTGTTTTTTAAAATTTTGCAGTAGCTATATCATCTACAATCGTATGCGTATTGAAATTGTAATTGGTATCTGTTTTTCATATTTTCCGGATTTTGTTTAAAAAGCATATGATCTTTGTGTTCGAGAAGTTGCTTTTGTTTTGCTTTTCTAGGGTTTGATGGTTTTGAAATTTAGGGATTTCAATGTTTTTCGTATTTTCTGGATTTGGTACTGATATTAGACCCTAAAAATCTAAGATAACCACCATTTTTTATCCAATTTCAGTAGAATTGATCAATTTAAGCGACAAATAGATTTGCAGGAGCAAGAAGAGAAGCATCACAGTTGTACCAAGAAACATTACACTTGTACACTGCTATCACATTGTTGAAACTAGTTGTACAGAGAAAGCATTATACTTGTACCTTCATAAGGTAATGTAATTTTATTTTTAATACTTGATTATGCATTTTTTTTCATTTGCTACAATGTAAACCTTCCTGTAAAGAAACTAAGATGACCCATCATCACAATCATTATTAGTTTATAAGTAGCTACTGGTTTTGTTAAATTGAATGAACCTTGATGTTACTTAGGGATAAAAAAAGGTTGACCTTCAGTGGTAGACATCATAAATAAATTCATGCATTTGGAAAGTTACTTTATTTTCACTCTTGAACATAGTGCTTGATGGTATAGTGTTTGGACATGCTGGTGCGGTTTATGGCGCTTGTGTCTGGTATCGCATGGTTTGATCTGGTAAAGAGCCTTGATAATCTGATTTGTTTATTGAGTCTACATCGAAACTTAAATGATGTGTTTGGACATATGGTATGGTTAATGATGCTTGATTTGTTATTATTTGATGTTACTTTTATAATTTTTAATCACTTACACTAATGTAAGATGTACATAGAAACCTAAATTATGTGTAGGCTGGTGATACAAAAGATTGGGGTCAATTGTCCTTGTAGCTGGTTTCCAAAGTTTTGCTTTTATTGAAATGAGGTGTTGTGATATACCTAGGAACTATTTGGCTAGAGATCTGTTTTGTTACATCAATGTAATTTATGTTTTATTATACCAAAGTAAATGCTTGGTTAGAAATTTATTACTTGCTGAAGCATTGTAATAACCAGAATCTACGATTAATGTTTATATTTCTTGTTGCTTATATAATATCACCAATTTATGACATACAACTTCAACAATATTTACACATTTAGTCATTGTGTATGGTTACAAAACACGTTTAACATTGTTTTGACTTGGTCACTCATGTTTGTCTAATGTATTTTGATTGATTTTTAGAAGCTCAAATGATTGACTTCAAATATTCAACCAGGTATCTGTCAACAATGTAAAGCACAATTACATCAAAATAGCATATTTTTTTGGTTTTATGTTAAGTTTTATCTCATCATTTTGATTCATAATTTTTTTTTTGTTACTGTTTTTTTGTAGGTAGTCGCAATAGTTTACTATATCAAACCCCCAATTGTACTAGGTATTCATGCCTAATGGTACTAAAAAAGAGGAACACCTACAAGAAAATCTGATGATTTCTTTTGATAATCAGATTTGGATGGAGGATTCGTCGAACCTAATATTTTCCTTATTACGATGTTATACATTATTCCGATAGTGTGGGTCTTTTTTAGTTTTTCGAATGATTTAGTTTTAAAGATGTAACTGGTACTGATGAGTATGACCATATTTGTTTAATGCTAAGTTTTATTTAATTACTTTGATTCAAAATATTTTTTTTACTATTTTTTTGGTAGGTAGTCACGACAATTTACTATATCAAACCCACAATTATATTTTTATTATTTAAAAACTTTGTAAGATTATTTCTACACATGTATTTTATGGTAGACTGGTAGTATTTTTCGTTGTTAGTGAAGGCTATAGTGTTATATATGGCATAAAAAAACCAAAATTTTGTTAGTTTAGGCATGTTTATACTGATATAAGTAACATACTTACACTAATGTAATTCGAATGTTTACACTAATGTAGGTAGCAAATTTACATGTAAATTTTAATCACGAGTGAAAATTGAGATTTCTATTTGCGGTGGATTAACAAAAAATAAAAAAAATAATATGTCAATAATTACATCAATGTAAAGAATAATTACATGTAAATTTTTTGTTACTATTTTTTGTAGGTAGTCACGACAATTTACTATATCAAAACCATAATTATATTTTCACAATTAAAAAACTTTGTAAGATTATTTCTACACGTGTATTTTATGGTACATTGGTAGTATTTTTCAAAGTTAGTGAATGTTATATTGTTATAAATGGCAAAAAAATCAAAATTTTGTTAGTTTAGACATGTTTACAATAATGTAAGTAACATAGTTACACTAATGTAATTCTAATGTTTGCACTAATGTAGGTAGCAAGTTTACATCTAAATTTTAATCATGAGTGAAACTTGAGATTCCTATTTGCGATGGATTAACAAAAAATAAACGAAAAATTAATATGTCAATAATTACATCAATGTAAAGAACAATTACGCTAGTGTAACGAAGATGATCTAAGTGTCAATCTCACAACTAATATATAATAAATAACGGAATTCACCAATAACATATTATTGTTTTGTAATTTCTTTAATGATTATACACATTACATCAATGTAATGGAATATTACATACATATTAGAGCAATGTAATTACCAGGCTTTGCTGCCCTGTAAGATTGTCTCCACACATGTAATTACCAGGCTTTGCTGCCCTGTAACATAGTATTATTTTGTACTTTTTTAATGATCAAAGCACCGATGTAATGGAATATTGCATCGATGATCTATGTGTCAATCTAATCTTTGTTTGTGTCCATATTGTAAGTATATTATACACATTACATTGATGTAATGGAATATTGCATACATATTATAGTAATGTAATTACCAGGCATTGTTGCCCTGTAAGAATGTTTCCACACATGTACACTAATGTCAATAATATGCTTACACTAATGTAAGTGGCATGTTTACACTAATGTAAGTAAAACGCTTACACTAATGTAAGTGGCATGATTACACTAATGTAAGTAATATGCTTATACTTATGTAAGTGGAATCTTATACACATTAAATCATTGTAATGGAATATTACATACATATTACAGTAATGTCAATAATATGCTTACACTAATGTAAGTGGTATGTTTACACTAATGTAAGTAATATGCTTACACTTATGTGAGTGGAATATTTACACTAATGTATGTAATATGCTTACACTAATGTAAGTGGTTTCAAGAAGACATTTCAATGTGGTTTCAAGGGGGGATTAAAATTATGTAATGTGTGTAATATTAGTGTAATATGCTTACACTAGTGTATGTAAGATTTTGAATGTGGAATGTTTACACTAATGTATGTAATATGCTTACACTAATGTATGTAATATGTTTACATTAATGTATGTAATATTCTGTAATGTTTGTTTTAGTGATCAAAGCCTGTAATCTTTTTTTGTGTGCATATTGTAAGAATATTATACACACTAAATCAATGTAATGGAATATTACATACATATTACAGTAATGTAATTACCAGGCTTTGCTGCCCTCTAAGATTGTTTTCACACATGTACACTAATTTAAGTAATATGCTTACACTGCATGTTTACACTAATGCATGTAATAAATAACTCAATAGGTCTTCATAACGAGACACATGTAGTTGTTATGTAGCAAGATTTTAGGTACACTTAAGATCATTTTTACATTAAAAATAATTTATTTATGATCTAGTTGCAGTAAACAACATTTACTTACATCACTTAAGTGACCTAAAAGAACATTATGTATACCTAAATACAAGACACTTAAAACAATGACCATTTTCAAGCTATCAACAAACAACATCGGTCATGTTATAGATCTTCAATTACAAGAGAATATTAAAAAGTACCACGACATGCGCTTTTAATTTTTACATAAGCAGTCACTTTAGGCCATGGGCTTTCATCAAAGGCCTAGTGAGCAACGAAAACCGCACGGTCAATATCTTCTACATCACCTTCAGCTACATTGGCTATGACTTCCCCTGCAATTTCGCACAGTCAATATACAATTTGAATAGGCCCATGCGTAAAACTACAGCCGACTTTCTCCTACTGCAATTGGGCTCCAGTTCACGTCCATCGTTTCATACTTTCATGCCATATATAGAATCTTATCAAGTGAATTCTACATCAGCTAATAACAACAAGGTTAGTCATTTCATTTTCTTGGTTAAGAACCAATATTCTTGAATTTTTAAGACCCTGTTTTTAACATATTGAATGTGGTTTTTATGGTTGAATTATACAAAAAGTTATTGATTTTATTTACTTATTTTTTTGGCTGATTTATCAATGGTTGTTACTGAATAATTCAAATGAATAATTCAAATGGCATTTCGTCGAGCACCTTATATGCATAATCCAAACCAAAGAAATTAACACAAATTACTATATGGTTCAATCCCAATCAAATGATTAATTCAGAAATGAAGTTAACTAATAGATTTCTACCAAATTCCAACAAATACTTTTAAGAAAAAAACTAAATTTGAAGACTTACATGTTTGGTTGGAATGCAACTCACGAACAAATTCGGTTCCGGTTTTAACCCATCCTCACCCCTATTTTCAGTGAACAAATTTGTTTCGAGCATTTGACCTCGAGGAGAGATTGAAGACGAAGGTGGCCAGAGAAAGGGTGAATGTGAGATAACGCCAGAAATTCTTCAAGTCACCATTTTTGTAGATTAATGGACATGCTTGTCACCCTTTTTCTTTGTGTGTGTTATCCTCAACATCAACACTACGGTATGCCGGAACACCATTGTCGAATGTATCATCAGCAAGCGGATCCAAACGATCGATTTGTAAATCGCCATTACCATACTCGTTCTCTTCAAGATCATCGTCGTCGCATGAACACCACCATGACCAACATCATGGTCTGGAACTACATCGTCAACTTGAACGGAACCGTCATCTTCAAGAACATCAGACTTAAGAAGATTACTACCTCCCATTTCTGGAAACTCTGTTTATCAAAAGAAACAAATGAGGCTTAATGAATGATCTAAGTAACTGATATTAATTAAATTAAATAAAGGTAAGAAGTAATTAAATAAAGAATTCATAATTGTAGATAAGATGTGGAAAAGTGATGGAAATGACATCTCCACAAAATGACTATAATACCCTTTCTATTAATTAAATAAACCAGTGATGTGTCAAAGTTTTATTGGTTTAAAAGGGTTTATGGGTTACTTCAATTACTATGGGTTATTATATGAGCCACATCCATTACCTCTATATATATATATATATATATATATATATCATGTTTTTAAAATTATTAATTTTGAAAACAAAATGGTAAGTAACACAATTGTATACTTTCAATATATCAAAACATAAAAAGTTAAATAACAAATTATTAAATATATAAAAAAATGTAAAAATAACATAAAATGAGTTAATATATAATACAAATTGATAAGTACCTATTATATAGCGACATGAACGTAAAACACAAAAATACTACTTTAAAAAATTAAAAGCATAACACATGTCAATTTTACAATCTTTCTTGTCCTTGTTATAATTAGAGCTCTTTTTATAAAAATTGTATACTATCGTTATTTGTTTCTTTTATCATAACTCAATATTAAAACTATAAATTAGATAATTTTTACTAGTCAGAAAATTACCAAAATTTAAAAGGGAAAATATGTACATAAATAACTAATATAAAAAAGTAAAGTTTTATTCTTTGTGTTTTGCTATCATTTCACTTTAGTTTATGAATTTCATAAATGACTCATATATATATACTTTAAACATTTGTAATACAAACAATTTTTATAATAAACAAAATTCATGTTTTTCCATTTAATTAGTTATTTATGGAATTTCAAAACATTTATTAAAAATTACAAGATAGAAATACTTAAGAAAACATGAGAGCCATATGAAAATTTTGAATGATTTTAGTAGAAGAATTGAGAAAATTTCTTATTATTAATTGAAGTTTTTTTTTTTTAAACGAGTGTATACACACTACAAATAAAATGCCATTTAACGGCATACAAAAAGTGCTTCAAAAGATCAAAAAAGTGCCACTAGAAACCCCTAAAAGATTGTGTGGCACACAAAAAAAGTGCCACTAGAAGTGGTGACACTAAATCCTCTTAGTGGCACATTTTCAATGTGTCGCAAAAAGTTATTAGACTTTTAGTGGCACTTTTTTCTGCCACAAAATAAAAATAGATTTTTATAACACACGTTTTGTGCCGCTAAAAAGTAATCTTAGTTAATTGCCTATGATGGTTTTAGTGGCACTTTTATTTTGCCACAATATAAAAGCATATGTAGAGGCTCAAATTTTTTATCCGTAAAACAAACAAAAGTTGAATAACATTGTAAATTATAACATTAAAATGTTTGATCCGAAACATAATACAAAAATGTCAAAAAGAATGTAATATACAAAATCTTTCGGTTTCTACATTGTTTACACATCACACTAATCTGATCATTGATGAAAATTTTCCCATCATACAACTTAGCTCGAAAACTTCCCATGATATCAACCCTTTAGCTCGAAAACTTCTCATGATATCAACCCTTTTACTCAAAAAGTTCTCATGATATCAACCCTGTTATCATTAACCATATAAAGAAGCATTATTAATTACGTTTACAAAAAGCTCTTGCTATATATATATATATATTTGATATTCAAGTTATTAAAAAGGTTAAAAAAAGATTTGGACTTAATAAATACAAATACTATACCTAAACTGCAATGTCCACAAGATTTGAAAAATCAGTCACCTAAACGTTTTTGTTGCCCTATAAAGTGGAGAGTTTAGGCTAATCAATTTCAAATCAAGAAACCACATAAGCATATCCATATAACACTTCAACATAGTTTAAAATTATCAAGTTACCATTGTCATTTTGACTCCTTGAAGAATATATTCAATTAACCAAAACCCCTAATATGCAAGCTCAATAAATACAAACATGAAAAAGAACAATTTCATTTAAGAGGCTTTGTGTAAACCATGCTACCTACTAACCATGAGCATGATGCATGTTTTAGCCTGGGTTTGATGTACAAAAAGGAGAGTTTAGTGCTGCAAGCTCCATACCTTGCCCAATCTGCACATAAAGTCATATCACTAGCTCGGGTTCACATTACAAAACGCATAAACGTTCGATTATCCTAGTATGCTACTTGCATCAAAAACATTAATGATTATTTACTTTTTTATGTAGGAAGAAGAAATTAAACACAAAACTTAATTTTACCTATGATGTAGATGATCTTTCAGTTTCCTTGGTGGTTTTGTCTCATTTGAATTTTTAAAATTAATGTTGAGATCTTGTATTTTATTGGGTAATAAAAGTATTCCTGTAACATAGAACATAAAATAGATTTCAAAGAAATAGAATTAAGAACAATGAACCAGGCCAATTTGAATAGCTATGCAATGCAATGACTTGCGGTTGGTGAACCAATTTGAACCACATCAGATTATGATAGCAGGATAACAATCCATATATATGGGTATATACCCGATATATCAATAATCAAACATGCATCTAAATATTATTGAAATAATGAAATATCAATAAACACTAAGTTAGAAAGTTCAAAGAAACATCTAACATCCTCCATGTCCATCATACACACCAAAAGAATTCCAGAGTTTGCAAAATTAGGATATAACATTTGTATCAAAAATATAAATTGATAGTGTATCAACATAAGAAAAAAAAATAATTTTTTTTATTTCACCTCTAAAATATCAATATTTAACACTACAATAATATTATAATACCAAAATCATTATTGACAGATTGCAGTTATGTAATACCATCATTCGTAGCCTCTAAATATAAAAGTATTTCCCGTAAACATGTCTACCAATTTGGGTTAAGTGTGTATCGAATAATTTACCTCATTCTAAATGAATAAAAAAGCATCAACAAAGCATTCAAAATCAATTTTTTTAACTATAGTAAGTCTGGCATGCGCACCTTGGTCATGGCATGCTATACACCAACAATAAAGGAATACATTCTGTATTAGATATAGGAATAGCATATCTGTAAGTTGAAGATTAGTGTTGCAACACATAAAACAAAATTACTAATAAGTTACTATAATTACAATGTATTTCATAAAACTAAAGGCAACAATTTATTAAAAAACATATCTATCTTTTTTAACTTAAATTATGAAACATAACTATTATAATTAGTTAATTACATAGAATTTCATACAAATAAAGGCTTAAAGGGAGTATATGGAATTTTAAAATATCTACTTACACGGCCTATTCATCCTATTCTTTATTTCATGTATATCACCATACCACATTTAAATGATCTAATCAAATGTTTGACTATATATATAACAAATTGATAATTGATAAATTTAACACAACATTTATCACAGTTGAATGATACCTTTGATCTAGAGTTAAGTATGTTACAATAAGAACAGGTCAAAACTATTTTTCCTGATCTAATTAAACAACACACACAATTTACAGTCATTTCAAAAGTGTTCCCAAATAATTATTAAGTTACGTGTAAATCAAATCCAAACAGGGAATGTTGCATAAATATCTAAAAAAATCTAGATTCCACAAAACTTTTGTGTGCACACCAGCTGGTGATTTTAGAAGTTTTCTAATAACAGATGGAATAAGTAATAATCAACATCACATAATCAAGAGGTCGTTAGCATCTACAAAACCCATACATTGACAAATCACGAAAAAAACCCTAATTTCATCATCTTTGCCTCCATGAGAGCAACAACAAAAACGAAAATAAATATAAACACAACAAAAACCGTACCTAGTCCTCCAATATTGAACATGAAAGGATCAGCCTCAAAAATTGAACACAAAGGAAAACCTAGAAATCACGTGTAGATGACGGAATAAAGAAAGAGACAGAACACAATGACAATCATATCTAGTCTCAGGCTCCAATCTTGAACACGAAAGGGGTAGTCTGGAATCTGGAATGTTGAACACAAAAGAAAAACCTAACAATGAAACGTAGATGAAAGAAAGAAAGAGCCGATAGATCTGTGAGAATGGAGAATTGGAATTTTTAGTGAAATGTTGAACACGTGTAGTTTGATGAACAGAGTTAATTAATGAAAATTTGAGTAAAAAAAAACGAATTGGAGGGAATTTTTAATGAATTTTTTTTGGTGAATTTTGAAAGGAAACTTTGATAGTGAAAAAATTTAAATTGATTTAGTGGCAAAAAATTAAAAGCTATTAAAATGTATGTTGATTAAGTGTGGTATACTTAAAGTGCTGCTAAAAATATAATTTAGAGGCATAAATAATAAATGTCACTAAAAGTTTGGGTCAAGCAAATGTGACACAAAAAAGTGCCACTAAAACCTATATTTGTGGTACAAAATATAAATGCCACTAAAAGCGTGTGCCACTAAATGACAATTTATTGTAGTGACATTAATTTTTGTTAAATTCATGTAGGTAAATAGTATTCAATTTTAAGAAAATTTTTTCATAGGACATGTTCATATGGCTGCCAATTTTTTATGTGAAGTTTGGTTTTAAATTAAACATGTTTCGTTTTATAATTAGACATATTTATAATACAATTAAAATCGTGTTTAAAGAAACGTAACCCCTGACATATTTATAACTTGAATAAATTTATTATAATAATTCAATATATTTAGGTTTATGGAACAGATTAAGAATCACCTTGATACTAAACCGGATCGAGCCCGGGATCTTATTTGAAATGGGAAGATCTAGGATAGGCAGCCACCTCTTGGAGAGGGCGATGTGCATTGACCAGGTGAGTAGGGATGCAACTCTGTGGACCGCTCGTTGGGCCCCATAAGTGTTGGTATCACACCCTTCTCAAAGGAACCATACGTGAGACTCTTGCGTCATACGGATCCGTCCCAGAATCAAGACCCCCTTTCCTTTGACCAACGGGTCCTCAAACCAACTTGTCCTTCCTTTCTATTTCTTGTTTTCCTTTAATATGTTACCACTTGTTGCTTAAAGGTATTATGGATAGTACGTTTTTTGTGACTGTAATTTAACTTTATTGTTAACTAGATTAAATCTCATGTGTTACACTTGTTGATAACTAAAATATTATATACTTAGAAAGAAATATGTTTTAAATAAAAATTATTTTTTAACAAAACTTATTTATTTATAAAACGTGCAATTTTTCTGAAACTAAAGATTTTAAATATTTCTTATTTTTTACAATTTTGATGTTTAGAAAAAATTCATATTTTGTAAAAAAGAATGAAAGTGTGTTTTTTTAATAAAAAAATGCTTTTAATATATCAAAAGCTATTTTTTAACACAAAAAAAAAAAGATATATCATATCATTAGTTATTAGAGTTATAATTATTTAATAAAATAGAAATTGTAATTATCATTTAATATGAGAGATAATTGATTGAAATGATAAAAAAAGTGACATATGTTCATAATTGTTTAACAAAGTGACACATGACAATGTTAGTCTAAAAATTGACATGTAACAAAAAAAAATATTTGTTTATTATAATAATAAGATTAATGGTGTTAAATTTGTCGGGCAGTCTTATCAAACATTTATACATAATCATGTTAAAATTTTTACATTGTAACCCGTTTATTATCGTGTTAACGTTCATGTTTTAAGTAATTGACACATTTAATAAACTGGTTATGGTCTTGTTTAGTATACGTGTTAATCATGTGATACATGTAGAAATATGGCATTACGGACGAATAAATAAGGGACTGGTTATTCACACACTCCACTTTTTTAATCCCTCACTAACCCTATACACCACGTATAGGTCTATACTACTCGTATAGGAGTCCAATAATTGGTTCTGACGGCCAATGATTGGTCATGTATAGAGCCTCGTATAGGACCTATACGACGCGTATAGGTCTATACGTCATGTATATGAGTTCAATCATTGACACTAACAAATTCTGACAGCCAATAATTTACCCCATATGCGTCTCATGCGTCTCGTATAGACCTATACGAGACATATAAAGAGTGTGGAGTGGGTGTGTGAACAACACAACCCATAAATGAGGTAGAAGAGAACGAGTAGTGGCTAGAGTGAATGCAGTTCCCTAATATCATTCTCAATGTCAAAGTTATAAACTTCTAATTAAATATTATTTAATGCCTTTTAATAAGGTTTTTAGCTTCATTTATACGATTTCTTTATTTTCCTCCTGATGTATGCAGGTACATCATGCTTAAAATCTAAAATAACATATAATTTATAATAATTTTTACTTTGATATAATGTAGTTTATAAGCTAAGAATAACAGTATTACATGACTATCAACTATGAAATAAATATTAGAGAATATACATGAAATTTATATACGATATTATTTTTTTGAAAAAAATTACACAAAAAAGCGACTGTTTTTTATCTTTAAAATGAGTATAGTATTGTTATATAAAAAATAGAAAAAATACTTTTTTCTTCACCTTGTATATTTGTAATGCGTAATTGTGTCATTTTGTATGTTATTTTGTCTTTTTGTTCGTCATTTAGTCTTACTATTTTTTTTTAAATAATGATGATGAAACTACACAATCACATACTTTTTATATGTAAATCATAATGATAAACATGGTTGTAGAATTCAATATGCGCTAGTCGGACGGCAAATTAACGCTTAGGGATTAATCAGTGCTAAGCAGATTGAATTTTTTATATGTAATTTTACAAATATATATTATGCACACACATCAATATCAATAATTAAATACAATATTTCAAATAATTTAAAATATAAACTTAAATATACTAAGTCAAGTACTTCAAAGTTCAAACTTAAACATTGAGTTCAAAGTTTACAGATTGATTTCGATGTTTGATGGCTGATGTTTCATATGTTGGATTCGATGTTTTAGAGACATATTAAGTATTTTGGGTTGGAAAATTTCTCAAATAATCATGGACCTGGGACATTTTTACCTGAAAAAAATACAAATAAAATAAAATAGGCCGCCTAGGCATCACTTAAGTCAAAATCGACAAGGTTGGAGGCCTCCTAGGGGGATTTTTACAACATCTTATCTTATCTTAATATAATAATAAATAAACATAAATTTTGACACTTGTCATATTCTAAAACCACTATTGACACATGTCAATTTTTTAATTCATTTAATTTTTTTCTCCTATTAAATAATCATATTCTCTTTTTTATTAAATAACTAAAATACTTATAACTAATAATTTTATTTATCTTTTTATTAGAAAACATATTTAAAAACGTTATAAAATATGAAATTTTTTTAAAGATGGTTTTTTTTTAAATAAGAAATATTTTATTTTCATATAATGAAATTGTATAAAAACCAAGTTTTCTTTAAAAATGATTCTTTATAAAAAAAACTAAAATAAACAATAAACCTGAGTTTAAAACAATAAGTTTTTTATCAACAAAAGAAGTTTTTTCAATTTATTTAAAAATGGACATACAAAAAATGACAAAGATTGTTATACTTTTGGCCATGTATGTTTATCACTATTACAAAAAATATATTTAAACTTCTTGATTTATAAAAATTAGATTTTGATATAATATAAAATGAAATTTTTATTATTAGTTGGTTCAGAGATAATCATTGTACAAATCAAAAAGATCATATATTATTTGTAAAGTTATTAAAGTTTTTAATTATTGTTTTATTACTTAAAGTATTTATTAATATGTAACTTAATCATTTTATCTTAAACTATCATTTTAGAATTGTTAATTTTTATTACTAATTGTTTTATATTTTATAGTAAATCCGTGTAATACACGAGATAATAACCTAGTTCATTATAAACAAAACAACAAATTCATCTAATACATAAAAAAATGATAAAATAAAATCAAATAGTCAAAAACATAAAACACAATAATGAATATATGACACAATAACCTAAAATATATGTTACTAAAATAAAATGTTGAAATAATACAATTGTGTACTTCTAATACAGAAAACATAAAAAATAAAAAATAAATAACAAATTTAGTTCATATATACAAAGCAATAAAAAACATTAAATAAGTTAATACATATAACACAATGATGAATACATATAACACAATGACATGTAGTTAAAACAAAGTGACGAGTATATTACACAATGACATGAACGTAAGCACAATGATTAATATATTACAGAATGACCTGAACGTAAATATAATGTTGAGTATATTACACAAGTACCTGAACGTAAAATAAAATAATGAGTATATTACATTACATAATGTAAGAGAAGTTGCTTTTATATAAGAGGTTTAAAAGTAAATTTCTTTTTAAAATAAAAAAAAAGTTACTTTTATATGATTTAAACTTGTTGCAATAAATAGTCCATTTAGTTCTCAAATAAATTATTTCTCAATTAAACATCCATTTATAAGTATGTAAGTATGTGTGTGTATCTAGAACATCCCTAATATATGTATGCATGCATGTATGTAGTTTGACCTCCCCTCTGCTAAGCATTTATTAACCCCACTTTTTATAAATTATCATTTCACTTCCTACTTCTTTATGGTTTTTAAAATAACCTGCAAGCTAAATTGATAAGATAATCAATAGATAAATTGATTGGACGAATTGTTGTAGAAATTAATTTTATTGATCTAAGTTCATACAATTTATTATTTATTAATATTTTGTTTGATCAATCCGTGAATAAAATCAATTGAAAGGGGAAATAATTAGTTGGGAGAAGGGGTTCATTCTTACTATTGGCAAGTGTGTGTTAATCTATATGTTTGTGGCTCAACCTGTTTGAACGACCAAGATGAAGGAAAACTCTAAGGCAATTTTCAAAAATTAATCTTTTTCACTTGCTTTTCAAAGAGAATTATAATGAAACTTAATTAATTTAGCGCAAAAATTTAGTATAATAATTAAGACAAAAAGCTCAATCAAACAACCAAAACAATTTAAACAAATAATTAACAAACAGAAAGGGTTCCTATCAAAACAATAGCGACAACTGAATCAACAGGTTTAGTAACTATCAAATCTAGTAGCAACTAAAAGTTAGAAACTATCAAATTACAACTTACTGACATCTTGATAGTGAGATAAGATTTAGGAATCATAAGATCCTTTGTTTGAATCTCACACTAGTTTTTCTTAAAGTATTGAGTTTCCTTCTAAACTTCTGACTTGGTGATGGATATAAATGAGTGGTTTCACTAGTGGCTAGATGATACTATTAGGGGTGTTCAAAAAAACCGAAAATCGTTTAAAACCGATAACCGAACCGTGTCCGTAACCGAAAAAAATCGAACCGAATTCTAAATTCGGTTTTCGGTTCGGTTAACTGTTTTAGATTTTTTTTTGAATTCGGTTTGTTTAGTTTATTCGGCTAACCGATTAAACCGAATTCATAATTAAATTTATTATTTTTATTAATAACATAAGATTAAATTCGGTTTATTCGGTTTTTAACCGGATTATTTGGTTGAATTTGGTTCGGATAAACATTTTCCGAATTTGGTTCGGTTAATGGTTAGGAGAAAAAATTATGAAAACCGATGAACACCCCTAGATATTAAAGTGTTTCATCAATTATTCAAATTAATTGTTAAAAAAAACTAAAACTACTATTTGTAGGCTTTAGGCTTGAGGCTTGAGAAACCAACAGATAAAAGATTAAATACTTTAATACTTTTTTAGAATAAATTACCAAGATGGTCAATGTGATTTCCTATTATTTCACTTTTGGTCCCTAAGTTTCATAAATTACCTATATAGTCCAAAATTTTTAACATTTGTAACACATATAGTCCTTATGTCACCAAATTAACCTCACATAGTTGACCAAATTATCACCACATAAGGACTATATGTGTTACAAATCTTAAAAGTTTGGGACCATATAGGTAATTTATAAAACTTACGGACCAAAAGTGAAATACTAGCAAAGCATAAGGAACATCTCACTAATTTACTCTAAATTTTAATAAACCATAATTATGTTGAACGGGACGGGAAACTTTCTTCCAACGACTTTTTGACTTCATTAGAGAAGTAATCCTTTGAAATCTACTAAAAGAAACTTGGAAATAAATATTATATTCATGTTGACTATGTATTTCACTTTAAGTGGATTCTTACATCATTTTTGTTTCTTTACAACGAAAATAATTATACACAGTAAATATCATGTATAATAAAGCTATTAGTAGAATATAAAAAAATATATATATATATATACAAACTTTATATGTATCCTTGCTAATTAATATGACTAAATGAAGAATATAGGTTTTATCTATTGGGCATTACCGACCCCAACATTAGTGTTTATCAATAAACTCAATAATACCATGTAATTAGCTTGATAATTTAGACTTGAAAAACCATCAAAATGAAAAATAAAAAAAATAAAAAAATAAACTAAACAACTTCATACCCTAGTAAATCTTTCAAATACAACCCTGGCGACAAATGTGTATCCACTCTTACAAGAGGTGTTTTTTTGGATATGAAGTAGATTTTTTGGATGAAGTATTATTATTATAGAATTAAATTAAGGATGTTAAAAAAGTAAATCTTTTAACTATAATAGTAAGTAGGGGTTTTATT
This sequence comes from Mikania micrantha, assembly GCA_009363875.1. NCBI lineage: Eukaryota > Viridiplantae > Streptophyta > Magnoliopsida > Asterales > Asteraceae > Mikania > Mikania micrantha. The sequence continues at coordinate 58,625,794 of CM018686.1, forward strand.
AGTTCAGTTATCAGTTTGTTCGACTTATTGCGTCCTGTTTAATTGGTTCTAAAAAACTTTTATTGGTAACAAAAGATTGAATCGATTTCAAAAGCCAAATTCAACTGAATTCAACCGAATCAAATTGTTTGTATGATTTTGTGTTGTAGGGTGAATATGTTAAAAGTCCTTATATATTATATATACATTCATTTAAGTTAGTTAAATCAAATAGACCGATTTCAAAAAGTATGAAACTGGTAACAAATTTGAAATTCAAATACGAACAACGACAAAATTGAATACACAATTGCCAATTATCTTTGAAAAGGGGCCAAACTTCGTATTCATAAAAAACTAAATATTTAATTCAAATTTATAAAAATTTTGTGCTCAATATGAAGAGAGTCTACGGCCCAACACTACACGTAAATATCGAGAAGGATTTTCTCTGTCTTCTTAGGATGTAGAACTCATCTCGGGCTACTAAAGAATGGGAAGAAGGTAGCTAGCAACTTTCATAGTTGTTTGGGATAGGCCACAAGGTAAAGCAGGATATGATTAATAGACAAATGTAGTTGTTCGAGAGTCAATAGACTGTTCGAAGGTAACTGATCCCACATTAGCATTTGTAAGGGAATAAAAAAAAACTTGATTGGCCTAAGACAAGAAAGCGTAGTCCAACCAATAACAAGTGAATTCGAAGAGTTGTTTTGTGTATAGTATTAAACGCCTCTTTTCGACGTGCATCAGATCCGAGCAGATAGGAAAGAAAACTTTGAAGCCAATAAGTTGTTTTCAAATGTGCATATGAAGAAGAAATGTTGGGGAGATTAAGGCCTTGTTTGTCTTTTTATAAAAGGTATGCGCAACATCTTTTGTCTGCGCCGCGCAAACCACACTCAGACGTTGACATCTGTAGACTGTTTGTTTTTTTGAAGACGTTTCATTAAAAAAGTTTGCGCGGGTCTTCTTGGTGCAGATGTGGACCAACCGCTTATAGGATCTTCTAAAGCCTGCAGAGACTACCCACCACCGCTCACCGCCGCCGCCCACCACCGATGGCCACCCCTGCCGCCCACCACCGCTGGCCACCCCCTCCGCCCACCCCCGCCGGCCACCCCCTCCGCCCACCCCCGCCAGCCACCACCTCCATCACCTCCCACCATAAACCACCACCAATTTATTTTAAGAGTCATCAGACGTTAAAAAACAAACATTCTTATTCTTGCAGACTGCAGACATTTGGCATGTCTCTTCTCCTACAGATGTCTGCAGATGTGGTCCGCAGACTGTAGACATTTCACCTCTTAAAAAACAAACACCACCTAAGTATCTAGCCCTAGTCTTAGTTTGGTTTTAAAGCGGTTTTTTTAACATCACGAATAGTTAGGGGGAAGAATTAGCAATGTTTGTAAACTACAAGGGGCTGTAGAGAAAAACCTGCAGCTTTTTTATTCTTCTTCGCGATCTATCCTCGTAATCCACGCAATCGCTCACTTTCACACGAATTTCTAGGTCGATCTCATCCTCTTTTTCCCCCAATTCATCAATCATTTGATCATCGATGACGTTCATGTGTTTATACTGAAATCGAATGCTTTTGTATCAGATTACGTTTTTCTACAAATTCGTCAAGTTAAAGGGAATCATTAATCAGAGATCAATTTGACTAATTTTGGGCTAGATTTGAGATCGAGATAGATCAGATTGAGATCGAACCACACCTAGGTATCTGAGTTGGAGATCGGGAAAGAAATATGAGATTACCGATGGTTGATTGCCGTAGTTTGATCGAATTTTGCCGAGCTTTCGAACAACACAAGAACATGACATCAACGGCGAATAACAACAATCACTCGCGGAACAATAAGAAATCGAATCATGGTTCCAATTCCGTTAATCCTTTATCGCACCCTTTTTGTGACCTATCCCCTTTGGTTGCTTTGGATATTCTGATGCTGATTCTGGTGCTTGGAGCACTAGGGTTTCTAATCATACCATATATCAATATAATATATCGTGAATCCGTACAGATTCTCCCTTTAGTTTTTGAAGTTATCGTTGAAGTAATTTCGGACGCCCCAATCGCGTATGTGATTGGGGCAGCAGCAGCGTTCAGTGGCGTGATCGCCATGATTGCTGCTTGGGAAATACTTGAATTTAAATCAAGGAAGTGTGGGAAACCTAATTGTAAAGGGCTCCGTAAAGCTGTTGAATTTGATATCCAGCTTGAGCCCGAAGAGTGTGTTAAGTATCTTTCAACAGGAGTTACAGCTGTAAACAATGTGAAGCCATTGGAATTAGGGCAAGATCACAAGGAACTCGAGGCTGAGTTGAAGAAGATGGCACCTGTTAATGGCCGGACTGTTTTGATTTTCAGAGCACCTTGTGGATGTCCTGCTGGTCGGTTGGAGGTATGGGGATCTAAAAGAATCCGTAGAATCAAAAAATAAGTACAATTATAATCAAATTATTGGATTTCCCTTTAGATAGAATAAATATGTGGTGATATGTTACTTTTCAGAACTCCTCGTTTGAGTTATGTACACAATAAGGGAATATCATATGTTTTAGTAACTGCTATTACTTATCAAGTTCATATAGAATGAAAGAAACATTTAATGGTTATACTGTTATACAGTTATGATTCTGGTTTTTTACTAGCTAATTTGCATTTGTGTTTTTCCTTTAATCTGTCTTGATTGGTGTGTATGTGGGCATGCTGCACAAGTGCACATGTTATGCCCTAGGATGTTCGAGACACATGTTATTAGAGTGCCCTAGAAAGTATGAAGAAAGCTTGAGAACTGAGATGAATATTTGGTGGTATCAAAATCCCATCTTTTGGTTTGAATCATGTTTCTAGTTGGCTATTGATCCTTGTATTGTCAAAATGACTGGTATCATAGGACTTCTTGAGCTCTGCTTGTGATTTTAATTTTTTACCATATATAAATTGTCTTGATTATGGATTAGGTTTAAATTTGACTTTTGATAAGACCTTAGACCTTACCACATTGATCAGCAAATTATTTTGCTGGTACTGTTGAAGTGTAACAAATGACTTATCTATCTAACTTGCCCTAATATTTAATTTGATGCATCTTACCCTTTTCTATTTATACATGTTATATGAATCTTTTTTAAAAGAAGTAGTTTTGACTTGTTCATTCAGAATGCTGAAAGAAAAGTAAATGATGATATGGGACATATGGTAAAAGCTAGGAGTAATTACTTGCTGGGAATCTATGATAATAGCTTTTTAAGTGAATAATGATAGAAGAGACATGGTAGCAATCTGAGTAAATATGGCAGGGGACATTTGAAATAACATGGTTTTAATGAGGGGAATGGGTAGCCAGATATGATCTTACCTGCTTTCGAGGACTATTTTTGGTAAGAAATTAATATCAGATGATACTATGATATTTATGTGTTACATATGTGCATAACAACAGGAAAATGTCGTTTTCAGTGTTTGGTAAATATTAACATCTATATTTATTTTGGCAAAATCCAAATGCCCAGATCATTAACATGGTATGTTAATCCTTAGTGGATTTGGCCAGAGTTAGGTAGAGAAGAAAGAATATATATGCATAGTTAGTGGAGGATTCCAACCCATCCACTTGTAAATTGATGAGTTTTTGTTATGTTGTTCTCACCAAAAGCTATTTTGAAGGCATACAACCTCTTAACTCAAAGATTTACATCATTAATTTAATAATTACTAATTAACAAACTAGCAATTTGATTTTCTTTTGCAATATGCACAAAAAGGTGGCAAACCTTAACCGGGGTTTGCTTGTTTTGGATCCGTAATAGAAAATAACTCGTTTTGACCCGTTACACAAAGCCTGTTTTGCCCACCATCTTGCCACCCCGGATAGTTTGGAACTTGTAATTTTGAGTAGCAGGCTTGCTTTGAAAGCTTATGAGCATGTCTTTGTGATATTTACAAATTTTAACTTTTTGACATCACTAGAAAACAGATAAACAATTATGACTTGAGCCTTCAAGATGATCTTTTCACACATATTGATATGCCATATTAATTCATCACTCAATCCCATTTTCTCCCTCTTGTTTTGTTTCTCTAGTTGTGTTTTATTTTTGATTGCTTATTCAACTTTAATTCACCTCTGAGTTGCTTGTTGCTAGTTGATGATAAGCTATTACTTCAACAAGAATGACCTCTATTTTTGGTTCCCCCTTTGTTCTTTACATTTTTTTTGATAACCGTGGGATAGGGCAGGCAATTTCAGACACGAACACGTTAATACGACACGACACGACATGACACGAATTTAACATGTTTCGTGTCTAAAACAGGTCGACACGTTAAGACCTGTTTATTTTTCGTGTCTAAACAGGTAAAACCCGCTAAGACCCGTTAAGATCCACTAAGACCTATTAAAACCCGTTAAGACCTGTTAAGACATGTTAAGGCCTATTTAAAATTTAAAATAAATAATATAATAAAATATGTGGGTAATCGATTAGCTTCAAAAAATTTATAATTGTCTAACCCTAGTTCTTTAACGGGTTCCTTAACAGGTTCTTTAACGAGTTTTAACAGGTCATTTATAGTGTTAATTGTTAACAGGTTCTTTAACGGGTCATTTCTTGTTTACGTGTTTTTAACGGGTTGTGTTCGTGTTTGAAAAAACAGACACGATAAGAATTCGTGCCGTGTTCATGTCTAACCAGTTCGTGTTTCGTGTCTTAACGTGTCGTGTCTTAAGTGTCTGACCCGTTATGACAGCCCTGCCGTGGGAACCACTTGCGTGGTAAACCACTAGGTCCCCCCATACCCTACTAATTGAGAGGAGCAGGTAAAGCACGGCCGTAAGCGACTGGTCAGTGGCCTCCAAGGAAAATTGTTCCAAGTAGGGATTGAACTTTAGACCTTTATGTTGTCTCTCCTACACTCTAACCATTACGTCACTTTCTTAGAGGTTTGTTCTTCACATATTGTGTCCTTTTTTAGGATGATTGCGCATGGTTTGAATCATTGCCTTGGATCCGAACTCTATATATCATATAACAGGGGGTGGCAAACTTTGACCCAACCGAGCTCAAAAACACTAAACGAAGATTATTAGGTTTCTAACTTGTCATTTATGCCCATATAATAAATGGTTGTTAAGGTCAACTTGTTTTTAATTGAACAGGTTAACTGTAACACGTTAACTACAACCTATTTATGACCCATTTAATTCATTCACAACTTTATTAGAACACTTGGTAAAATCCTATGTATTACACGGGTTGAAAACTGAAATGTTATGTAATTTGTAAGAAAGCTTGTTTTAAAAAATTTCTTTATAAGAAAGCTTATTTTTACAGAACTTTTATTTTTCCTAAAACTGCAAATTTAAAACAATTCTTATTTTTTCTAAAAAAAATTGATTTTTAACAAATTTTCATATTTTGTAAACTTTGTTTAAGTATGTTTTTTAATAAAAAAATATTTCAATTTTTATTTATTAAAACTATTTTTTAATACGAAAAAAAGTATATAATATCATTAGTTATTAGATTTAAAATTCTTTAATAAATTAAAGATTATATTATAATTATCATTTAATATGAGAGAAAATGATAGAAAAGATTAAAAAAAGACATGTGTCAATAATTCTTTAAAAGCATGACATGTGGCAATAGTGATCTAATAAGTTGACATGTGGCAAAAATGATACTTATTTATTATAGTAGCAATATATTTAGACAAATGGGTTACACGTAGTGACGGATCCAGAAAATTTTTTTTGGTGGGTTCAATATTTCCGGACTCTTCAATTAGATAAAACTAGACATAAGAATTTCCGGGTCGTTTTGCCGGTTCGGGTCTTGTACTATTCATCACGTAATAACAATGTGATTAAGTTAATAATTAAAAAAACATCTTTATTAAAGAGTTTGAAGATGTGGAGTGCATACTAATTTAAGATTTCTGAGTTCTGTACCAAACGAGAGTCAAGGAGGTCGCGCTTTCTTGCGGGGTCCTAGGGGCAGAGCCCTTGAGGTGGTCCCGCTAAACCCACCCAAATGAAAATGGGAAAAATTACAATAATGATTCATCTTAAAAAATATTATTAGTTCACCTTACTTTTAAGCTTTTCGAAAACACAAAATTCCTACTAAATCCTCGAAACGTTATAGATTCTAGTGTACCTACCCAAATGTATGTAGATCCACCCATGGTTACATGGGTTGTGTTAGAATTACACGTTTCCAAGGTTAGGTTAAATGCCAATATAAAACACGACACTATTGCCACTCATAAATGATATATCTTGTATGTGTTTTAGTCAAATGAACCATTTATTGCATGGTTAAATCTTCTATTTTTTTCTTGTGAAAGTGGAGCTGAATCATAAGTTTACTTCACAACCATGAGAAACGTAGACGTCATGCTAACGATTTTGATGACGTGGATCGAATATCTAAACTCTTTCAAGTCTTGAACTTTTGTGTAAGCAGATAAACCCCTATACTTTTTTATATTTAAATTATTTAGCTTGTTAAATTTTAGAACTCACATCCTGTTAACCTAGTGATTAAGGCTTGGTCATTTCTACTTAAAGACCAGGATTCAATTATCACTAGTGATTTTAATGGATAATAGGTGAGAGGAGTAGACTTAAGCTTAATATCGGGTTCTGAACCAATGGAGGGAGAGGGTTTACCTATTAAACTAGGTTTCCGCGCATTAGGAGGTATGGTCTCACGATCGACGATCGAGAAATCAATCTTAGTTAACAACCGCCAGTGGCGGAGCTTGAAAAATAAGTCCAAGGGGGCCGAAAGTTATAGGCTAAAGTTTATTTTCTTATTAATATGTATCGGACTAAAAATTCGGGTCGACAAATGGTAACTCGGGTCGGGTCAACACAATTTTAAATTTAAAATACCAAATATATGTTTCAATCAAAAAATAAATATGTATGTATCAAACTAGACATAAAATGTTTAAACGAAAAGATTAGTACCCGGAAGAAGAATCACAATTCAGCGTGACGAAAATGTTTGGGCCAGCTGAGTTGCTGGATTTCCTCTTTTTGAAAACAAAGTAAATGAGTCATGTTTAATAGTTAAGGTCCATTTTAATTTTTAAGACCCAAAACAAGCTTTAAACTCAAAATCGGCTAAATAATGAGATAACAACCGACACTGTAAACCCTTAAAGGTAATGTTAAAACTTACCATATTAGTTCAACTTTATTATTATTTAAAATCCGAGGGCCAAAGAATTTTAAGAAGAAAAACCGAAGGGCCAGGCTCAATACCTATTAAATTTTCCGGCCGAAAACTACCATATATAGGCTTCTGACCAGAAAAACGGCAGAGGCCAGGACACCCCCAGGCACCTTAAAATCTCCGCAAATGCCAACCGACAGGATAACTTAAGGTAGAGCGACGGAACCCGTTCAAAAAAAAATTAGAACTAACCTTAGCCGTATAGCTCCTTCAGAGATGAAAATGATTGCGGATCAACCCGCTTGTGTTAGGATCATCGTTGAAATTGAATTAAGGTTGGCTTGTAGGGTTACGATAGATTTGAAGTTTGATCCCAAAAACAGATTGTTGATTACGTGTTATTATATATACATACACTAGGTTAGTAACATGTGTAAAACACGAGTTGATATAAAGTTAAGATGCAATTCTAGAAAAAAAATTAATAAAATGATATAATTACAATCGACATAAAACATTATAAATTGAATCATTTTACCTAGTTTTTTTCCATAATCACTATCATATATCTATAGTTTTGCATGACATAGTAAAGAGAAATGATAATCAATGAGGATAAATTCAAGAGAATAAACCATTATTTTTCTATTATTTCCTTATACGTATGTATATCATTGTATTTTTTATATGTATTTTAAAAGATTGCGAAATTAGTGGATAAATTTAAGTATACGAGAATGTTGAATATTTGAAATTAAAACTGTAAAATTTATTCATTTATTAAATAGTTTCTATTATATTTTAAGTAATGAATATTGAAAGGAGATTGGTCTAATCGTATTTTAATACAAATTCTGATCCATTTTATTTCTAATTATTTCCATTAATAAATGAATAATCAGTTAAAGTTTTAACACGTTAATTTAAAATATTAATTTATTACAAAATAATTGACTCTATTTGAATACTTTTTTACTTTATGAAATTATTAAATAAAAAATAATTTGATTATATTAAAATTTTAATAAATTTGAAATGTAAAAAACTTACTATGTTTTTTGGTTTTTTAAGTTGCTAAAATGTGTTATACGTAGTTTTTAATATACAAGATGTTAAAAAATAATTATATGTAAGTATAATATTATATGTACATTTGATATCATATGCAATTTTATGAAGTGTAAAATGTTAGTTTCAATTATGTAACAATTAAATTTAAGTACATAATTGCAAATATGAGGACATTTGATCAAAAATATACGTCAAAATTGTTTTAATTATTATAAAAAACATAAAACATAATTGTTGGATTTTTTAACAAAGTTTGTTTTATATTTTAAGTAATATAAATTTGAAGAAATATTGTTTGATAAAAAATTAATAAAACTTTCAGTCATTTATTCGTTTTATTTATTTACTTTAATAAATCAATAATTTGTTATTGTTTAATTTTTAAATTTTATGTAATAGTAATTTATGATATAATTAAGGCTAATAAAATTATGTTTTGTGTTTGACGTAAATTATTGAATAAAAATAAGTTGCTTATTATAGTTTTCCATATTTAAATTTTAAGAATGTTATTTTTTTTTTAATTTGTTGTGCAATTTATGTTTTAAATTGCTAAAATATGCAATAGATAATCTAAATAATACAAAATGTTAAAACATAATTATATGTAAAAATAACATGATATGTAGACTTAATATTATATGTAATTTTATTAATTGCAAATATGAGGTCATTTTACTAAAAATAAAATACGTTAATTTTTTTAATTATTATAAAAAAAACATAAAACAAATGAATTTATTATCAAGGTTTGTTTTATATTTTAAATAATGAAAAATTGAAGGAAATTGTTTAATAACAAATTAATATAACTTTGAATAATTTAATTATTGTACTTATTTTTTTAAATAAATCAATAATATGTAATTGTTAAATTTTTAAATTTAAAATAATAGTAATTAGGAGACAATTAATGCTAATAAATTTGTGTTTAATGATAATGGAAATTTTCAACTTTTATTGTGGTGATGACATGTATACAATAGTCCTATGTGACAATAGTCTTAGAGTGACTTGTGGCATGTAAATGAGGTGTACATGCTAGTAAAAGGACATGTGTCATTGAATTTACTCTTTTATTAGTAGCAGAAGATTTGAAAACTAGATTTACCGCGCTAAATCAATGATTTGTTCAAGTGCACTCTATTTTCTTTTTCCTTTATTAATATAATTAGACCCAACCAATTATTTGGAAGAAATGCTCCAAAAATAAATTTTTGAGTTTTTTTGGAAAGAAATAAAAACAAACCGCTCCAAAAATGGTTTTGAAAAAAAAATAAACGCTTCAAAAAATAAACTTCTATTTATAATAGTAGGGTCTGTTTGGTATATGACTATATGTAATTGAATAAATAATAGAATGAAATTGACAATAGAAGAGAATAAATTGTTAGCATTCTATTATCATATTTAGTTATCTTATTAGAATGTAATAAATCATTACTTCGTATTGTATGCTAAACATGAAAAGATGAATAAATATAAAATAATTAATGGTTCGGATCGTAGCCGTCGAGTCATAGGTTGGGCGATGATTTGAGGTTATGGTTTGGGTCATGGGTCGGATTAGGGAATGTGTCGGGTTATTTCATTCACTAGAAAAAAAACCATCCACTCGATCGAATAAAAATCATTAAAAGAAAAGGAATCATATTCTTTATGTAATTGTTTATATTGTTATATAGTTACCAAACATGTCTTTTTTTAATTATAATGTAATAGCATCGTTTACTTCTTGATTCTTGCATATCAAACATTGAAACATATCTTCTTCTTTTTTTCTTTTCTATTTTTATTTTGGTCACTAACCTTTTGTATTTATGATGTTTTATTTTTAAAAGTATTACATTTAAAAATGATGATGATGAACATACTCAAAATAAGCTAGTAGTAATTAGTAAACACATGGTGAGTTTGCAATGGGCTCATTTAAGATCACACGCGTTGTCATGATCCCTAATATTAGCATCTCATACTTGATCAATACCTTTTGTATATTTATACACGTTTATTATAATACTTTTTATATAAATAATATTCTTTGGTGGTTTAAAGTAAGCAAGGCTCTAACTAGAATTTGTAATTAGATTTTTTTAATTTTAAGCTTTCAGGTTTTACGGTCAAAGATTAAGGGTAATGTACTATAACATGTATTTTTTTTTAACGACAATTTGGATCACTGACGGGTCATAGACCCATCCGATCATATCCACATCTAATAGGAGGAAACTCACCATAGGTGAGAGTAAACCCACCATAAATATTTAAAGAAATAAGTAACATTAATTAAATTAACATTCATTAACTACATCACATAAAAACATTAACACATAGTAGAGAAAAGAAAATAAAAGATAATTTATATTTATTACATCAATTTTTTTTAAAATATAACTAGTGGTAAGGGTGTTAAGCCTCAACCTTAATGTCATAAGTTCTAGTCATGGGGGTGGCATTTTCTCCACAAGGCCACCGACCCAGGTGCTTGCGCCCGCGGTTTACCCGTTCCCCCGGTTAGTCGGGTATTGGTGGACCCGGGGTTTACCACGCAAGTGGGTTCCCCGGTCATTAAAAAAAAAAGTCTAAAATTAAATAAAAGAATGCAAGGAATGGTAATCAAACAAGTAACCAATGACCAAGTAATTACAAATAAACAACTTGACCAACAAACCAAATACAAATACTCATTTATTTTTGTATTGAAGAGAATATATTTTATTTGACAATGATGTGGCAGGTGATATTTATGTAATTTAATTATTTCAACTTTCCAACAAATCTATTTAATAGAATTCTCCTTGTAAAGATTATGAAATCTAATAGCCCGGTTGTCATAATTTTAAGAGATATCAGGTTACACTTTTTATGTTTTTGCACCATATAGTTTTATATAACAATACTAGCTAGGTTAGAAATATGTGTATCACATACATACGCTTAATTATGAAATTAATATAATTAATAATTTGCTTATATATATATATATTATTATTGGGATAGAAAGTGTGTTTGAGTTAAAGAAAAAATTAAAATAAGAGAATAAGGATTATTTACTATCATGGAAAATAAAAAACGCGTTAGTTAGATATTATTATGAAAATAAAATCATATTAAGAACTAAAAATATAAGTGAGAAAAACAAAAAATGGGCGCATGATATGATGACGGAGGTCATACAATACTTTTATTTATTAAATTAAGATTTACTCATTTAGTTTATTGATTAATATTTTACCTCGTCCATTTTGATTTAAATTATAACATGAAAAAAATAAGAATAATATATAAACATAAAAAGTAATGCAATAAGTGCTAATTTTAATTTTTATTGTTATTAGAATGTAAATTGAATTTGCTTTTGAAATTTACATTTTGAAAATTTTGATTTGTTTTCTTTAACAAATAATAATAAATGTTTTTTTTAAAACAACAAAGCTATCTTGCCTCTACTCCTATTAAACTACGTACTCTAAAAAAATCTTCCCTTGTCTAGATTTGATGTCAGAACCTTCATTCTAAGATGTATAAAATAAGTTGTTGGTAAATCTATATCTATACTATTTAATAAAAGAGTAACAATTGGCCACATGGCATCATTTTAGGCTATCCACATCATATTTGTGTCACATGGCATCATTTTAAGCTATCCATGTCATATGTTTACCACATGTCAATACTATATTAATTGTAAACATTTTAAAAATTAATTTCATTTAATAAATATAATTAATTCATTCTTTAAATGAGGTAAATTAATTAAGTCAAATTATCTTTAAATGTTAATTAAATTATAATAATGTCAAAAGTTTTAATTATTATTTCATACTTTGAATTATCAAGATACATAATTCAAAAGTTTTAAATTCTAGCTAAAATAATGATAATAATTATTATTTATGGATATTTCTAATTTTTAATAATTTAATGTCGTTAGATGTTAAAAATGCAATATGTCAAATAATAATAATTTTTTTTTGTTTTGAAAAACTAAGTTTTAGTTCTTAATTTTATACGTATTTAGTATCTTAGAACATATAGTTTTTGATATGTTGTTCGTATGATTATTAAACCTATAATAATCACACTTTATTAATTATGATTTTAAAACATTTGTTGTCAATATTTAGTTCATACTATCATATTTAACACATTTAAGTTATTTTTTATTTCTCCTTTCTTAGATAAAATTAATCAACATCTTAAAGAAAACTTTAATTTGTTATCTTTTATTATTATATGTAATAGGTAATTTTCATCATATCAAATATGTATTACAATAATGTTTTTGTATATACAATCTTGTATATAAAGAAGTGTTTAAAGATTTGTAAATTATACTATTTTTTCTTTTAGAAAATGTTAAAAAGTTTACTTTATCTATCTCTAATTTTTTATAAGTAATCAATTTAACAAACGTTTATTAATTATACAACTCCGTGTTGTACACGGGTTAATAACCTAGTTATTAATATTTTAATATAAGAGAATTATCATGGTGATGACAAGTGTAAAACTTCTAAATAAATACCTTAAGAATAAGTCATATGAACAATACTTACTTCTTTGTTAGAAGTAAAAGATAATATAATATTGCATACTTGTTATACAACATAGTAGGTTATTTTAGTCCCAAGCTTTATAAAATAGTAGTAGTAGTAATAATAATAAAATAAATAAATAAATAAGCCTTTAGTTCACAAATCGACTAACAAAAATACAACCGTGAGTGTAAATATGTAATTATCAACTTTTTTCTCAAAATTCGTTTAATTTAAGACTAAAGTATAATTATTTTTATTTTATCACCCATTGAGTGTATATGACCAAGGCAACCCATTCATATAAATTACCCATCTATTTTGTGAATTTACAAACATGAATAAAGTAAACTGAAAACTCACTCCAACTATGCATTATATTTTGTGTGTATTTACAACCCTAATATATTTTGAAGCCTTAAATAAATAAATATTGAGTTAATGTTGTAAATAAATGATAGAATTGAGGTTTTAAAAAAACAGACATATTTATGTAAAACTTTGAAGCCTAGTGAGATTGAATCTAATTCAAATAAAAAAGGTTAACTACACACAACTAGAGGAGCAGAAACCAGTTTTTGTTTTGATCAAACAAGTCAAGAACCAGATAGAGATGAAATCAGTTTCGATTGCGGGTAGGGTTTTTGACCGGGATTTGATGGATATTTACTGATTTTTGACCTGTTTTGTTCTGGCTTTTGGCCAGGTAGAGCTGTAATCAGTTCCAGTAATTTTGATTCCGGTTTCAGTTATGATTTATTTGAGAACCAAAATCGTCTATACATATCGGTTCAGGTAAGACCGATTCCAGTTCCAGATAAGGTAGTCAGGTAGAGTTCCAGAACCAATTTTTTTGTCGAGCTCATACATACATACATACATGTAGCATGTCCGATTCAGGTTTTGATCCGATTCGGATTTCGAAAAGTAGCTTATGATTGGTGAATAAGACTTTGAAAACTATTTGAAAAGAAGCCAAAAAAGTTGAAAGATTTTAGTTGGCACATCACATTGTGTGATGAATGATGATGAATCATTGAATCATCAACCATGTGTAATGAATGAATAAAATAATCTTAAATTTTCCATATTACCTTCACATCGCTTTCATCTTGTTGATCCACACATCAATTTCTTCTCATCCAACCAAATTTTTCGTTCCAGATTCAATCCATCACGTTGACCTGATCGAAAACCTTTTGAATCAATGGAAAACATGAAGACCGATCAACAGATCGGTGTTGTGCGGAAGCCTAGAACGAAGATCGTTTGCACTCTCGGACCGGCTTCCAGATCTGTTCCGATGGTGGAGAAGCTGTTGAAGGCGGGAATGAACGTCGCTAGGTTCAATTTCTCGCATGGATCTTATGAGTATCATCAGGAAACACTTGATAATCTGCGTATCGCCATGGATAACACTGGTATTCTCTGTGCAGTCATGCTTGATACGAAAGTAAGTGTTCTGTTATCTCTTTGCGATTTGTTTATCAGTTGCAATTAAGCATCGATTTTTGAATCTAGATGTGTTATGAATGTGGTAAAATTAGGTTTAGAACTGGATCAAATTCTTGTGTTATCTTCAATGTGATTGATTCAGTTTATTAAGTTTTACATTTGGGAGTTAAATTGACTGATTATGAACTCCAAATTTTGATTTAGATTCTGTCAAATGGATAGTGAAATGAAATTCATATAGGTTTGATCCAATTTTGTTGGGAGATTGAGTAACCATGTAAGAAGTAAAGCTCTAGTCAAGTTCTTACTGGTCTAAACAATCATGGCGTCCGATATGGTTTTCCATAAACCGTTGACACTAATCGAAGTGATGTAACCAATGGCGTCCATGGCTTTGTCACGACTTTAAAACCCGTCGTTTAGAGTAAACCGGTTTTCTTTTTTGTTTTTTTTTGAACGACGAAGGTCTCAATCGTGTGAATTCACTGTTTTCAGGCCATGTCACCAAGGTTTACTTACATGTACCTCTCATGAGCCACCACAACCACCTCAGGAGGAAATCCCACTGGAAAAACCCCTGACACCCCTCAGACCCCTTTTTCGCTGCAGAAGACAATATCTCATTGGTACCCATATATGCATATAAAATGATATATTATGATAACTAAATTTAAAATCAATATTAGCACCGAATACCAATACCGTACCGGTTTTGTACTCGTACCATACCGAATCGATAACGTACTTGTAGATCGGTACCGGTAACGGTATTTGATTTTTTCACATTTCGGTATCAGTACTAACAAGTACCTGAATATACATAGTTTTAGTTTTTGTTTTGAATTTGATTATTTATTAATGTAGTGTAGCTTAAAAAATGTTTACCATAATGTCTTTAAACCTAATTGTTATTTTTATTATTAAATGTATAAAAATACTATAGAAATTCAAAGGACGATGCGTTCGTATTCTTATGCTTGCAATTCTTGGTTTTTGTAAACTTGATTTTTCTTATGATGTGTTCTGATGATACATTCATATTCTTAATTTTTTTTTTATTTTTCTTATAATTTTGACATAATATAATAAATAATTTGAAGATTAATATTCTTCATCTTCATCCCAACAAAAATGTTTAAAAAAACGGCATAAAACCGGTAAAGTGCCGAAAAATATCGGTAACGTACATATGATTTCGGTACAATATCATCACCCACTTTTCTGGAATTTCGATACCGGTATTTTTGATGTCTACCAATCTCATCCCTAATGAAAATAAATGTATAATTTACGTTAAAGTTAAATAAATAAATAAATGGGTTTAGAATAAAAAAATCAAATTTAATGCCGTTAATATAGAGTACACATTCATTTTCCAGATTTAAAATAGGTGATCAAGATTAGATTTAAAGATTAATTATCTAAGATTGTGCAATCATATATACAATCCCTCTATATTTTTATTGGATTACCTACAAATTTATAAGATGTGTACTTGTTCAAATAATTTAACACAAACATTTATGACTTACACATGGCTAGTTTTTCTATTTTCAAACTTTTTATACATGTAAACAAAATTTGTCTATATTTTTTCGTAGAACTCTCTGGGGAGACGTATAAATGTTTATTTTAAGCATTTTTTTTTATTTTCACACTTTTTGTGATCGAAAATATGAATAATTTATTATCTTGGTCTTATTATTATAATATTTATTAGAGACAATTTTATATTACATATGTTCTTAGGATCTAAAATTGTCTCAAAATGTAATATAAAATTGTAATAATCAATTTCCATGCATTCTCTCCTTTGTTTTCCTCGTAACAGGTCACAACAAATTTACACCAATCCGTACTAGGCGAGGATCAAACCTTTGGCCAATTGACCTTAAAAATAGTTTCCCTATTCTAAAGCCAATTAAAAATTTCCATTTAACCCAACCCTCCACCCACCCTACATATATAAATATTTAAGAATGTTAGTGAATTCACACGTCTGTAGATACTTACAAGGCTATGTGTTATGCTAAATAACCCAGGCGTGATGCCCTGGGTCATGCCCCGGTTGCGTCCCACCCATAACACATGGGCTTGAGGGTGGCGTGATGGGCACAAGCGTGACCCTCCACACAGGGTGATGACCGTTTGAGGGGGGAAATAAAAAAAAACTTAATAGACGGTAAAATTAATTACCGTTGAAAACAAAAAAAAAACAAACAAATAAATAAAACCCTATATAAACCCATTCAACCCACTCAAAAATCTTCAAAAATTTTCCCAAAATCTTTCAAATATCTCAAAAAAAATTCAAAAATTTTTCAAATTTTCAAAAACTTCTACACTACCATGGATCCAAACAAACCAAGATTATGAAGACGAAGGAGCGGATTATGAAGAAACATAATATGGATTAATTTTTTTATGTAATATTTTTAATTTTATTTTGTAATTTTATATTGTTTTTAATTATATTATGTCTTTTTTAAATTTCATTTTTAATTAAAAAAATAAAATTTAAATAATAAAATATTGAAAAAGGTGGTGATGATGTGGAGTGATGGGGAAGTGATGGATAACATAGGAAAAGATGATGTGGAGTGATAAGGGGTGATGGTGTTAGTTGATTACGTGACGCCTACGTGGAGTGATGGGGGCTTTCGCATAACACATAGCGTAACGTCTTATCAGACAGAATAAAATTCAAAGGCATCTAATTTCATTTGAAAGCTTGATAATTTCACATAACCTATACTTCAGTTTATATCAAAATAAAAAGATAATTTTCTATAAAAAAAAGAATAGCAGTTTTATACATTTGATTGTTTAGTTTAATTACTAATATTGATACGATGTGAATATTGTGTCACATTAAAAGTCTAGAAAGCATTTATCTCTACTTTATCTCTATAAAAGCGACGTTTTTCGAGGTGTGAAGTGGGAGAGAATTGATGTTATAATTAGGGTTTTGAATAAGACAATCTTTTTCTTTTTCATTAACTATTTGATTTTTTTTATATTGAAAAAGTACGAAGAATAGGAATTGTAACTAAATATGGTGGGTGACACTCACTCTCACATTGATCAGTTTATAAACGCCTAGTATCTTTGTAGATGCAAGTGTCACATAGAGAGCTAACGTATCATTTTGTTCTAACATATTGTTTGGTAATCTTATCAGGGTCCCGAGATCAGAACCGGTTTTCTAAAAGATGGCAAGCCAATTCAACTGAAACAAGGCCAAGAAATCACCATCTCCACAGACTACAACATCAAAGGCGACGAAAACATGATCTGCATGAGCTACAAAAAGCTAGCCCACGATGTAAAACCAGGGAGTGTGATCCTGTGTGCAGATGGAACCATCTCATTCACTGTTCTTGCTTGTGACACTGAAAACGGTCTGGTCCGTTGTAGGTGTGAAAACACAGCGGTTCTTGGTGAGCGAAAGAACGTCAATCTTCCAGGAGTGATCGTTGACTTACCAACTTTGACCGAAAAGGACAAAGAAGATATACTCAAATGGGGAGTACCCAACAAGATTGATATGATTGCTCTGTCGTTTGTCCGCAAAGGCTCAGATTTGGTAGAGGTTCGAAAGCTGTTGGGTGAGCATGCCAAAAGCATCCTTCTTATGTCGAAGGTATGTTTGCGTTGAGTACAAAAAGTGAATAACCAAACCACAATTTACCATGGTTTATCACGTAAGTGGGTTCCCACAATTATAAAAAAAAAGAAAAAAAAAACCAACCATGGTTTAGTTAAAAATTTTTGTGAAGTGTTTTTTAATGGTTCGGTTATGATTACATAGGTATAAATAAACAAACCAAATACAGAAACAACCTGCATAATTTTTTATATTATATAATATTTTATGTCGGAAATAATTTCCCATTCTTTAGAAATTTAAAAATTTGCTCATATTTTCTTTGACCAAAGATATAATTGAGTTTACTAATTGAAATTTGCTTGAACCAACTCGCCTCAAAAGCAAAAAAGTAAACCAAATAATTATTTAGGGAAAACTTCCCATGAATGTAACCAATTTTTTATTTTGTTGTAATCAAGTTACTCAAAAAAATTTTTGCCCCAATTAAATCATTCAAGTTATTTTGATGTACAAATTCTATGTTGTTAACCTGAATAACACGTAATATACATTAATTGATATAAGTTTGAGTGAATAATTTTTTTTAAGAAAAATGACTCACTTGAATCAATAATTATTAATTTTAAATAATAACTGACAAAAAACAAAAAAATTTTAATTGATAATTATTGATTCCAATCAGTCATTTTTAAGAAAAAAATTATAAACTCAAACTTATATCAACATGTATTATATGTTATTCAGGTTAAAAATAAAGGATAAGAACACTAAAATAACTTGAATGACTTAATTGAAACAAAAAAAAAGTTTGAGTGACTTGATTAAAACAAAATTAAAAGTTCGTTACATTTCTACGAAGTTATCCCAATAATTTATTTCAATAACCAAATTAACCAAACCGTTTATGATAATCTAAAATTCAAAACATTGGTTACGGGTTCGGTTTCTTGTTCATTAACTAAACTGCAGCGGCCCATATTTCTGTGAAATCCTTGGTAGGTAGAGAATCAAGAAGGTGTGGCAAACTTTGATGAAATCCTAGCCAACTCAGACGCGTTCATGGTGGCACGAGGCGATCTGGGAATGGAAATCCCAATCGAGAAGATCTTCTTGGCCCAAAAGGTCATGGTCTACAAATGCAACATACAAGGAAAGCCGGTGGTAACCGCGACTCAAATGCTCGAGTCAATGATCAAATCACCAAGACCAACCCGAGCCGAAGCCACAGACGTGGCCAACGCGGTCTTAGATGGTACAGACTGTGTCATGCTTAGTGGTGAAACCGCTGCCGGTGCCTACCCAGAGCTAGCAGTCCTAACCATGGCTAGAATTTGCGTTGAAGCCGAAAACACAATCAATTACTCAGATGTTTTCAAAAGAATCGCTGCAAATGCACCCATACCCATGAGCCCACTCGAGAGCCTAGCCTCTGCTGCGGTTCGAACCGCCAACTCATCTAAAGCCACCCTCATTTTGGTTCTAACAAGAGGCGGAAGCACCGCTAAGCTCGTAGCCAAATACAGACCTGGCATGCCTATACTATCTGTAGTGGTTCCCGAAATAAAAACCGATTCTTTTGATTGGTCGTGCAGTGACGAAACGCCAGCTAGGCAAAGTCTTATTTTTAGAGGTTTGGTCCCGGTTCTATCCGCGGGATCGGCTAAAGCGTCTCACGCGGAGTCAACCGAGGAGGTGTTGGAGTTTGCATTGCAGCATGCTAAAGTTAAGGGGCTTTGCAAGGCTGGTGATGCTGTTGTGGCTCTTCATCGTGTTGGAACCGCGTCTATTATCAAGATAATTAACGTTAAGTAAAAAAAAAAAAAAAAAAAAAAAAACTACACGAGTGGTTTCAATTCGTGGTTATTTACAGTTTCTTGGCATGTATGAATATCAGTAGACTACTGTCGATGGTTCGTGCCATTGATAAAAAACTGAACGGCCCAGGCCCCTGTTCATGGGATATTTTATATATTCTGGCATATAAAACTACAGTTGGCAGGATTTGGCTGACTGTTTCAATCCAGTTGGTGAGTCAAACAAACAAACTTACCCAGTATATTCTCATTTTTAAGTATGGTCTGAGAGGAAGGATGGACACATACATTACTCCTATCCCAGTTGATCTTGGGACAGAGATGCTAGTCTGAAGGAGTCTCCGACTCAAAGTTATCGTTTAAAGTTAATCATCCCAACATTTTTCACGTTATTTTCATAAAAGAAGTAAAATAACGTTAAAATTAGTGTAATTTTACTTTGGTGAGTCAAGTTAGATTTAAAATTAAGAAAGATATAGCAGGGTTACTAGGGTTGCATGTAAAAAAGTCTAGGTAGACTGACTCAGGCTCACGCCCAGATTCATTGTGATCAAACTTAGTGAAGTCAGGCTAGAGGTGGTCAAAAAAACCTGAAACCGGAACCAGTTATACCTGAATCGGTGGGTAAAGGCAGTTTCATGTTCTCAGAGAAATCATAATCGGAACCGGTTCCACCTTTACCAGGCCAAAACCCGAACCAGAACTAGCCAAAAACCGGTCAAAAATCGGAACCGGAACCAGTTCTTGACTTTGTTGACCATAACTGGAACCGTTTGAAACCGGAAACGGTTTCAAAAAAACCGGTTTGCCCATCTCTAAGTCGGGCCAGATTGGCTTGTTTACCTAAACAAGATGAAATGTTGGGCTCGGGCACTCGTTTGGAAACTAAAATATACGTCTAAGACATGACCGGTTGAGCTACTCTAGAATTTGCCCGTAGACCGAGATAATTTTAACCACACCAGCAAAACTAAATGTCTAAAGGAGTTTATTCTACATCATCCACACCAGGGCCGGCTCAATCTTTTCGGTGGCCCAAGGCAAATACAAAATTTGAGACCCTTTTCGTAATTACTTTTTTTGCTTACAATAAAAAATTATGATTCATAAACTATAAAAATCATAAAAATATGTTAACTTGCTTATATCTATATAAGTTTTCATAATAACAATTAACTAATGAATATAATTTCACTTTCGTTGCTAAATGGGAGTAAATGCAATTTCAGTATCATGATCATCAAGATTTGCCCTCAATCGTAAAATTTTAATGATTATGTTATGGAATTGCCTTATGAAAAAAAGTAAAATTTAGAATTATTATTGGTTAAAATATTAGTTTGAATTATTCTCGGCCAATGAGTTATTATTTAGATTATGACAATCAAATTTAATCAAAGGAAAAGTATATAAACAAAGGTGAAACAAAAATGAAAAATGTGATAGCTTGATTACCCTATTTATCATTGTAAAGCTTATATAGCTAAATATTTCATTCATATCATAATAAAAGATTTATTACGTCAAATAAAGGTGAAACAAAAACAAAAAAAAATGTGTAATTACTTAGGAGAGATTCCTAAACAAACTTTTTTTTTTAAAGAATACGAAAGTTGTATTTTTTTTTATCTAAAATGACAAAACAAATAACATTAACAATAACCTAGATAGATGGGGCCCCATAAATGTGAGGACCCTAGGCAGTTGCCTCTATTTTTCTAAAAGAAAGCCGGCTCTGATGCACACATATGTATACCCAAATTGAGAACAAATATTATTTGATAAACTTGACAAAATAGGAGGGTTGGATAACGGGTCTGATATATTATTGATCGTTTTTAATAAATATCAATTTGGTTTAAATTAAAATGAGATGGTTTTAAAAACCTAAAAAGATGGCAGTTATCACAGGCCTTTATTTCTAAGTTTCAGATTCGATTTCAAGGCAGCTTTTCTTTAGTCCTTAGGATATGATTCTTATGATTCTTTAGTATGTTAACAGGGGCTGAGCTCAATAGCAACTTACTCAAAGACAAATACTGCGGCTACTTTAGCCTCAGTAGCCGCAGGATGTTCCTACAATGAGGATAGGGGAATCCCCGGTGGTAAGGAACCCAAAAAGAAATCCAAGGGAATAGACTTCCTTGCTGCCGGACTTCTCAGAAGAAACTGGTCCTGTAGAATGTAGAAAAGAAGACTAACCTTTCGATTTGAGTATTAGAAATAGAATGCCTTGGTTTAGACTTTTAAGTTGAAACAAAATAAATAGTTTATTTAAATAATTTTTAATGATTTCTCATCAAATATTATTTATCATTATTACGTGTTTGAATCCATTCTATTCACATATTCTTTATGTTGTCTATTTTGACTAGGGTTGTAATCGAGCAGAACCAGCTCGAGCTCGAGACATTTCGAGCCGAGCCAGCTCGATAATTTTTTCGAGCCAAAAGTTCGAGCTCGAGCTCGTAAAGAAACTCGAGCCGAACCACGAGCCAGCTCGTTTTTTTTACCTCCTCCACTTGGACTACTTTACATACATACATCTATATCTATATCTATATCTATACTATATAATAAATAAAGGTTTTGATATGCCACTTGTCAACATTATAGGCCACTTAAAATTTTTTTCCCTCATCTCTCTCATAATAAATATTTTTATGCCATGTTTTTATTAAATTTTGATTTTTTTTATTTTCTCTCTTCTATTAAATAATATGATTAAATTATGAATCAGTTCTTTACTTTTTTATAAAATGTCTTTAAAAAATATGTATTGTGTTATTATAAACAAATAATTTTAAAATTCAAATATTTAACATGTGTATTGCTTAATACGTCTATGTAAAAAAATGTATAACTAATATTATTACTATTAATATAATCATGTAAATTTAAAAAGATGTTTTAAAATTATTTTAATTATGCTAATTTATAAAGACATAATTATAAAATCACATTATTTTTTATTCGCAAACTTGTGTATTACACGGGTTTATAACCTAGTATATAATATATATAAAATCTAATATACAAAATTAAACATATATAAAATCTATTATATATATATTGTGACATTCGTCGCATATTCAGATTTGACTTTGACCATTGACTTGGACTTTGACCAAAACATGTCAAATTGACTTCAACTAATACAAAACACTATAAACATGTGTTATACATGTTAAAATCAACAAATCATAGTGTTTGGTCGGTAGACGAAAAAAACGACGGTAAAACCAAAGGTTTTGCAACAATAGTTGCAAAATTTGGTCTAACCGAAAAACATTGATGATACACAAACTAAACAATAGTTATAAACAATAAAAATAACTAATAATATGTTAACAATAATATTTATAAATAATAACATAAGAAAAATCACAAGAGAAGTTACGAAAAAACCATTTTACACAATATAACATGAAACAAATGTTGGGGTTATGTCACATGATCATTTGTAACATGTTATTGTGTTATAAGACATGTAACAAACTAAGTTTTGGAAGGTTATAGAGCTTATAATTCGTTCAAGAGAGGGGGGAAGTTTAAGTCATTTCATTTTCCTCCATTACTCATAAATTAACTAAATTATTTAGGAACATAAAGTAAACATAAAAACATAAAAAGAGCATTTTAAAAAGGCCTAAAAATCGATAAACTTGACAAGTTAGTAGAGACTCAATTTTTGACACTAAGGTGGTGTTTGTTTTTTAAGAGGTAAAATGTCTGCAGTCTGCGGACCACATCTGCAGACATCTGTAGCAAAAAAGAGGTGGACCAAACCCCTGCAAGAAGAGAGTTTGTTTTTCAAAAATCAAAACCTCTTCAGTCTTCCCCAAACACAACCCTAACCCCACTGTCTCAAAAATCAAAAATCCCCTCCTACCCCAAACTCCTCCGCCTCCTACGACATCATCAGAACGAAAGGTCAAAAAAAGAGGAGTGCTTCGGCTGGGACACAAAACCGCCTCCCTATCTTCTTCCTTTTATTAACCGATTCACATATCTCTTCGAGAGAGCGAATCTATTTATCTACGACGGCGGACGGCGGCGGTGGAAGGCGAGGTGGTGGAAGGCGGTGGAAGGAGTTGTGGTATTGAACGGATTCCCGTCTTGTGGACGACGACGGTGGAAGGCAAGGTGGTGGGGGACGACGGCGGTGGGAGGCGAGGTGGTGGGGGACGCCGGCTGTGAAGGATGCGACGGTGGACGGTGGTGGTGCCGACTGTGGAGGGCTACAGTTGAAGAACAAGTGAAGAAGAGGATGAGAAGAGCTCAAAAAGAGGTTGGTCCATGTCTGCGCCAAGAAGAGGACGGGCTTACCTTTTTTAATGAAATGTCTGCCAGAAAACAAACAGTCTGTAGACCTCTAACCTCTTCTCGTGTCTGCGTGGCGCAGGCATAAGAGGCAAGAAGATTTTTTTTAAAAAAAAACAAACATCCCCTAAAATGGTTACAAATGCATAAAATAACACAAAATATACTTATACAATATAAATGTGACTTTGTTGTGAATTGTTACGATATACTATTGTGATGCAATTTTTACCGCCTTTAGGTTAAAGGTGACATCATGGTTTACAATATTTGGCAAAGATAAGTGTTCTCATTACTCATACCCTAAGAGGTGAGCTCATAGTCACTTTACATATTTTATATTTTATACTTCGAGTTGAAAAATACACTATTACTTATACAAGTTTTTGAGACAACTACTTATGCATTTGTATTCATTTGACTTTGTTGTGAATTGTATATGCATGAGTTGGCAATAGACAACTTTATACAACTCATTATCGTAAGTCCCACACTATCAAAATCATTTAACTCGTGAGGCGAACTGGTGGACAGGTATTGGAAAGATCTATTCAGGGCTGACTACCCTCACCTATGGGTTGATCGCGTCAACCAATGCTTTGTTGTAGGCAAGTAGGTGAATATACTCCGCACAACTTGGTTTATTCATTTTTATTTTGACAAGTGTCGTGTGCATTTGTCTCTTGGCAGACAAGTCAGAGGCTTGATTGTAAGCTCATGTCATTTACGTTCATTTACATTAGTGCATGATATACTTTATGATGTTTTTCAAATTGTATGATGTTTTTTCAGATTGTATTGTGTTTTTGGATTGTATGGTGTTTTTGAATCAAAGTATTACAACTTATTTTGAATCCAAAAGCTCTAATTACCATGATATTTTAACATTTTATGGTGTTTTTTTTAAATAATGCTCTGTTTTTTGATTTTATACACATGTATGGTGTTTTAATGGTGGTTATATATGTAGTATAGAGTTTATGGTGTTTTTCAGATTATATATTTGTTCAGATGAAGTCTTTTATAAAATAAGTCAAATATTCTGTATTTCAAATAATTTTATGTGCTACGGTGTTTTAACTTGAACTGACAAGTCTAAAACGCCATAAAATTTAACGAATGTTCAAAACACCAATAATCTCACAACTAAAATTTAACGAAGTTCAAAATACTATAAAATCTAAAACGCCATAAAATTTAACAGATGTTCAACACCATATATCGGGATAGATCAATAAGAAATACATTATAACACCATAACTTGACAAAAACACCACAAACCAAAAAAAACACCATACAACTATGAAGGTTGCGGTTTATGTTTCATTTTCAAAAAACACCAAATTACGTTTATGCTCATCTCGCGACTTTCAAACACCATACTAATTACAGAATTGCCACCGCGCAATTCTGACCGTAAAACACAACAGATCTACATTCAGGATTGCTTCTCACGCTTCTCATGGTTTTTATCATTTTTAAAATATCCCTCCCCTATATATATATGTGTGTGTGTGTGTGTGTGTTAAAAATTGAGCCAAGCCAACCCTGGCTCGGGCTCGGCTCGTTTTTTTCAAGCTTTTTTCGAGCCGAGCCTTTTTCGAGCGAGCCTCAAGCTTTTTGAGCAGCCCTAATTTTGACATGCATTGTGTTAAAGTGCTATACATCTCAACAAGTAATACTTATTTCAACCGATAATACAATAATTATTCGTCCAAATCAACATACTTATCTTGCTATAGATCAAGATTCTTAGGTCTATTATTTGAGAACCAAAAACAATTTATAGTCGTGTGATTTTAAAAGACATAAAAAGTAAGTTTCGTAAGTAAAAAGAAACTACTTTTATGTTCCTTATATCATGTGCTTATAAGTAGTTTGTTTTAGTTCTTTACAATTTGTTAATTCTCATTTAAATGCATCCCTCCATACCTGATTAACAAGGTTAACCACACCAACATCTACTTAAATGTCACACTAACACGAACGAACATTTGGTTTATTTGCTAAGACAAACGGAAGAAATTAAAAGGCAATGGATAATGCTAATCTAGCAAAACCACATCACTTGATCACTAGGTCCACACATACAAGTAACCTCTAACTTGGGTTCAGGTGTAACCCAACAAGATCAACACACCAGAATCAGTCCGTTGGGGTCGCACATCAAGAACCAACCTGACTCAAACTGGTTTGACCAACCCGGTTCAGTTGCAGGTTCCAAACCGGTTTTGATCGTTGGATTCAAAAATATAGCCATTAAGCAGATGTTCACTGACTGTTCATTTCATGCTGCTGCTTTTTTTTAACATTTAATCAATTTACCCCTCAAATTGGTATAAATAGGTATTAAATCTGTTGGTGTTGATTATACTTCAAAAAGTGCTCTCACAAGTTATCTGAAAGTGGGCAATGTTCTGCTGGTGTTGATTTCTCTTCAAGCAACACAAATATGAAAGTTATCCTAAAACGAGGAACCAAGTTAATTCGACACATTAATGAGTGTCAAACATCAAATGATCCGAACAAGGCTCGTTGTAGGATGCGTGATAGGTTTTTCTTCAAAAAAGATACAAACATACATACATACATACACACACACATATGCAAATATATACAAATGAAGTGCATTCTTAAAGGAGCAAAGCATATGATCATTAAGGTAGGCAAAGAAGGTGATATATATCTGTCAATATTACACTTATTAATGTACATGATTTTGTAACAAAGCAGAAAGCCCATAAAAACAAGCAGGAAACTTACTTAGGGCAGACGATAAACAGTCTACTGACTATCTTCCTCACCGTGAGCTTGTGGTGATGAATCTGAACCCAATTCTGATGTTGATGTCACTAGGCTCCCAGTTTCAGGCCCGGATGTTGACGAGAATAAACTACTCAGAGGCCAAGGAAGTGAAGCCGAAAACCACCAGTTATTCTCAGCATTTTCCGATTCACTACTGCTTGACCTGTTTCGTTGTTGATTGAGTTTTGATTCATCAGAAGGCAACTGCAACCTGCAAACAGGACAGGAGCTATGAAGCTCTAGCCATGGCAGAATACATTTGCTATGAAACCTATGTTTACAAGGAAGTTCTTTAGCTTCAGTTCCAACCTCAAAATCATCCAAACAAACCGAACATTGAAACGAATCTTCCTCGATTGTCACATTTGGCAATGCATCAATTGCTTCTTTTTGTGCAGGCGGCGTTCCATATCTGTTTGGGTCATTCTCGGCCAAATATTGCAGCAGTTGCTCTAATCCACGACCTGAAATGTAATCACCTAAAGAACCGATTGAGTGTGTCTGAGAAGGGTTGCTGCCGCCACTACCACCACCTTGAACAATGATGGTATGATTAGAAGGGTTGATCAGAATAACATGTTCCCGGCCCCTGCTACTGTTGTTGTTGCTGCTGCTACTGTCTGGCTCATTCTCCGTATCTGTGTTGTTTTCAGATTCAAATGCGACCCTGGCTCTAACACCCTGGAGTAGGTGGAGCAATGTGGCAGAGCTCCTCCTCTGTCGCCTAATGGCCGACTCAAGCTCATGGCTGAAATCAGAATCTGATCTGTCATGAGGATGCCGATACTGGTAGCGGCGGTAACGTTCAAAAGAACTGAGGCGGTCATCACGGCGTTCTTCTGCATACTCATCCTCATCTTCATCCTCATCAAAACTTATGGATGTAAATCTCCGGCGACCACGGCGGCTGTTCAACATTCCAAGCAAGATGGGCACCCCTAAAGAAATGGAACGGTCCGGATCAAGATCAGGGTCAGAACCGTCTTCCTGACGGAGCTGATCGCTCATTACACTACTCATTTCCTCTACAAATCCATCATTACATGATGAACATTTGACTGTTTCGACACCCAAAATTGGGATGACTTGCCGATTACATTGATGACACCAATATATTGTTGACTCTCTATCTTCCTCCATCTTTTACTTCAAATCAATCTCTGGTATCAAGCATAATAATTTTATCAAAATCAAGAAGACAAGAACCACTTAGCATTAGAACAATCACCCTGTGTTAAATATTAATCAAAATATACTTTTACAACAACTAGCTCCGAGCGAGATTTAACAGTGTGTATTTTGTTTTGATTTTTATAGATCCAGCATATAAAACCCTAGAAATCTTTATAATGAACTGGAAAAAACCCTTGATCTGAAGAAAACCCTTAAAAACCCTAATTTCCCATATCTAGAAAGTCAAATTTCTTGATCCAAAACGAGTTTCTTTTCACGTACATATGCGTACATGTAGATACAGATGTGCATAATACTTGTACGTACATCCATACATACATACATGAAAGAGTAGAAGATTGTGAAATTCAAGTTCGTCTAATACTGTAATCAAAGCAATTCGACTTAATTATTCAAATCAACATGAACAACATGATATTATAACTAATTCAACTTATATATTTAAACGATTACAAGTATAAACAGACATACTCAGGCAAATTTACTAGGGTTTCTTCAACCCTTAAAATCGAACAATTCAACTAAAAATTCTTCAAATTAATCCAATCAGCATGATAAGACAACAAATTCAATCAAAAGTAAGGCGATTACTAGTACCAGCAGACGAAATCGGGTATCTTTACATTCGAAAACTGGAATCTGAGACGTTTGTGGATGAAATTGAAAGGGGGTAAGATCGAAATATGTGGGATTTTGTGGCTCAAATTTGAAAAAGAAATCACCAACGTGTCGATTGAAATGAATTGGGGGACTTTGAAAATAAGATTATGAGGTTGATGGTGGAATTTATGGAAGAAGTTTCTCAGAAAGTATGAAACTGACAACGAATACCGCGTTCTTTTTTTCTTTTTCTTTCTGGGTTTCGTACGGTAAAAAAGTTACAAAAATATAAAATAAAATTTTTAATAGTTTTAAAAAAAAACTTGGGTTAATTAGACACACTAACTTTTTTTTTTTATTTTAACACATTGCTGACTAGGGGTGTTTATTGGGTCGTATAACGATTTATTCGGGTTTGAAATTTTTTTTTGTCTATCCGAAACCATGGTTGTAGAAGTAGTTAGACACTAGTCGGACGACAAGGTACCGCCTAAGGATTAATCAGCGCTAGGCGTATTTTTATATGTGATTTTACAAATATATATTATATACACACACATCAATATCAATAATTTAAAACAATACTTCAAATAATTTAAAAATAAACTTAAACATACTAAGTCAAGTACTTCAAAGTTCAAACTTAAATACCAAGTTCAAAGTTTATAGATGGATTTCGATGTTAAGTGACTGGATTCGATGTTTCCGGTTCCGGTCAACAAAGTCAACAACCGTTTCCGGTTTCGGTTCCTGTTTTTGGCCGGTTCCGGTTCGGGTTTAGCCGGGTAAAGGTGGAACCGGTATCGCTTTATTCGATTCCAGTTTCGATTTCTCTGAAAACCCGGAACCGCCCGTACCCACCGGTTCCGATTCCGGTTCCAAAACCGGTTTTTTTGCCCAGCTCTAGCCCCGTCTAGGCCAAAATCAACGTAGTAGAAGGGTGTCTCGCGTCTAGACGCCGCCTACGCCGATTTTTACAACGTCTGAAACCCGACCCGAAATTAAAAATATGTTATCTGATCCGAACAACACGAAAAACTACTTTTTGTCTATCCGAAACCCGACCCAAAAAACCCAAACAACCCGAATTAGATTTTGAATGAGGTTTTTTCAAGTTTCAGAGATTTTGGACTTTTCCAAGTTTCGGATATTTTGAACACCACTTTTACCGACTCTATATACGAAGCATATAACCTCTCTGACACCCACTAATTAGACAATGACTGGTCTTGTATACGCCTCGTATAAGAGTTATGGCCTATACATACCATATAGGCATATAACGAGGCGTATAGAAGCCTAATAATTGACACTGAGTAATTCTAACAAACAATTATTGGTCTCATATATGCCAGGCGTATACAAAGTGTAAAAAGTGTGTGATAGGTGTGAGAATAATAGAACCATTTTAAAAAAATAAAATTTTTAAACAAAGCATAGAGATTTTTTTCCTTCTAAAATGTTTTATTATGTTCTTTTAAGTTTCTATAAAATCTATGTTTATTTTTATATATTTTATTTTTGATTTCAAAATAACGAAGCATTAGTGGGCTCCCACGCTTAAATAAATAAATAAATAAAAAGGAAAACGCTTCACAATAGATATCAAAGAGCGTCATCTTAGATCAATGGTAAGGTTGAATTGCTCATCTCATATAATCTTGTTTGCGTGTGTCCATCTTAAAACCATAACAAAAAATTTACTGATAATCACCTCGAATCATAACCGATTTAACCGAAACCGGGTTTAACCGGTGGTTATGGTTAAGCTAAATTATTAAGCGAACGAAACCGATTATTGCATATTTGTATTTTTTATTTTTAATATTTCTATGTGTATGTGTATGTGTTTCTTTTTTTAAGAGGTTATGATGCAAGTTTAGTATAAAAGTGAGTTATTATTTTTTATTAATTAAAATATAATGGGTTAAATGTGAGAATAAATATATTAGGAGATTAGTTAATGTTCATAAGGTTTTTTCTTTTTATTCATTCCTTCTTAGTCATTCTAAAGTTATATAAGTTTTATTTAGATTTTCATCATCAATATATCTTTAATTGACAAACTTATTTTACAAGTTTTTTTAGTTTTTCAACAATTTTGTTATTAACCGAATATAACCGAAACCGAACCATAACCGATGGTTAACCGATCAATTGGTTATGGTTATAGATATGGATTTATAATTAATCGAAGTAGCAGTTTTGGTTATGAAAATAAGCATAACCACACCGAACTGCACCATACACATGGGCAGTCATAGGTAAAGCTTGTTAGAGGGCCCCAGAAGTTGAATTTTTAAATATAGTCTAACATTCAAATCAATCAATAACCCATTATAAAATCATAATATAATTAGAGATAAATTATATATATACAGAGTAAGAGAGAGTAAGCTAAAGACACAAGAAATAATGTCCTTGCTTGAAGAAGCAGATGTATTTAACTTGTTCAGGGCTTCTAGTCTGACGGTATCCTCTAACTTTTTTTGAGAAAGGCCTTTAATTCATGTCTATCTGAAAGCAATTTACTTATAGATTGTGACAGTTGCATACGAGAATTACGTCATCAACAACGTGGACACGTTTGATCGTTCTAGAAATCCACGTTGATTTAATAATTGTAATTGCTACAGGTTGATAGTAGGTGAGAAATGATGAACGTGGGCGAAAACCGTGCACAAAACGGAGTCCTGGATTGCCCGGAATCGAAAAACGAAGAAAAATTTCTAAGTATTGGTCGAAAGGGGCTCGTCGCGGTACGCGGAGGTGGGCTTGAGAGTCCTCCGCGGTACGCGATGAATGTAAATATCTAAGATTCCCCGAAAAACTTCGCGGTACGCGAAGCCCAAATGGGCTCTCCGTCGCGGTACGCGACGGATGAGGCGGTGGAACAAATTGATCCTTTTATCAGATCTTCATGCAGAAACTATTTTTATTATCTTTTTCGAACTCAGACGAACTCACAGGCGAAAGACACACACAAACCACCATCAAATCACCTTTTGAAGCTATCGGATCGTGTGGATCGCACCTGGGGACGTGTTTACAAGTTCTGATCATCGTTTTAGCCACAGAAATTCGTTAGATCAGGTAATGATCCGTTTAAACCTTCTAGTTTGATTTTGATTGATTAGATCTTGATTTTGAGATAGTTAGGATTGTTTATTATTGTCTAGATGATGGCTAGGATTGATTATAAATGAAGAACACGAAGTTTTAACGGTTAAATCCTTGTTTTGATCCGTTATAATGCCCGGTTTGCGTGAAACCATACCCATGATTATAATGGTTTAATCCATTTGATTATAACAATGTAGGTGATTAGTTGGGTTAATTCTTGAAATGCAAGGTTAAATCCAAGTGTTTCAAACTAATCACAACTATTAACATACTCATTGGAACGATTATCTGATGTTTATGATAACAGTCAGATTAGTATGTTAAACATGGTTATTACACCTATTCTGATGCTACATTGTGATATTTCATGATAATTGGGTAATCAATAACAAGGATTGATCATTCCTAAGCCATTAAATTATCTAGAAACTGTTACAGTATCATAATCAACAACATTAACTATTTGGTTAATCTGGGATTATTCTGATTAATCAAGAGTGTCATCAACCTTGTATTAGGAATCTAATGCAATGTAGGTTCCTACATTATCATACATTGTATGATATAATACTTAATATCGGTCTAATGACTTTCAAGACAATGTCTTTAACATTGAACGTTCAGAACGATCTAATTAGTAAACTAGAACATAAATGACTCATAAAATATAACTAAATGCAGAATCATCTCTGTACTATCAGTTTGGTGATACTCTGCTACACCTATACTATCAGGTGAGTTTCGTACAACCCCTTTTCTTTTTACTGTCTTATAAACTTCGGGGAACTCTGCAAACTGTTTTCTAAACATATGATATGCATCACTGATATCTGTGTGATTTCATGTGACTTTTGTGTGATTTCATGGGATTTTGCCGTTAGTATCTCTATCACAGTATCAAAAGTCCTCATCTCTTGAACTGTATCTAGTGAACCCATGTGGGGCCGAACAGGAATCATTGATAGTACTATTGGCTGACAACCCATTCGCTGGAAGGATTGCATCTCCCCTTGTGTGAATGTTTGGTACCTGTTTCCATAACAACTTTCTTAATGTTAGTGATAGACATTAAGATCATGAGGCACTAAGATATTTACCGACGGGTAGTATCTTCATGAACGTACAACTGTCCGAAAGGAACTAGATACGGGTCCCATGGTTATCCAGAACTGAACTTTTTGTGAACATACTTATCATATCATATTGTTCTAACTGAACTGTCGAACTCACCAGCTTTGTGCTGACGTTTTAAATTCAACATTTTTGCAGGGCAACAGTGACGACACTGTGAGGATGCACATCACACTTTTGTAATTAAGGGATATTAGATTGTGTACTAAACTAAACTATAATGTTGATGTAATTACGAAACCCTTGTAATATATTCATTTTAAGTGAATCTGTGTGCTGTGATATCGGTTCAAGTAAGTCACACCTCATCTCTGAGACATCACCACTATGCTTCCGCAACCATATCAGAGTATATAGTGACATCATCTCAGGTGACGAGAGGTGGGGGTGTGACATAGATGAACATGAGGTTTTTCCAATATGCATAACCTAAAAGGTAGGTTTTCTTCTGAGGACTAGAAGATCAGGAGTGTCCATGGGAGACCATGTACGTTGCCTAAAAAATGCTAGCGGAAAGAGTCATACTTCAAATGAGATCTACTAGGTCTACCAGATCTGTCTACATTCCACCGTCTTCATACCTTACAAATAATTATATTACAAGTGAGATCTACTAGGTATGGTTGTTTTTCGTTATTGTATCAATTTTCAATACAATGGATAGCTATAATCTAACCTTCTGTTGAAAGGTGTTTAACTGCCATATGACAATTAATGGCAACAAATATGACTACCTTTTAAGCACCTTTATACTCTCCTAAAACACTAATGGAACCAAGTTGAATCATATAGACTTAATACATAATTAATCCTTAACAAATCTTTAGATTTCTTGATTAAATTTTCTAACAATTTCCTCCTAAACTTGTTTCATGACTTTATTCTTCTTTTGTTCATCCTTTTGCAGACCTAGACCTGGCAATCTTGACCCATAATAAGAAAAATGGGTAGATTTGGGTAAGAATTATTGTATTTTGGGTTGAAATTGGTAACATTATGGCATAGAATGGGTTGAGATAGGTAACGATTTAACACAATGCGGGTCAAGATGGGTAACTTAAAAAACTATATGAATCCAAGAAATTCAAGCAAGTAAGAATGATTTAATAATATATTTAATGATAAGATCATTAAAAAATATTCAAATAAAATATTTGTTTCAATACAACTCATTTACTTGAGCTAAATTGACTTTTTTTTATAAGAGACCCGTTTAAACCCAACCTGATTTTTTTAAAATTTAACATGACCCGCACCCGTTCTAACCCGTTACCCAACCCGCCCATATTACGAGGCATATGCAAACCCTCTCTTGTTCCTTCTTTGTTTGTTTTCTAATTGCAAGTTGACTTGACTCTATGCAAGGCTGGCTCTTATTTAAAAAAAAAAAAAAAAAAATTCCCTATCTTAAGGCTTCCTAATGGGCATCAAATTATTTTGGGTAAATTGATTTTTTAGCTGCGATGGATTATACTTGAGTTAAAATTTCTATCCACACATTTTGTTTGTAATTTATATTTTTTATTGTTTTCTTTTTTATTATAATCTATATTTTATGTAACTCAAATTTGATGAGAGTTTTTATATATTGTAGAAAAAGGGTCCCGATTTTTATCCTCGCTTTAAGCCATAGAAAGGCATGAGACGCCTCTGAGTCTCGATGATACTTTTGATAAAGATTAAAGCGAGTTAGCATTCTCTCAATTGAATTGAAATTGGCTTTAATTTCTTCATGGTCATGATTTCTAATTTCTCTATCGATTTGAGAGTTCTTCATCCAAACACTCCTTTCTTGATCGTAAATTTCATTATATCTTTCCATTGTTGTATATGCTGAAATTGTAGAAAGGTTGGATGTTCATGCTTGCTATTTCTTCTTCTTTCTTTAATCATGAAAGGAATCATTGTATTGAACATGCACATATATCAGTAGGGCCGTAAACATTTAAAGTTAATTGCATAAATGATCATGTAGATTTAGATTTGGTTCCAAGCTTTAAAATTTTCAAATTTAGAATATAAATAATTCACAAATTCAAACTAAATATTCAAACACTATTAAAATAATTTGTATTGTCTCTTAAAGTTAATTAAAATAGTTGTATTCATATTAGTTCTTTAAAAATAGCAAAAAATAATTTGAAATCAAATAATTAAATTAATAATCATGATTGGTATAATTCTTGATTGGAACATTTTAACTTGGATGAACTATTTCACTACAAAATCAACATTAAGTTTTTACTAATTAATTAAACCTTTTGATTACGATAAAATTAGCAAGCTGGCAATTAGTGAAAATACTTAATTATGGAGAAAGAATAAAATAAAAACATAATTTTGCCTAAAAGTAAAAAAAAAAATATTATAAAAACGACATCGGACAATTTTGTTTTGCTATTTTAATAAAAAATCTTGTGAATTTATTGTTTTATCATTTAATATTTTTTGATGAATTAATATGAATATAACTATTTTAAATAACTTTTCGAGAAAATACAAATTAGTTTAATATTATTTAAAATAATTTAGTTCTGATTTGTGAATATTAATATTTTAAATTTGCAATTTTTAAAGTTTGGGCCTAAATCTACAATCTGTTCAAACCACAGGAACTATTTATGCAATTAACTTCACATGTTTGGATTAAATTTGCAATTTTTAAAGTTTGGGAACAAAATTTACAATCTGATCAAAACACAGGAACCATTTATGCAATTAACTTCACATGTTTGGATTAAATTTGCAATTTTTAAAGTTTGGTAACAAAATCTACAATCTGATCAAAACACATGAACCATTTATGCAATTAACTCATCTTCTAATTACAAAAAAATTTTGAACTTTTTAAAGTTCAAATATAACAGGAAATTTTAATTAAAATAGCTCAAACAATGTCGTTAATCAACCTAATTGTTAACCAAAATGATAATGGTGAATTTCATAATTTTTTTTATTACTTTTATGTAAGATATTGTATTTTGAAAAAATTATGACAATATGTTAAAAAAATAGTTTGAATTAAAAGTAAATAGATAAACTAAACAAATACGTTGTGCAAAATAAACCACGTTAAAATTGATTTTTTATTCAACCCTTCATTTTTTTTTATTCAGCTTTAATATCGACCACATATTTATTTCAAGATTTCAAATTGAGGGCTCATATAAGTTTAAGGATATTTTTAAGGGTTGTAAATGAACCGAACGAACACGAACGAACCATTGTTCGTGTTCGTTCGTTTCACTTTTAATTTGTTCACGAACGCTAACCAAACGAAAATTCTTGTTCATGTTCGGTCATTAAGGATTTTAGCTTGTTCACGAATGGTTCACGAAAGCTAATGAACACATACTATTTGAACAATAAAAATCAACATTCTTAATCTCAAGCACTAGAGATAATAAATATATAAATTAAAATATTATAATCTTAAACTATAAATAACTTAAATATTATGGTATTAAACTAAAAATTAAAAATATATAACACATTTAATGAATAAATATAATAAATGAACTTAACTGAAAGCAAACGAATGTAAACGAACACGTTACCAAGCTTTCACGAACACAACATCTGTTCATGTTTGTTCATTTAACTAAAAGAACAGAGTTTCTTATTCGTGTTCATTCATGTATTAAACGAACGAACATAAACGAACTTCTCGTCGAACGGTTCACGAACTGTTTGCTGAACTTTCGGTTAAATTTTGACATAAAAAATGAGTTAATGAAATTAAAGCTCTTTTTTTGGCCGAATTATCGATTAGAGGATTTAGCTTGTATGAATCGCTATTGGTTTGACAGCAATAATGGGAGCCGCTTTAGTATGTTAAGGATATATTTGTATCCCTAATTGAAAATATTTAGTTTCCTATATATTATGTTCTATCAATCATATTTTTCATTTTTTCTACCGCCCATGATCTGTAAACATCCATGTTATATGCAAGTAACCCAATGCACACATATTGTCTTACATCCAAGTTTAGAATAAAAAATAAGGAAATAGCGTATCAATTAAAACTATAGAACGTTCGTTTAGAGCCCTGATATTCTCTTTAAAATCAAGTTTTCACATGATACAATCTTTTTATATAAGCACACGTGTTTGCATGAGAAGAACATAGTCTGTAATAAAATAACGCAAATAAGCACGAAGTACAAGTATTGAAACGAAACAAAACAAAACCTTTCATAACATCTAATATGCAACTATACAGAATTGTTGACATGAATCATTCACGTACAATGGTAGAATACAAGAATGAAGCTCAATTGGCTAAAAAAAATAATTTGGAAAATGCTGATTCTGCAGATAGGTATTATTTATTATTAATATTAATAATATATATGATTAAAAAAATAAAAAAGTCTTACTTTAAAGGCTTCCAAGCCTGTTTACTGTGGTCCTTTCCTGCATAAAGAACATTTGAATCAAGAACATGGATAGGTCACCAATCTAGTACTACTTCCACCCAACCACACTTAATTGTGGATCTCAACCCCAGTACACACTTAAAACACCCGAGACACGGTGCAGGGGCCGCACTAAGGGTGTGTCGTATACTCGTATAGACGACTGCTTAGGGCCCAAAGACACAGTTCAGCGATCCGTCAGTGATCAAAAAAATTAGCCGTTCAAAAAAGTATCATAGGTCGAGTTTTAAGAAAATATTTTCGTTATTAGTTAATAATATGTCAGAATCTAGTAATCTACTGAAGGCCCGAAGAGTTGATAAGCGTTTTAAAACCCAATTAGACAATAACATGTTCTCGACAGGCCTAATAGCACATAACATCTTTAATCAATCGTCCCCCTGCATCATTCAAAGTCAAAGACCGAGAGTCACCCCTAGCCTTTGCAAAATCACAATTCACAAATTGTCTTGGGCTATTTACAAAATTAAGATCGACCAATTACAAGTTTTATAATCAAAAATTTTGGCTTAAAATCATGTTCGCAAAATCACAATCACCAAAATCATTTTTGGTTGTTAAAATTGTTGACGACAACAACGAGGTTTGACAATCGTTTTTTATGCCAAATGCCTCCCAGGTTTAAATTCATTTAAATTTGGTTTAAAAATAAACAATTGATTAAAATCATTGTTATTAATGAATAGTTTGTCTTAGGTGGTCATTTTTACTGGTAGCGCATGGCATCCGAATCTCAAGGTTGGTGGTGGTACTTGAAGTCATATGTTCCTTACTATCCCAGCATCTCACATTCTAAAATCAACCTAACCGGAACCAACCCAATTCAAACCATACAAAATTAACGTCTTGACCAACCAATCTGAGCCACCCATTTTGCCACCTCTATCTACTGTACTTGTGTTTAATTTACTTGCTGTTTTACCCTAACCCATATCAATCGGTGAAAGAAGAAACATTGATGAAGATAGTATACAGATAGGGCGAGGAATCAATGACCTTTGGTAGAATGTTTGAATAATGTTAAAAGTACCTAACAGTAGTTTAAAATGTTGAATTTGGGTAATTATACTTCATAATTACTTGTATATAATGGGCATTTATATGATTAATCATCTTATAATGTTTTGCACTTTATAAATTAAAAGTTGCATTTAATCTCTAGTACTTAAAATGAATAGCAACATCATTAAAAAAATGGATGCAATAGTTATAAGAGCAATTTAGAATAATAGTTTTGGCGATTGTTTTATTTTAGAAATCCATGCATAAGTTCGAACGGAAACAACTGTAAATTATTTATTATTATAATATAATATATGTAGCGATTGAGACATAACCCTTAAACCTTTCCATAGCCACTCGTATTTAATCATAACAAAAAAAATGTGTGATCCACGTTATACCAATTAAAGTTGATTATTTTATTATAAACCTATTTTTTTATATGGTTTAACTAGACCACATAGTTTTTGTCATGATTAAAAATGGGTGGATATGAAAGAATTTAAGGGTTATCTCTCATCGGATTATTACTAGATACAATCCCTACATAATATATATACAAAAATTAGTTATTTATATATTTAGAAATACAAAATACAATTATATTCATATAATCATACAAGCATAAATGGAAATCAGGACTTACATGTGTAGCCCGGAGAGATTTGCTTAATTTTGACTTCAACAAAGGATCAGATAGAGACCCGTCCATGCCAATCTGATGGTACTGACCCTACAAATAGAGAACTTGCTAACATGAATCCAAAACTTAATAAGGAAATTACTAGTAGAGGTGGCAATTTGACCCCACCTATTTATTTATAAGCGGGTCGGATTGGGTTGCTCTTTTCTCTAATAGGTTGTTGCTCCATTTGCAATACACGTATATAATGTGTATATGTGTGTGAACCCCTTAAGGGATAAAAGTAAAATTGCACAAATTTTAACGTTATTTTACTTATTTTGTGAAAATAACGTTAAAACGTTTGTATGATTAACTTCAAACGATAACTTTGAGCCGGGAACTTCTTCGAAGCAGCCTCTCTATCCTAACTGGGATAAGGGTAAGGTTTGTCTTCATCATTCCCCCCAGATTCTACTGAAGAGAGGAAGTATACAGGGTTTGTTTGTTTGTTTTGTATTGTTTTTCACTAATAGGTTGAATAAAAAAAGTTAACTAAAAGAAAAACTGGTAAATGGGTTAAAGGTTGCCAGAAGTCTATTTTTGCCGTCTACAATTTCCTAAATCGTTTTTCATTAAGATTCAAATATTATTGTAACTATCATTTTTGTAATCATAATGAACATACTTAAAGAAAAGAAAATTTGAGCATAAATGCGTTTGTTGATCCTTGTGACCTGACCTGTTGAAAATGAAGCATTTTAACATGAGCCTGTTTTGGCCCACAACACAAACCAGCCTGACAAGGTCATCATGTTAATTGTCACCTCTAGAAATAGAACTATAACAACCACCAACATACGCTATAAATCTCACTCATAGCAAAGCTATTAATAGGGTATGAGAATGAAGTGATGTAGGCAAACTTTACCTCTATCTCTGAGAAAAGAGAGGATGCTTCGTCAGCTATAATACTTACCAGGGGTAACGATCCTTCATCTTGGTTATCTGAAAAAAGAGACGAATAGAATCCTGGAACATTGATGGTATCAGCAGAACCAGTAGTGGTTCTAACTACATGAGGGGAGGCGGGACTCATAAAACTGTTCCTCGTATCCAAGTCAGAATCTCGAGGAAATGTACTATCTACAAATGATGGCCCCAATCTATACATCTGGATCCATAATAATGACGATGATGATCTTACTGTGAATCCAATAATTTGCATTAATAGAGTCAATCTCACTGAAAATATGGCAAATTCTCCATATATCTCTGAAGAAATGTGCCTGCATACCCACCAAGCTTATCAGAGGATGTATTTATTTAAATTTGTATCTTCTGATTAATTTGATGTGTAGAAAGGCAGGAAAACATCAATCATAATGCCCTAAATATTGATTGATTGTCTCAAACAAGGCCCATCCCGTAAAGTGTAAAAAGGACACAACACTCGTTAAGAATGATCAGTTTTAGACAAAAATTTCAAGTGCACATTTCCATTTCCATAGGTATTTGGCGTCTCTACATTTTTAGGAACTTAAGAATTAAAATTTTGGCTATATGTACATGAAAGTTTAAAGGGTGTGTGGTATATTGTTATATACCATCTAATAATATGAAATAAGAGCATCCTCATGTTCAATCTATTTTTCTCAATCTATATTGTTATATACTATCTACTAATTGGGTCAGGATAGATTGCAGAGAACAAAGACGGTCAGCCAGCCCTAACCCTAATGGCAACCATTCAATTTTTGTTAACCCTAGTTTTCATTTTATGTGTATTATGATCTTGTAGTTGTAATGTTTGCATCACCTCAATAAGAATATCCTAGTTGCCACCCATGAATGTAGGTCATTTTAGACCAAATAACGTTAAACCCTCGTGTTCTTTATTGCTTTCGTGTGTGTGTGTGTGTGTGTTCGAGTCCGTGTGTATGATTTCACTACGAAGGGGTACCAAAGCCAAGGCTCTTGATCAAGGATCACACAAGAACACACGTTTGAAACGGTCCAATTTGCCGCTTGATGTCGCTGCAGTAACCGGAACTAGGGATTGCTTTGCCGCTAGTTGTGTATGCTTTTGTCTATCGATC
Organism: Mikania micrantha; assembly: GCA_009363875.1. Lineage (NCBI taxonomy): Eukaryota > Viridiplantae > Streptophyta > Magnoliopsida > Asterales > Asteraceae > Mikania > Mikania micrantha. The sequence goes on from CM018686.1 coordinate 58,666,808, forward strand.
AGTTTTCATTTTAGCTATTGTTATGGCAGAAGATCTAAAAGGTCACGATAGAGAATTTTGATAGAAAAGAATTTGATTGGTAAAAGATGTTAGGTTTCGGAGACCTTTGAGAGGGAATTAGGGCAGCCGGCCCTAAGCCCGGCCCGGTTTTGTTTTTTGTAACCTAATTAGTTCTCTATATATATTCATGTCTTGTAATTGTAATCTTTGAGAAAAGATAAATCCTAGTTGCAGCCCGTGGACGTAGGTCACATCGAACGAACCACGTTAAATCTTCGTGTCGTTTACTTTCTATTTTCTGTTTTTTCTTTGCAATAGTGTACGTGTTTGTTTAATCTGGTTCCGTTGCGCCGCTTGATTCCTAACAAGTGGTACCAGAGCCGAGGCTCGTTGGAGATTAAACACACGATCGTACTGAAACAACAACTGAAAAAGAAAATAAGAAAAGGAAAGCAAAGGAGGCGTTATTTTTTGCTGGTCGCTCGTACGAATTAGGGTTTTTTTGTAGCCCGTGGTGTTCGTCAGGATTCTCAGCCGTCGCTATCACTTTCCTTGCCGCCGATCGACGCCTCCATCGCAGCCGGTAGCAACAGAAGTCGCCGCCGCTGTTGCCGGAATCGCGCCGGTGAGGGCCGATTTGAGCCGCAATCGATGACTGTTGCCGCCGATTAGGGTTTATACGCTGAAATCGTTACCTTCTGCCGCGATTAGGGTTTCATATTGAACCCTAGGAGTTGCCATTGAAGGTATTCAGGCCGATTTTGACTTCTGGACTACGATTAGGGTTCAGATTGAACCCTAGGAGTCGCCATTGAGACTATTTCAACCGATTTGGAGGTTCTAGTTAGCGATTAGGTTATTTCAAACCTTGGAATCGTTGATTGAACCAGGATCTGGCTCGAAATTCGTGATTAATGGCTGATTAGGGTTCGTACAACCCTTTGAAATCGTGTTTGCTTCTACGGTTGACTAATTTTGACTATTAGGGTTTCAAAATTGAACCCTTGAGTCGTGGTCAGCCAGTTTTCGTATCTGTTTTGAGTGCTTCGGGTTCGGGTTTGCAATATTTGTGGTCAACCAGGTTTTAGGAATCGAATTTTTTGTGAAGATCAGCATTCGGGTTTAGATTTGTCTACAGGTGATCAATCAGGGTAACTGTTTACAGTTTTGATTTGTCGGTTACTGTAAAAACAGATCGGATTATTTGACAGTGTTCAATAGAACAACCGTCAAGTTCAGGCCTGTGCCATTGTTGTGTCTGTCACTGTCTCGATCTGTTTCTGTTTGCTATGGCTGAAGATGGAAAGGTTGCGATTGAGAAGTTCAACAGTTCTGATTTTGGTTATTGGAAAATGCAAGTAAAAGCATTACTGTGTTAAAAGGATTTGGATGTGGCATTGGGGGATAAACCGGAGAAAATGGAACAAGCCGATTGGGAATTGAAGGACAAGAAAGCTCGAGCGGTTATTACATTGGCTTTGGCAAAGAGCGTTGCTTTTAACATCATGAAGGAGACCACAGCTAGTGGTATGATGAAGGCTCTGTCAAATATGTATGAAAAGCCGTCGGCAGCTAATAAGGTGTTCTTGATTCGAGAGCTTGTGAACACGAAGATGATGGAAGGTGCATCTGTGACATCTCACATTAACAACCTTAATTCGATTTTGTCGAGGCTACTTTCGGTTGGGATAAAGTTCGATGATGAGGTTCAGGCTCTACTAACTACTGTTGCTATCTTCGTTGCCTGATAGCTGGTCCGGGACAGTTACTGTTGTTACTAGTTCTGTGGGGGACAATGGTATGACATTTGAAGGGATTAGAGATTTGATTCTTGGCGAGGATATCAGACGCAAGAATCAAGGTGGATCGTCTTCTTCTGAAATGTTGCATGTTGGCAGGGGTAAAAGGGATAGCAGGGACAGTGGGAGCCAGGGAAGGAGTTCGTCTAGAACTAAGAAAAGTGTGAAATGTTGGAACTGCAACGAGGTGGGACATGTTAAGAGTCAATGTCCAAAGAAACAATTGAATGTTGCTACTGAGGATGTGTTTGAGGATGATGCATTGATACTTAGTGATGAAAGTAGTGTGGACTCTTGGGTCATGGATTCTGGTGCTTCGATTCATACCACGCACAGCAGTGAATTGATGAAGAATCTGAAAATTGGTGACTTTGGGAAGATACGACTTGGTAACGGTGAATTTCTAAATGTTACAGGCATAGGAGATGTTGATCTGGTGACTCCATTGGGAACTACATGGAAATTACAGAATATCAGGGTGATTCCAGGTTTGAAGACGAATCTCATTTCTGTCAGTCAATTGGATGAACAGGAACTAGATGTTAATTTTGGTAGTGGCAAATGGAAAGTGATCAAGGGTAATCTGGTTATTGCTCGGGGAAAGAAACAGGGATCGTTATATTTGATTGAGGTACCTGCTAAGGGAGTGACCGTCCCGGTTAAGCAAGACAAAGTATGGTTCGCTGAATCTATGGAGCAAAAGAAGGTTCATTTTGCAAGTGTGAAGCCTGGTGCCAAGGTGGTTCAAGCTGAACGGGGTCGAAGGTTTAAACCAGTTAGGGGTTTTGGTAACAGTGGGAGCACGGTTCGTGTTTCGGGTACAGTTTCAAAGCAACAGTGGGTTTTGAAGACTAGGATTTCGACTGCTAAAATCTCTCCTATGGATTACTTGCTGAATTTGGAGAGTGTTAATATTCCTCGGTGTATCACTGGATCTGGTGGAATGTGCAAGCCAGTTGAGACAGAGGATGAGTCAGTGATGGTTACAGTCACAACTGAGTCAGTGATGACTGATGCGTTGAAGCTTTCGGAGGCTTCAAAGAGCCCTTCAGGTAACTAATGAGAAGGGCTGCTACAACTAGGAAGATTGGATTGAAGTCTTAGCTTGTTTATGGGAACTGAAGGCTTGGAAGACTTTGTTTGACAAAGATTACTGGAGTTACTGGAAGACTGGATTACTGTGTGCTTGGATGGCGGGCTTGATCTTATCGCAAGGCCTCCGAGTGGGAGATTGTTAGGTTTCAGAGACCTTTGGGAGGGAATTAAGGCAGCCGGCCCTAAGCCCGGCCCTGTTTTGTTTTTTGTAACCTAATTAGTTCTCTATATATATTCATGTCTTGTAATTGTAATCTTTGAGCACCTAAGTAATAAAAGATAAATCCTAGTTGCAGCCCGTGGACGTAGGTCACATCGACCGAACCACGTTAGATCTTCGTGTCGTTTATTTTCTATTTTTTGTTTTTTCTTTGCAATCGTGTACGTGTTTGTTTAATCTGGTTCCGTTGCGCCGCTTGATTCCTAACAAAAGATACCTTTTGAGGCGCAACCATGTTAGAAAAACTTGGATGCGATTTTGGAGGGTAAGAATCTAGAAAGATTTTACAATCAGATTGGTAGAAGATGGATAAAAAGGCTAAGGCAGTGGTCACATTGTGATTTTTGAATAATGTAGCCTTTAACATCATGAGGGAAACCTCATATTGTGGTATGACACAAGCACTATTCAACATGTATGAGAAGCCTTCAACAGCAAATAAGGTTTGTTTAATCTAAGAGCTTGTGAATACTAAGATGAGAATGGGTGATTCAGTAACATGACACCACAATAACCCCAATTTGATCTTGTCTCAGTTAATGTTTGTGGATATTAAGTCTGATGATGAGATTCAAGCCCTTTAGTTAGTATCCTCATTGCCCAAGAGTTGGTCCACACTTGTGACTACAGTAGTAGTTCAATAGAAACTAGTAAATTTATGCTTGAGAAAATTCGAGATCTTATTCTAGGAGAGGATATCTTCAAGTTATTTGTTGTGCGCAAAGGGAAATAGAAGAAAGAATGAACAGGAAGGTCGTTAGGGCAAGAGGAGTCATTTAAGGCTCAAAAGGATGTGATATATTAGAACTGTAAGGAAGTCGGACACTTTAGGAATCAGTGTTCAAATCCGAATAAAGAAGTAAATGTAATGTTTACGTAGGCCTTTGGGAGGTTTCGAGCAGCTGGCCCTAATCCTGGCCTATTAGGGGTTTAACCTAATTGTTTTTTTGCTTAAGTTTTGTCATGTAATTGCAATCTTTAACACCTAATCAATAAAAGAATCCCTAGTAGCAACCCGTAGACGTAGGTCACATCAACCGAACCACGTTATATCGTGTCTCTGTTTCTTTGCTTCCGTGTCTGTTTCTTTGCTTTCGTGTGTGTGTATTGTTAATCTGTTTCCCCTGTGTGACAATTGCTGAAAAAGACAAGAAAAGGGAGACTGTTGCCGTCTGGTATTCGAATTAGGGTTTCTGAACCCTTGGAGTTAGTCAGTCGTCAACAAGGATTAGGGTTTCACCCTGATGCCACTGTCGTCACCTCCTCTGTCGCCTATCTTGGCCTTCACTGTCTGTTTCGGCCGTTGCCGCCGTCTGTCTTGGCCGCAGTCGCTTGTTTCAGCTGTCGTCGTCGTTTGTTTAGGCTAATTGGTTCACGATTAGGTTGTTTCAGCCATGGATTCGTCGATTGAGCCTGGTTTGACACAAGATTTGGTTCGAATTTTTTTATTAGAGGCCGATTAAGGTTGGATTGAGCCAAGGATCATCGCTACTGAGTTTGGGATCGCGTTTGCCACTGCTATGGATTGATTTTAGATGATTAAGGTTTCAAAATTGAACCCTGAAGTCATCTTTGTTGATTTTCAGCAGGTTTCGGGTCTGTTGCAGTTGTTATTGATCATGGTCTTCTAATCAGTAGGGATTTGATTGGGATTGGTTGGAGTATTCACCTGCTCGATTGATTAGAAAGGTGTTGGGAATTTTCCAGTTGGTTTGTTTTGTTACCGACGTTCAAATGGCTGATGGGGGAAAGATTCAGATTAAGTTCAATGGAACTGATTTCGTCGGGTGGAAAATGCATATGGAAGCATTGCTTAGTCAGAAGGATTTGGACATGGCGCTAGATGATAAACCAGAGTATATGGATGCAGCTGCTGAATCTGCATGGAACTCAAAGGACAAGATTCAGATTCAGATTAAGTTCAATGGAACTGATTTCGTCTAGTGGAAAATGCAAATGGAAGCATTGCTTAGTCAGAAGGAGTTGGACATGGTGCTAGATGATTAACCAAAGATGGATGCAACTACTAAATCTGCATGGAACTCAAAGGACAAGAAAGCCAAAGGAGCTATTACATTGGCTTTAACGAGGAGAGTTGCATTCAACGTCATGCACGAGACTCCTGCTCAGGGAATGATGTCAACTCTGTTGAATATGTATGAGAAGCCTTCTGCTGCTAATAAGGTGTTCTTGATGGGGGAATTGTTCATGACAAGAATGAACGAAGGAAGCTCGGTTATAGTTCACATCAATAACTTAAATTTGATTATGTCGATTATCATTTGTGGAAATCAAGTTTGAAGACAAGACTAAAGTTGTGTTGTTGTCTTCATTGCCTGATAGTTAATCTAGGATAGTTACTGTCGTTACAAGTTCTATATGGACCACTGATATGACATTTAAGGGGATCTGTGATATTGTACTAGGTGAAGACGTTCGCTGGAAGTGTATCTCTGGATCTGATGGAGCGTCCATACCAGTTGAGATAGAGGATGAGTCATTGATGGGTGTTGTCACAACTGAGTTGGAGCTCAGGGGAGCTTCAATGGCCCTTCATGTACTTGATGATTCAGGGGCGGTTGCACTAAAAGGATATGTCTGGATATTTAGCTTATTCTTGGGAATTGAGACTTAGAAGACATGTTATTGAAGATTACTAGATTTACTAGATGACGGGATTGCTTATGTTCGAGATCAGGCTTGATTCTATCGCAAGGCCTCCGAGTGGGAGATTGTTAGGCTTACGTAGGCCTTTGGGAGGTTTAGGGCAGCCGGCCCTAATCCTGGCTAGGGGCGTAAATTTTCGACATGACCCGAGAACACGACACGAACCTAACACGAATTTTTTGGGTTAGGGTTTCAGCTAAACAGGTTCGGGTCCATTTCAGGTCGGACCCGCTAACCCGATTATATAAATGGGTCATGTTTTGATCAACCCATCAGATTGGCGGGTCGACCCGTTTATTTAGGAAAAAACATATATTATGTTATCATTGTATTCAATGTTGAATTTTAATATATTTATATTATGATTATAGTATTACCAACAAAAAAAATAAATGATATCATTGAAGACTTTAATTCTTAATATGATAAAAATGTTGAAAATGACTATGAACAAGATTGAAAAATAACATATTTCGATTGAAGAATGATTTTATTTTATTTTGAAAACTAATGTATTTTACAATCTGATGTATTTTGGTTACCGCTTTTTGATTATATAATATATTTTGATTATGATTTATGATTTTAGAGAAAAATAGGAAAAGTAAATATGTATTTCAGGTCAAACGGGTCAGGTTCGGGTCAACCTATAAAATTCGAGTCGATTTCGGGTTGGTTGGTTTGACCTGATTGTCGGGTTCGGGTTGGTGTAAAATTTTTCAGGTTCGGGTTGGGTTGAACCCACAACCTGACAATTCCTAATCCTGGCCCATTAGAGGTTTAACCTAATTGTTTTTCTATTTAAGTTTTGTCATGTAATTGTAATCTTTAACACCTAATCAATAAAAGAATCCCTAGTTGCAACCCGTTGCCACGTTATATCGTGTGTTTGTTTCATTGCTTTCGTGTGCATGTATTGTTAATTTGGTTCCGCAGCGTCTCTTGATTCCTAATAGTAAATGTTGCAATAAACGGCACAGATGATAATGTTAAGAACAATGTTGATTCCTAGGTTATGGGTTCTTGTGATTCAATTCATGTTAATCATCGAAGGTACAACTAGTGAATGATGAAGTTCTTGATATAACAGGCATGAGTGACATTGACTTAGTCACTTCAATCAGATCCACTTAGATTTTAAGAAATGTTAGGGTTTTCCAAGCTTGAAGAGGAGGATGATTTCAGATGAACGGTTGGATAATCAAGCGCACAATGTTAAGTTCAGTGGGGCAGTGGAAGGTTGTAAAAGAAAAGCTCATGGAAAGAAAAAGGGTTCGCTATGCATGGTAGAGGTACCATCTGAGGGAGTGACTATCCTAGTTCAGAAAGATAAAGTCTGGTTCACCGCTCGTGGGCGAAAGAGGGTTACCTTTGCAATATAGGAACCTAGAGCCAAAGTGCAAAATCAGGATGAACGCACATGGAAGGGTTCAGGAAATCCATTCAGGGGATTTTATAACAACAATGGGTTAAAAGCAATGTTTACAAACCCGGACCGGCCGGTCGGACCGGGACACGCCAGCAATAACGGTCCGGTTCAGCCTCTAAACCCGATTTTGATGAAACCGGCCGATCGGATCGCTAAACCGATTTAAAACACGGTCGAGCCTTGGACATTTTTTCTATTGCGCCCTAGCATTAATAACCCTAAATCTAAATGTACCAGACGGCAGCCCCCAAATCTCATTTCTAAGTTCTAATTGATCTCGTTTCCCAATCTCCCTGCATACCGTATTCCCATTTTCTTCCCCTAAAATGACGAAAAGCGGCGGCGGCTGGCGAGCATCGGCGCGGCGGTGAGCAGCAGCGAGCAACGGTAGCAAGAGCGGCGGCGACAACTCATCACACAGGTAAGTGATTGTGTTATCAAGACCAAACCCACATGTTTTTGTCAGATTCGAACAACACCCATTGCTCCAATTTGGTTGTTGTGGCTGCTGTAGATCTCTGTGATTGAGTTCTTGGTAGAGAAGATGAGAATTTGGGGGGGATAAAATTGACATTTGTTCAACTATTTTCTTCCTTCTTTTGCAAAAAGAAGGTGCTTGAATAGATAAGTTATTTTACTAACATGGTTTTATCTACTCTAAGTCTCTAACTCATCTCATACCACTGTTGATTTTGTATCAGAAACATACTAACATGGATTCACAAGAAGAACCTAAACCTCGCATGCAATCAAATACACTATTAAGGAAAATTCCGGTTCCTAAATTCGATCCGACCGCTGACCACTAAGGACACCAGTCCGACGTCCGGTCCGGTTTTAAAAACATTGGTTAAAAGGCCTAGTGTTCCAGCTGATAAAGTCTCCCAAACTGATTTCTTGCTTATTAAGAAAAGTGTTTGTTCTCAGGGCATCTTAGGATCCCGTAGTTTGTTACAATGGGAGCTAGTAGAGACAAAGAATGAGTCAGAGGCAGCTTCAGCCATGACTGATGAGTTGGAGCTTAGTGGGTGCTTCAACACGCCTTTAGGTTAGTTGATGAGAAGATAAAGGTAACTAGAAGGAGCATAGAGTTCTATGAACAAATCACAGAAGTATGATTAGGATTAGAAGCACAATCAAAAGTATTTAAGGTCTCCAAGTGAGAGATTGTTGTGTTCACAGGCATTAATTGGTCCAGGATAGATTACTGGGAACAAAAGGAGGGGACAGTCAGCCCTAACCCTAATGGCACCCAATCTATTTTTGTTAACACTAGTTTTCACTCTCTATATATTGATCTTGTACTTGTAATATCCCTAACAAGAACCTGCAGCAAAGAAACTGGAAAACTCACAGAACCCCACCAATACCTTGCTAACCAATGGAATCAAGTAAAACACAAACTGCCTCAACCAGGTGGCCTTAAGGGGGCTAAAGATAAAAAAGCAATGAAAAGCTGGAATTAAACTAAAGGCCTCTGCTAGAAGCACTCAAGGTCTTACCATTCATATTTCTCTTATTAATTTTGTTTTAAACTTATACTATTATTTGGCATCCCACGCATAAAACACTCAATTTAATTATCTACATGTAGGTATTGTCATATTGAAAAATCACAATTTCCAACAAAGATAGACAACCTGCTATGAAGTACTATTTGCTCAAAACATGTTTGCAAACAATATCATGGCAGTCCAGCTAACACTCGCATATCTTAGCTAATATAAATTTCAGCTGAAAGATATATTTTTGAACTTTACTTGCGGAAAACAGGTTTGTTTTTTTTTTTTTATTTTAAACCCTTAGAAAGTTTGTTTATATAAATGAGCGTCTTTTATTGAACTTTTCACGCCATCAAATATCTATAATATATCATTCTGTGGGCTGTGAAGTATGAGCAATAGGTAATTAATATATGTGAAAAGATAGACTAAGCTAAATTTTGTACCATGCTTGGTTTAAAGAAGCATGAGGCGGAGCTATGCGCATCATGTATTCGAGTTATGAACATCACATACGCGAGGCATAGCTCTATGTATCACCAAAAGTTGTCTCTCTCATATGTCTTACATGTCAAGTTGTCAACATTTTTATCAAAAAAAACCTTTCATAATTTATTCATCCTTTTGGTTGTTTTAACATATCAACATCCTATAAACCCTAATTTGACCAACTTTGTTACGCCAAAGTTCATCCCCGAAGTGCTTTCCTGATTGCCTCTCACATTAGGTGTGGCTTTCTAAACCAAGGTACCATGGTTGCAAATTCAATATCCAATTTATTCAACCCTTTTGGTTGCAAACTAGGGCTAGACTATTTCATACAAAAACCAGAAATTAAATATAGGGGAAATGAGGAATAATAAGTGTAAAAACTAACCAGATTTCATGACAGAAGAGGCAGAACCACAAAATGTCTAATAAAATTGCAGAAAACAAAAGAACAGCATAAGTCCGGCCTAGACTCTGGCTGCTACTCTCGATTGCAACCAATGCGAATAACCCAATCCCGACATTTATAAGCGAGACTCCATTATACAATGCCCCCAATGATCCAATCAAAGCACAAGCAATCTTCAAACAACCAATACAACTTCAATCGTTAAACAGAAACACGCAATTCAAAATCATCACGAAACATTGAAACAACAACTCGGATCAAAACTCTAGGTCATAAACTGACGAATCAAAACCACGGTGAAACCAGAATGTAGAGCGATAACAGATATCAATCCAAAAGAAACATATAAACGATGAAAGAAAACATACCTGAATGTAAATTAGAACCACGGCGAACGATTGAATCTTGTCGTAATCACGAAGCCATGTTTGTATCTGAATGTTCAATTCAGAACAAAGCATCATAAAACAAACCCTAGATATAACCAAACTCCGCCTCGATTTACCGATCAAAGTGCGAGAAACATGGATTTCGATCGAATGGGCTACATTGAGAGAAATGAAACCTTGAAATCAATGTTGGAGTGAATTTTATGATGATTTATGGTAGAATTTCTGTTCTTCGAGTAACTATGTGAATGAATGTGTGTGAATTATGGAGGATGAAGAATTGGGGAAAGATTTTTGAAGGGATGATGGGGAAGAAGGAAACACTGGTATGATTTATGAACCCGCTGCTTGCATTTCTTTATGCTTTTGGGTTAACGAGATATTCATTTATGGTCCCTGTTGTATTAAGTAATTAATTTTTACCCCCTGAAGTTTGTGCAATAGTTGTTTATGATTTTTATTATTTTTTCTTAAATGGCTGGCACATGTGTAATAATCATCTTTTGTTCAGATACAATCACCTATCTTTCACCCATTTTCTCTTCCTCTAACATACAAGGTGTTCCCCTTGTGACCGGTATCACGCCTGACTTGTCACACCGGTGTCACTCCATGTGTGTTATGAAGGAGGGGCATGACACCTCTGTCACCCAGGTGCTCACGTCTTATTACACACAGTCTTATAAACAGGGCTAAAATCCTTAACTATAAATGAAGCATCATCACAAGTGATGCAAGAATGAGAAATATATTAAGAGAGGTGGAATTTGCATTGGGCAAGAATTAAATTGTTTATATTTTATATTCATGTTTAAATGAGTGAGGCCGGGTCATTTTTAATTAAATTTAAATGCAAACACAATGATAAACCAAATACTAACTTATTAAAAAAAACAAAAAATATATGTGGAGCATAAAATTAAAATTACCAACAACCGTCAGATGGTGACTCGAACCCGCATCTTGTGGTAGCAGTGAGTGTGCCGAAAACCACCAGATCCGATAGTTTCTTTGTTAATTGATTTGGTATGTATTCATACAGGTATAGCACATCTCATAAATTAGAAAATAAAAATAGAATCACTTTAAAAATAAAGGATGTGTGTTTATAGGAAAAAAAACATTTTTAGAGTAAAATCATAAATTGTATCATGTGAAAAAAAGGATTATGTGTGTCTAAAAAATGGAACTATGAGCCACAGGTCTCCTTTGAAACATACTCTTTATCTCATTTTATGGTATGAATAAGGTTTGTTCTTATATATCCTCGCAAACCATGCTCAAAAGTCAGAATTTACTGTGTATATTCGTTCGACATTCATGCATCTACTCAAACAACATGAGTAAGGTGGTGTTTGTTTTTTCTAAAAACATCTTCCTGACATCTTCTAATGGTAGTTCCAACTGTCAGGTTGGTAGTTTGCTCCAACCCTCTACCGCCGCCTCGGACTCTCTACCGGCGCAGAACCAAATTTCTCCCATATTCATCAAATTCAGGTATTTTCAACTTGTTTTAATCAATAATGAATCATTCCCATGTTTTCGTCCTACATTATTCATCTGCTAGATTGATCGTATGGGTTGTTTTCGTTTTTTTTTTTTTTTTTTTTTTTTGCAATCCGTTTGTAATTAGAAAAATCAGTATGGTGGTGCTAATTGGTTGATTCATTCGAACTACATGCTTAAAAAATCAGTATGATGGCATATGGGAAACAAACATACTTGGTGTGCATCTTATTGGCTTCCTCAAGACTCGTTAACTTCTTATTTTTTTCTTGCAATGTTTACTTGTTTGCAGTGAGATAACATGAGACTGCAATGTTTATTTGTTTATTTAAATTTCAAATTATTTTAGCATGATGGAGACGTTAAATAACAATCTTCTTTTAACAGACTGTAGAGGTTTTGACCAACTTTTCTGCTATAAAGGTCAGCAGACTGTAAACATTTTGCCTCTGAAAAAACAAACACCACCTACGTGGTGGCAGAGGTAAGGACCATGGTTGTAAAAATCCCCGACTAGGCCGATTAATCGTTAGTCCCCTAAGGCCGACTAGGCCCGACTATCCGATTAGGCCGATTAGTTGGCCGAATAATCCCTATTAATCCCTGGTCCCCACCCCACCGACCAACTAGTGATTTCTACAACACTGGTTAGGACCATGATAAGACAGCGACAGATGTGGCAGAGTGGTTGTCTCGAACAAGACCCATAGGTGGTGCCGTTGTGGCAACAAATACTGCCGTTGTGACCCAAGGTGATCACATTTTTTAAAATGACGAGTCATAAACTCATAATTACAAGTTATAAAACCAACCAAATAAATGATTCTTTAACTAAAAAACATATATCAATTGTGATTTTAGTTCAATATTTCATGCCCACAACATAATTCATACAACACTAGCATTTCCATCTAAGTAAAACACATCTTACAAAATCATATTTACCCCACAAGAACAGGAATCTAAACCCAATTCCTAAAAAAACTTTTCTTTCAGTAAACTATTTCCTCATCTGTGTGAAAAGTTCAGAAGGTGGTTTTCCAGTTCCTCCGCTGCTGCCAAATGTCGAGAACCCGCTTGATCCTTGACTGCTAAAACCTCCAAACCCACCTGCACCTTTAAATCAAAATTCATCAAATAAAAAGTAAACTAGTAAAGTAAAACAATAAAAACACTCTCTTCTATGTTTTTTCAGTTTTAGTTTCATCTTTAAGAGACGATTACTTAGAGTGGATAAGTTAACTCTAAGCTTGGATCCAAGGAAGCAGGTCCAGGTAAGTTAAATGTAAATATTGGTTCGAGTCAGATTGGGGCAACAGGTGACCCAATACCCACTTCTTTGTAGTCTATAAAAAGGCATGAACATTATTATTATAACAACAATCTGAATCTTTGAATATAATGATTTAGAATGGCATATGCATTTGAAATGACTATTGGTTGTAAATTGATAAACTCCCTTGAGGGATTCTCATTGATATCAAACGTATAAATACACAAAACAAAGGCATAAACTAAGAAAGTAAATCTCCTAAATAAAAGCTAAGATCTATACAATAAATACAAAGATACTAAGCTATCTACATAATAATTATATCTTCTAATACGCCCCCGCAGTCGTAGCATTGGAAGGATGAATGCAGAGACTGGACCGAAACCTTTCGAACAACTGTCGAGGCAGACCTTTGGTGAAAATATCAGCGTATTGGTAGTCAGCGGGCACATGTAGAACACGGATAGAACCCATCCGAACCTTTTCTCGTACAAAGTGTATATCTATCTCAATATGTTTAGTACGCTGATGTTGAACTGGATTGAGAGATAGGTAGACGGCAGAAATATTGTCGCAGTAGACAACCGTAGCTTGATTGATTGGAGTGTGCAGCTCAAGAAGGAGGTTTCGAAGCCACGTGGATTCTGCCACTGCATTTGCAACACCGCGGTACTCTGCTTCAGCACTCGATCTGGAGATGGTAGGCTGCCTTTGGGAGGACCAAGATACAATATTGTCACCCAGAAATACACAGTAGCCAGAAGTGGAGCGTCTCGAGTCAGGGCATCCCCCCCAATCAGCATCTGAATAGGCTGTTAAAGTAGCTCTCTTGGATGGGGAAATGGTTAAGCCATGATTTAGTGTGCCTTTGATGTAACGAAGCAGCCTTTTCATGAAATTAAGGTGAGGTTCTCTGGGAGAATGCATGAAGAGGCATAGCTGTTGTACAGCATAGGAGATGTCCGGCCTTGTGAAGGTTAAGTATTGCAATGCTCCTGCAAGACTACGGTAAAGAGACCCATCAGGCAGCAGCAACTTACCCCTGGATTCACTAAGTTTGGAGGCAGTGTCTGTTGGAGTGGCACACGGCTTGCAATTTTCCATTTTTGCACGAGCCAGAATGTCTTTTGCATACTGTGTTTGGGACAGAAAAAGTGAGCCCCTGTTTCTGGTGACTTTAATGCCGAGGAAATGGTGCAGTGGACCTAGGTCAGACATTGCAAATTCCTTGGAGAGCGTGGCAATGATGTGATGCAGCAGTTTCTGAGTAGTAGAAGCAGTTAGGATGATGTCATCAACGTAGAGGAGTAGGTAAGCCAGTTGGTCATCCTTTTTATAGACGAACAGGGAGGAGTCGCTGATGGTGGATTTGAATCCACACTGCTGAATGAAAGTGGCAAACCGATGGTACCAGGCCGGGGGGCTTGTTTTAGGCCGTAGAGTGACTTCTTCAGTTTGCACACATATTTAGGGTGCTGAGAATCAGTGAATCCAGGAGGCTGAAACATGTATACTGTTTCATTTAGGTCCCGTGCAAAAACGCATTCTTTACATCTAATTGGTGGATTGGCCAAGACCGCGATGTAGCAAGACTGAGAACAGTGCGGATAGTGGCTGGTTTAACCACAGGGCTGAAGGTTTCATCGCAATCTAATCCAACCTGTTGAGATTTCCCATTGACCACCAGACGTGCCTTGTACCGCTAAAGAGTGCCATTAGCATGAAATTTGTGTCTGAATAACCACATGCACCTGATAACATTTGAATCTGCAGGTCTGGGGACTAGTTCCCAAGTGTTATTTGCAATTAAAGCTCGGTATTCATCAGTCATGGCAGAGTGCCAATTAGGGTCCTTGAGGGCCAGTAGATGTGATTTGGGGAGTGGGGAGAGGGTGGTGGTGTTGAGGTTGTAAAGTGGGGGAGGCAGTGTTCCAGTTTGGATCGTGTAAGCATGGGGTGGGATGGAGTGTTGGTGGGCTGTGTGGAGGATGAAGGACCATTGGCCTGAGAAGTTGAGGGGATATTTGGGTTGGTTGGGTGGCGATTGCGGCGGCTATAGGTAATAATTGGTGGAGCGGTGGTACTGGTGGCATTGGCTGGCTGAGGAGTGGCAGCTGGTGTGGTGACATGTGTCTGAACAGGTTTAGTAATTGTGGGTGAAGGGTGAAAGTGGAATAGGGGTGAGGGTCCGGGGTCTAGGAAGGTGTAGGTGTTTGGAGTGGGGTTGTAGGTTTTGGAATATGGGAAGGTAGATTCATCGAATGTGACATGTCTTGACAAAAAAACTTTGCCTGTTGCAACCTCAAGACACCGATAACCACGAAAGTTGGGTGGGTAGCCAAGGAAAATGCACAAGGTAGACTTTGGTGCTAGTTTGTGAGGTTGAGTGGCATTTTGATTGGGGTAGCAGGCACAGCCAAAGGTCCGAAGGTGGGTGTAGGATGGTTGTTTGTGGTATAGTAAGGTAGTGGGGGTGTTGAAGTTTAGAAGTTGGAAGGGAGAATGTTATGGAGATAAGCCGCAGTGTGTAAAGCTTCTACCCAATATGATGGGGGAAGAGAAGCATGTGTGAGAAGGGACATCATAAGGTCATTAAGTCGGCGGATCATTCGCTCGGATTTCCCATTCTGTGGGGATGTTTGTGGACAGGAAAAACGAAATTGGAGGCCTGTGTTGGTAGCCAGTGATTTAAAATTGGTGTTATCAAATTCTCCCCCCATGTCACATTGGAAACATTTAATGGATTTGTTGAATTGAGTCTGAATATATTTATGAAACTGTTGGAATTTTGAAAAAGTTTCAGATTTAAATTTAAGAGGGAAAATCCATGTGAAATGAGTGTAATCATCAAGCAAAACCATGTAATACTTATATCCTGTTTTACTTATTAATGGGGATGTCCACAAATCACAATGAAGTAAATCAAAGGGCTGAAAAGTAATAGAATTAGAATCCTCAAAAGGTAGTCGTTTGTGTTTAGCAATCTGACAAGAATGACAAAAGAATGATTGTTTTGCTTTATTACAAGAAATGAAATTGCGAGAAACTAAAAAATAAAAAATATTATTTCCAGGATGTCCAAGCCGGTAATGCCACGTGTCTGACTTGGATGTAGAGAGGAATGCGGAAGCTGAAGTGGGAGAAGTTGAGGTGAACGAGTACAGCGGACCTGTGCTATTGTGCCGGCTCAAAAGTGTCCCAGTCTTGTAATCCTTCACAGAAAAACCAAAACTGTCAAAGGTTACTGAAACAGAGTTGTCAGATGTGAATCTTCTGACTGAAATTAGGTTTTTAAGTATGTGAGGTGTGTGAAGGATGTTGTTTAAAAAGAGAGGTTTAGAGGAAGATGGGAGTGTGGAATTACCAGAGCCAAGGACTGGCACCCTATTACCATTTCCAACATATACCGAGTTAATTGAAGTAGCACAGGGAGTAGTGAATTTACCTGCATCAGAAGAAAGATGTGATGTAGCCCCTGAATCCATGTACCAGTTCTCATCTGGGACGTCCATAGTCATGGTTTGAAAGGCCGCAGCAATGTCTGTTGGTTCGAGTGGATTGTAATCAGTTAGATGGGCCTGGGGCTCTTCAGGAGCAGGATGAGTGGATTTGGGTGGGGGTGAAGGGCGTTGAGAAGGTGTCCAAGGAGTAGGTGGCCAGCCAGGTGTAGTGGGATACGGGCAAGGGGG
Source organism: Mikania micrantha (assembly GCA_009363875.1). Taxonomy (NCBI): domain Eukaryota; kingdom Viridiplantae; phylum Streptophyta; class Magnoliopsida; order Asterales; family Asteraceae; genus Mikania; species Mikania micrantha. The sequence goes on from CM018686.1 coordinate 58,683,275, forward strand.
TGCTGATGTCCACCAAGGGGGCCAGTATGGCTGAGGTGGAGGCCAGAAATTCTGTCGTGTAGGGTTAGGAGAGCGGTTGGACACCTGTTTGTTGCGCTGGTTGCTTCTGACATTGGAAGAAGAGGATTGGGAGTGAGAAGATTGATTTGGTCGGCGAGGCTGATGGCGACCAGGTTTGTGTTGTTCTCGGCGATAGCCAAGTGATGCTTCAGAGGATGGTTGTGGGGAGGCTGGAGGGGGGTGTTGCGCGATGGCGGCAACAGCGGGTGATGAATGGTTTGTGAGAGAATCTCTGGTTGATTGGCGTTGAACCTCTAGTTGAAGCATGCTACAGGCAGTATCCCAACTGGGAAGAGTTTGATGTATGAATGCGCCCACTACATCGAATTCGGTGGGCAAACACGAACAAGTTGTAAGACAAGCCGTTGTTCAGTTACCGGGCTGTCAACATCAGTCAACTGTTCGCTGATGTCCTTGAGTTTCTGACAGTAAGCATCAAGGTTTTGCATGCTTTGAAGGTTAAGGTTGGCAAACTCATGCTCCAGGGCAGCGGCTCGTGAGCCTTTGTTATTAAGAAACAAGTTCTTGAGGCGGGTCCAGGCCTCGAAGGCAGTAGACTCGGTTTGAAGAACTCGCAACAGCCAATCATCCGACAGGGTTCCGTAGATCCACTGTAGGACAATGGAATCAATTTTGATCCAGGATTCGTATGTGGGAGAGTCAGGATCCGGAGGAGGAGTGCCATCGATATGGTGCATGACATCATACCCTCGGGCATGGAGTTTGAAGAGTTTCACCCAGGCAGAGTAGGAAACTTTAATGCCATCAAGAATTCGGACTTTATTTTGGATATTGTAACCGAGTAGACTGGATGAAGGGAAGGATGATCAGTTTTCTTCTGGTTTTCAAGTTTGTCAGCCATGGCCGACAAGCAGGAAGAAGCGGGTTAGGGTTTTTGCCGAAGGAATTAGACTCGTGATACCATGTAAATTGATAAACTCCCTTGAGGGATTCTCATTGATATCAAACGTATAAATACACAAAACAAAGGCATAAACTAAGAAAGTAAATCTCCTAAATAAAAGCTAAGATCTATACAATAAATACAAAGATACTAAGCTATCTACATAATAATTATATCTTCTAATATTGGTGACTTTCAACCTGTTAGAATTATTCCCCTATTAGCTATGGCATGTTTGAGATACAAGGCAACCCAAATTGACCAATGTATATGTATACGGAGAAGAAAAAAATAAAAGAAATGACGATTAAAAAAATAACAGAATCAATTACCTGAAGCCACTCCAGCAAATCCACCACCAGCTGCTGGAGCACCACCAAATCCACCAAGTGTCGGAGCAACACTGAATCCACCACCAAGAGCCGGAGCACCAACAAATCCACCAGTTCCTGTAGCTGCAGCACCAAAACCACCACCTGTAGCTGCAGCGGTGAAACCACCACCACCTCCTGAGGCCAGACTAGCGAACCCACCACCACCTCCTCCTGATGCCAGACTAGCAAACCCACCACCACCTGAGGAAGCAGTGGCAAAACCAGCAGCAGTTTGACTGCCAAAACCACCACCAAAAGGACTTGAAGCAGCACTCCCAGGTAGACCTGCACCAAACTGTCTTGACTGCCCAAACGAGCCAAGAACCGATCCTAAAGCCTGTTGGCCTGATCCAATCCTAGCTGGCTGTCCAAACCCCTGTCCACCACTACTTGGATTATTGTTGCCACCAAAGATGTTAGACATAGCTCCGAAACTTGTTTGCTGAGGTGGCTGAGAAGGTTGTTGAGGTTCCACACTAAAGGATGCAGGTTTAAACAAACCACCACTTGGTGGATTAGAAAAAGTGATTGGCATACTTGCTGGTACATTACCAAATGGTGCACCAAATGGATTCTGCTTAGGTGAGGAGGGGTTTGTGTTTGGGCTTGATCCAAGCCCAAACCCACCAAGGTTTCCCAATGTAAATTGAGTGGTGTCTGGAGCTTCTTCCTCCATCTCGTCCTCCTGAGTTACTGTAAGATCTGTCCCATTGATCTGTTCCCTATCCACATCCGCTGGATCTGCGATGACTGGTGAGGATACAGCAGGTGATATCGATGCCTGGTCTGGTTTTGAATTTAACTTGAGTTGATTTTCTGAAATAGAACTTTCATTTGGTTTTGCGTCAATCTTGGGGATTGATACTACTTGAGGTTTAGAGGTCTCACTTACACCTGGATTCAATTTGGATGTATCAGATTTGAAAGTGTTCAAATCTATGTTCAATGTTGAATTAGTGGATGAAGCGATAGATGACAATGAAGGAAAAGAAAGTGAAGGTCCAGATAATGGAGTGGTCTGAGCAGCACCCAATTTAAAACCCAACCCGGTTGATGATTTACCAAGTGATATAACAGATGTTGAAGATGAGGTGGTGTCTTTAAACGAAAAGGATGATGGTGCCAAAGTAACAGGAACAGACAATGATGCACTAGAAAACTGACTTTCTCTCATAGAAGCTTCCAGAGAAAAACTTTTTCCTGAAAAGGCAGTTGATGACCTAGAACTCGACACAGCAGAAGATTCCAGAGACTTCCTAGACCAAATAGAAGAGGTTTCAGCCACTACAGGCTTCTGGTTCCCATCAGTACTTTTACTACTGGAATCTAAATATTCAATAGGCTTCTTCTGGAACATATTGAATGCTGGTGAAGTCGCAGTGTTTAGTGAAGGTTCCAGCATACTCTTGGATTGTTGACTAAATTTTGGGTCTTTGACTACCACAGCATCAGACTTTAAGGGAAAAATCAAACGGTTCGACATTCCAGCAGTAGAATTATATCCCTCTTTTGTAGCATCTAGATGCACACTAGGAGTTGATTGGATACCAAAACTTAATGAATCTAAACGGTTACTACCCCCAAATGAGGAATTCAATTGTCCCTCAGCATTTTGTTTTATCCATACATCATGGCTGCCTGCAGAACATTAACATATAAAAATAAAAATAATAATAATAATAATAATGAAAATAGCAATAATAATAATAATAATAATAATCGGAAACCGCGTTTGCACAAAATTAAATGTAAAATGCACCTTTACCTCTCATTTGAGACATATTTATGGCACTGTTTGGAATATCATGAGAAACCGCTGAGCGTTCATACAACCGGCTATTAAGTTTTGGTGTAGCAGTCGGTAAAGGTAATCTGGAAGGACTAATCTGACGGTCCTCTTGCAAAAGCATCCTTTTTACAGTTGTTTTTGGAGGTTCGATGCTAGCCCAACTCTGTAATGAAATGTTTGAGGTTAAATTCCAATGTTTTAACATAACAGTCTAAGAAAAATTGCCACAATTTAAATAACAATTAAAAAAAATATGTTGCCTTATCTAGCAAGTTTATGCGTCTTCTTGCAGTTTCTGGTTCAGAACTCTTTACAGCACTTTGTTGACTTTTCTTCAGAGCCGTACTACCAGCAGTAGAATATGAAGAAATTATTTGTTGACTTTTAGGTGGGATTGACCAAGTTTTTTCTTGACCTGGAGAACCAAAAGCGGTATCATCATATGAGATTCCAATTGTATCAAATAATTCCTTTTTCACATTCTGTTTTTTCGCATGTTCTGTCTCTATGTTAAGCACCGCCATTTGCATTGAAAGACATTCGGAAAGTTTCTCTGCAGCTGTTAACTGTGCATTCATTGTGTTGTGTAAACTGTGCAGCGATTGAATGTGCCTGCACAGCATTCTTTTTATTAAGATCAAACTTCATCAACAAATTAAATTAAATGTCCTAAAATGAAAATTCATACCTTGGTGGATTATGTTTCATATGGGAAGATTTACGATTAATTTGGGTATCACTTCTATCGCCAAATCTTTGAAGCTCAAGTGTGTTTAAATGCCTCTCAATTTCAATTAGCTGGTTTGTTAAGTGCTGGCATACATAACTGTTAGTATGACATGTGTCATCCAAATTTAACGAAAAAAACAAAGAAAAAAAGTAAAACCTGAATACCTGATTTATTTCTAATATATGTCTACGCTTCATATCCAACTCAGAGCTCAGCTTTTGATGATTCCAAATATCCAAGTATTGACTATCTGTAGCCTGCCTCACAATTGCTTCTATGTATATTTTCCTTGCCAAAACTAAAAATATATGAAGCAGCTGATTAATTAATAAAAATAACCATATAAGCGTATGGTATTTGGCGATATAAGTAACCATTGAAGAAAATAAAAAATGAAATCAACTTGATATAAACTTGATGTACCCTGAACTGTCTTGTCAAGAAGAAGTTGAGCCTCTTCAAACCCTTGATGCATTTTGTCCTACAAGGTTAATAGTATGACAACTATTTTAGGCTACAAAAAACAGATTAGATTACAGATCACATACTACATTGCCAACACCGTGCATTTGGATAAATTAGATTCATCTCTACTAAAATATAAGAAATGCCAGCTCATACAAAAGCTAAAAAACAAAATACAAAATAGAGACAAAACAAGACAAGGACTCAAGGAGACAGATGAAGGAACTTACTTTCCATTTTTGGCATCTATCTGATAGTATCATAATACCTTCTTCTAGCTCTGCAACAGATTGTTTATGGACAGTAACAGAGGTATGATAGAAACCACCTGGTTGTTCAATAGAATCCAACAGTGCATCTAATTCTTTGGCCATTTCTTCAACCTGGATGAATAAAAAGATTAAATCCTAAACAAAATATATCGTGACCTAACAACTTTAAAGTGCTTTCTAGTCTAGAGGCTGTGTTACGCAAACATAACAACTTTAAAGTGTTTTCTAGTCTAGAGGCTGTGTTACGCAAACATACGTAAAGAATAAAGCCATCTAAAAATGACTTGCAAATTGAGAAGATAAAAATGAATTGCAAGAAATATTTACAAATACGTGAAAAAACATAAACTGAAAGCCAAATATAAGTTGAAGATTACTTACACTGTGTTGTTCAGATAGATTTGGCTCAGTATTTAATAGCCTTGGAAGAGTTTGATTTTTAAGATTTGCCTTGTCTGAAAATTTGAAGTCAAAAGACTTTGTGGGACTCGGTTGTGCATTAGAGACAACAGACAATGATTTGGCAAATGCAGCACCAGATGAAGCTCCTTGAGGAAGCAGATTGCTCGAAGTTGTTGACCCAGATGTCATCTTAGAAAATGAAAAATTCTGAGGACCTGAAGGAAACTGTGTGGTCCCTAAACTGGTCACATGTTGTATTTCCTGGACAGCAGCATGAGATGATTGGAGAGATTTCATAGCAAAACTGCTAGAAGAAAACATGCCTCCACTAGAAAATGATCCTGATGAAGCAGAAGATTGCACTCCAAAAACATTGGTAGAAAAAAGTGATCCACTTGAAAAAGTTCCAGATGAACCATGTGAACTAAATGATGCTTTATTAACTGGTAATTCCTTGGCAGCTCCAAAAAATGATTCGTTTAAATTATCATTTGCAGATTTTGAAACAGAATTAACTGCAGCAACTACTTTATTTAAAGGATTTACAGGCTCAGGTGCTTTAAACAGTGGCTCCTCAAAAGTGCCTCCCTTCTGTAAAAGAAGTGACTGCCCTTCCACTCTACTGTTATTTGGTTTTATAAAAGAAGCATTTTGTTGTATAACACTTGGTTCATTGACTTCGACTTTCTGATCATTGATTTTGACTTCTTGATTTAAAGGTTTTACAGTCTCAGATGCTTTAAACAATGCCGCCTTATAACTGTCCTCTTTCTTCTTTAAAAGAAGTGACTGCCCATCATCTCCACCATTATTTGGCTTTGCAGTAGGAACCTCTTGTTGTGTGCCACTTGATTCATTGACTTTGACTTTCTGGTCACTGGTTTTGACATTCTGAAGATCTTGATCCTCGACTTGCTTCTCATTCTTAACAATATTTATAACAGGAAGCTGAGAACCGAGGACAGGAGACACCTCTTCCTCATCAGAAACAGAATTTAAATCCTCTGGCAAAGAAGCATCTTGTTGTATACCACTAGGTTCATTGACTTTGACTTTCTGATCATTGATTTGGACTTCTTGATTTAAAGGTTTTACAGTCTCACATGCTTTAAACAATGCCGCCTCAAAACTGTCCTCTTTCTTCTTTAAAAGAAGTGACTGCCCATCATCTCCACCATTATTTGGCTTTGCAGTAGGAACCTCTTGTTGTGTGCCACTTGATTCATTGACTTTAACTTTCTGGTCACTGGTTTTGACATTCTGAAGATCTTGATCCTCGACTTGCTTCTCATTCTTAACAATATTTATAACAGGAAGCTGAGAACCGAGGACAGGAGACACCTCTTCCTCATCAGAAACAGAATTTAAATCCTCTGGCAAAGAAGCATCTTGTTGTATACCACTTGGTTCATTGACTTTGACTTTCTGATCATTGATTTTGACTTCTTGATTTAAAGGTTTTACAGTCTCAGATGCTTTAAACAATGCCGCCTCAAAACTGTCCTCTTTCTTCTTTAAAAGAAGTGACTGCCCATCATCTCCACCATTATTTGGCTTTGCAGTAGGAACCTCTTGTTGTGTGCCACTTGATTCATTGACTTTGACTTTCTGGTCACTGGTTTTGACATTCTGAAGATCTTGATCCTCGACTTGCTTCTCATTCTTAACAAAATTTATAACAGGAAGCTGAGAACCGAGGACAGGAGACACCTCTTCCTCATCAGAAACAGAATTTAAATCCTCTGGCAAAGCAGATGGGCCAATGGCACTATATAAAAAATATTCCAAGTTAATAAATACTAGAGGTTGTGATTTCAGCCTGTGTATTGACATATGGGTTGGTTTAGAGTGCATTATCTCAATGCAAAACAAATTAGCTACATTGTGAACAGGTCAAATAGGTTGAACATCACCGAAGTTTACTTTAGTTGAATACATCTGTTTAAATCGTTTTATTCAGAATATTATTGTGACAATGTTGTCTATTAATCATCATTAGAGCAATAACTATTTGGGGGAAAAAATAAACAGAAATTTGTTAGTGAGTCAACCCTATGCAACTTGTTACAGCCGTTTGGACCCAGACAGCTCATCTAGCACCCTCAACTTAGTATTATCTGAATATCTGGTTAAGCTACACAACAAACAATCCAAAATGAATATTAAAAACAAAAAAATGAGAAATACCTAGCAAAATGGAACATACAAAATCTTCCATCAATGGTAACGCACATAAGAATGCAACAAGGTGAAACTTTTTTTTCTATTTCCCCACACTCAATTATAGTTTTCTCATCCTTGTATTCTTTGTTGATAGCAAACCCCAGGATCATATTATCGTCATCACTGTGAACTGATGCAGAAAGAAGTTTCCATTAGATATATTAAATAAAAAAATATTGTACCAAAATTATCAGCAGATGCCAATGTTACCTTGAAGACTAATTGTTGGCACCCATGAGTCAACCTCAATATCTATCATTGCAGCTCCATTCTCAGACCAATTAAATAGCACAACGTGTTGATTTGTGTTCTTCTTATTAGCAACAAATGCAAGCTCACTGTGTAAAAATTATTAAGAAAACACCCAGCTTGTTAACTGTAGAATGTAATAGAAAATTAGAAATACAATCGACTTTGTAAACTCAGCCCTCTTGTTGGGTTCGGAACATCCCTAGATTGGTAAGTTCATGATAGGAATCATAATCATAATTAGTTATATTAATTGTTAGTATGTTCTAGAGAAGGGTAGTAAGGGTAATTCATCCTTTAGTTTGTTAGATGTGAGCTTATAAATAGAGAAGGGAGGATAAGTTGTTGGGCATCCATAATTAATATTGAAATTGGTTAGCCTCTTAAGGTTGGTCTCCTGCATTGCAGTGAGAAGAGGGCTGTGCCCTGGAATTGTAATCCTCTTTTGGGTAATACAATACTAGTTCTCTTGTTTATCATTTCATTGTCATCTGTTAACGTTTGTGTATTTGGATTGAATCTCATCAGTTCAAAACCCAAATTATGAACCCATTCATTATAACCAAAGAGTGAGAATCTAACACTATAGCCAAACCGACTAAAACAACGCAACCTTAGAATTAGCACAATCCTATAGAAATCATGCAGAGGATGCCCAAGCATGTGAATTAGCACATCCCTAGATTTAGTAAGCATTGTTTCATACTATAATCTAAAATCTCTAAAACCTCTAGCCATGTCATGTTTTAAAAAAATGGCCAAAAGCCCAAGCATATGAATTGTCACTGATGTAAGCCAGCATAGTCATGCACACATGTCGAGAAAAATACCATGAATTTCTGCAGATGATATAAGCAAATTGCATATATAAATGAGCTCAAGTATCCAAGAAAGCTTGAAATGAAAAATCAATTGTTAATTATAAATGGCATTATTTGGGTTTGGTTTTATTTCTAACAAGACAAAAAAATACGTATAGCTAAAATAGTAAAACAGGTCAACTAGGTCAAGGGTTGCCCAAAGTGTATTATTAATGCATAAAACATCCTAAATCATTTTTTTGTTATCGATATCCCAACCAATGTGAATTTTGATGCACGTCGCCTCTAACAGCTACCCATCTGCCTCGCATGCACAGATAAACAGAAAGATTTCTATGAAGACCCAAACCCTTGTTTATGAACCAGAACCTTCGAGGAGAAGAAAACGTGAATGTAAACTTTATTAGGTCATAATAAACTTGCAAACATAAACCCTTTAAATAGACTCTTACTAACCCTTAAAGGTAATTACTAAAAAACCAAACTCAAACTCTTAAAGATACTAAAAAACAATAATTAAATACTTCTACTTTAAATCAAATAATTCAAAAACCAACCCTAGACTTATACGCTTGTTTAAAATCTTCAACTCTTGCACTTTAAATGTTATACCAACGATTATTTCCAACAATTACCCCCCATATCGTTGCGTTCACATTCTTCCTTCAAAATAATGTTGGTTCTCTATCATCATTTTGCTCAACAAACAAAGCTTCATTCTTTTTCTCTTCATCTTTGCTTTCCATTTGGCGCACCGTGCACTCATATGCAAAGTGACCAAGATCTTCACACTCATAGCATCCTTGGTTTTAAATTGCGAGATGCGTTCTGATGCGTTTGGTCTCAAAATCTGATGCGTGATGCGTGATGCGTGTTGCGTGATGCGAGCGCATCACGTATGCGATGCGTTTGTTATAAAAAATATTAAAAAAATTATTTATGGATGATATTTTAACTTGTCAACTTATAAACACTAAAAAAGTATGAAATTAAAATAGATAAATACAAAAGAAAGCCTTAGGTACCACCAAAGAAGCTTTGTATACCATCAAAATAAACCTAACTATAAATGTACAAGACATCTATATCATAAGAAATTAAATAATAAGAAATTAAATAAATAAAAAAAAAGATTTACTTTAAGGTCAGATGTTTTAAAGTGGTACAAATTAGGGTTTTTTAGAAACGTGAAGTCGTGAACTTCATCTTCTACACAATCGACGGCAGCTTCTCAGAAACGTGAACTTCATCTTCTCCACAACCGACTGCAGCCTTCTCCTTCATCTTCTCTACAGCATCTCGTTCATCAGCATCTCCTTCATCGCAGGTGATTTCTAACCTTCTCCCTCATCCACCAACCTTCTCTTTCTCTCTAGCTTCCTTCGTTCGCGACGCAATTTGCGAATTTAGGCGCAACTAGACCGCATCTTGTAAACGCGTCGCAATAGGGGTTGCGTTGCGAAAGGGATACCGCATCAACGCAATAGCGCAACATGCGAGCAAATTGCGCGCAATTTAAAACCAAGATAGCATCTTAACTCACTTTGGTCTCTACAACCTCTTCCACGACCACCTCCTCTTCCTCCACCACGACCTTGATTTCCACCACCTCGACCCCTACCATAGTGCCAATTTTATGATTCTTCAAACTTTTTACTACTTGTACAAGCCAAAAGAAGCTTACTTTGATCATTCTCCTTGGGTACATCAAAACTCTTAAGGCGTGCTTCAAATGCTTTTATCCTTCCCACAGCCTCCTCAAATGCCATTTATCAACATCCGAATATTGCTCAATAGAAGCTATGATAGGTAAGAACTTCTTTGACACTGAGTTCAACAACTTCCTCACAAGTACCTTATCCTTAAGATGTGAACCAAGACTCCTAAACTTTGCTCGAACACTACTCAACTTGCCAGCGAATTCATCCATAGTTTCATTCTCTTTCATCGTTAAGACTTCTAGTTCACTTCTAAGTGTATGCAACCGAGCTTTTTGAACCAAATATGCCCCTAGATACCTAACCTTGATAGAATCCCATACTTCTTTTGCACTTGGATACTGAGCCACTTACATTAGGATATCCTCAGGCAAAGTTAGAAAAATCATTGCTTTAGTGGTAGTTGTTTTTTTTTCTCCCACTTCTACCCCTCCTGTTGTACTCACCACATCCCAAAGACCATAGGCCTTCAAGATCTGCTCCATAAGAATCGACCATGTGGTGTAGTTCGATGCTGTCAACTTTGGACATTGAAGTGTCACATTCCCTTGCTCACGAATTGGAACCATTGCACTGTTTGGATCCACCATATCTTGCTCTTCTTGATTCTTTCTCACCTGCTATTACCTTGCCTTATCATGCTCGTACTTGCCCCCTTAAATAAAAAACGAGTGGTTTCTGATTTTCCTGCTATTTCACTAATCAACCGTGATCAAGGTACATGCTCTTTCACTAATCAAAACTAATTAGGGTTCTTGCTCGTTCTCTTATCACAACGAATCAGGGTTCTTGCTCATTCTTGCTCAAACTTGCAATTGTTTACACATTCGAAGCTTACCTCTTAAAACTTGCAACTCATTCGAAATTAATGCACAACTTATTTTTCTCGAAACCCAATTTCAAATATGTGTAGGCATAAACAAAACTCTCTCGATCTCTGTGAAAAGAAAACAACTCCTTACCTAGATCTGTTGTCGCAAGCTTTTATCGGATTGCTGCCAAAATTAATGACAATATGACGTACGATTGCAGGACTGCTCCGAGTTGTTGGCCCAAAAACCAGCCGCACACAAGCGCAAAGTGATTCTGGTCACTGATCTCTCTTGCTCGTGTTGCCTTCGTGCGCAATATCAAGAGCCCTGATGCTCTGATACCAATTGAAGACCCAACCCCTTGTTTATGAACCAGAAAATTTGAGAAGAAAATGTGAATGTAAACTTTATTAGGTCATAATAAACTGGCAAACAAAAACCCTTCAAATAGACTCTTACTAACCCTTAAAGATAATTACTAAAAAAACCAAACTCAAACTCTTAAAGATAACTACTAAAACTTTAAATCAAATAGTTCAAAAACCAACCCTAGACTTGTACGCTTGTTTAAAATCTACAAATCTTGCACTTTAAATGTCAACACCAACGATTAATTCCAACATTCTAAAACATATAGTATACTCAAAATGATGCTAACACCATTATTTAAAAAAAAAAGAAAAAAAACATTACATATGCTAAAAGAGTAAAGATCATACAATTCATCCAAGTAACTAATGAACGTGTAGGGTCCACTTCCAGAAGGAATGTCGTCTTCATTTATAGCAAGGAATGCATCACGAAAGGTCAATGCGACTGGACTAGAAGAGGGCTGTAAGATAACAAATTTGTTTAATCAACACAACCATAAATTGATTATAACTTACCACCGCAACCATAAATTTATTTAACTCAATAAATTCACAAGAAACTTTAAGGATCAGAACTAAAACGTAAACTTCAATAAAAAAATTATGTTTGAGAAAAGGGTCAAGACACTAATCTATATTCTATTCAATATATGCTTGCTTACATTTGTGATTTTGCCATCTTCTACACTGATGAGTTGAATTAGGTTATTCTCCTCCTTCCCATCAGCACTCAAACTAAAACATCCTAACATGATGCAGTCTGGGCGGACCCACCTGACAGAATCCACTGTAAAGAAAAAGCAAAGACACTTCATGTTCCATCGAAACTTGTACACAAAAAAGCTCACTCAGTCACACACCAGCATAACATAAATAAATAAAAAAGAAACAAAACACAGCCGTTAGATGCTATACGCATTAACATGCATGGCAAACCAGGTTCACTTAGTTTGATAACGCATAATTTTAACTAGAGGTGCTTACGAGGTTACATTTGCAAGCATAAAAGTTAATTATTTAAAAGAAATCAAGATTTGGATAGTAATATACCTTTTACAACACAATTCGGATCATCGTCAACCAATGAATCAAACATTAGCTTTATCCTCAACTTTTCTTCAAATTTTGATGACAAAATGCTTAAAAAATCATATTTTGCAACAGCAATATATTTTCCATTCATGCTCCAACTAACTAGACAAAGCAAAAACACAGGTTTAAATAATAGAAAAAAATTGCCCTTTCATTTCCGCACACCCAAAAATATATAATTACCTGCATCAACATTGTCCATAACATGATCAAGATCGCCTTTGCCACCTCCACGGTATAAAATACCATCACGTGTAAGAACAACATATTCGTCCTTCAAGTGTGGACTCCATTGCAAGTCCTTGATGCCATTTGAGCCACTGAGTGATTTGGAGTAAGAGGGTTCATGATCCTAAAAATTAGTGAAATAGCCAAATTAAAATAGACTACGTCAATTCTTTCCTTGGTTCATGTCTCGGAATTTGGTCTAGTATATGAATTTTCATGTCAATGAAGAAACAATAATTCAACTTCAAGAAGTGAGCAATCAGAAAGATACTTTCATTAACAAAAGCTTAAATGGTAATTAAATGTATGAAAACACAAACTGACAAACTATGATGCCTGTAAAGCTAGCTACTGATGTAACAAAATAACCACAAACCTTGTTAAGAAGACTGTCAACTGAGAAGAAATAAAGATTTGAAACAACAGATACAGCAAGCATTGAAGAGTCTGCAGATAACGCCAATATAGAAACATTTTTAACAGAAACATCCACAACACTCAGATCCTGTATACAAGAACCCTGATCTCCATTTTTCAACTCTTCTGCTGCATTCATAACATCTTTCATCCTTGCAACAGAAAACCCTACCAACAACCAACTAAAGTTATATTAAGGAAATCACAGAAACCTTTTCATGTATGCTCCGTGTCTGCTGAAAAATAGAATACGTATCGATCTTGACACAAATATAACATCAATAATTCAATATGTAGTTTTGTGTTACCAGATCATCCTTACATAAAATTTTGTGAGAAAAATCAGCACAGACAGATTTGGAGCTTGGAAGTGAAAAATGGATCATTTGATCTATCAAACATTTAGAGATTTTGCCTTTCTTCCCCTTTAAGGATCGAAGGAGTAACAATTCAATAAACAACAATGATACCACCTCATACTAAAGTAAACCCACATTGAAACAGTATCCTCGAGCCCTAACAATTCAATTGGGAAGTGAGAGTGACTACCAAAGTATCATGACAGTAATGGCTTCAATCAAGTAATAAAAGTATTCGACAAATGTAACCTGAAGCCCTAACTATCATCTAAATGACAAAAATGTAAACAAACCCACACAAGAACGATCACTGACCAGATGAATGAGCAACAAAAACGACCCCAAATCGTTCTGAGACAGCCAGAGGACTAGATGGAAGGCTTTTCATATCGAATTTGAAATCTTCATCGGATGTGATGGGAACGGGTTCGCCAATTTGACTAAAACGGTAGTTTCTGGTCGGAATTTGATCTCCGTCGATTTCTTCAGTAACTTTGACGACATTGATGGTGGCATCAGGAGCTTCGGTTTCCGCCATTGATGCTATAGCTGGTATCTGAATGATCAAATGCTCAAAACCTCTGGCGATTTTGAGGATGGGAGATTGGAAGGGGTTTTTGGGCGGGAAGCGTATATGGGTAAAACCTAGACGTCTGCGTGGGGAAGAAGCACCGCCTGAACTTCTTGGTTGCAAAGGTACCGAGATGGGTGGTGTGCACTTTTTTTTTCTTGGTTACAAAGCAAACGTTCGAACGTTAACAGGGGTGTTCAAAGGCAGACAAAACCATCTAAACCAAACCGAATCAAAAATAACTAGTTGGATTTTAAAACATGAAGGTTTTGTGTATGGTTTGAGCAGGGCCGGCCCAATGGGCCAAGCAGCCCAATCTAGGGCTTAGGGCCACAAAAATCATAGGGCCTCCATTTATTTTGAAGTTTTGGGCTATTATTTACATGTCTGATGTCTGGGCTTAAAAAAAGGGAGCTGGGCCACCGTTTTTTATTGCAGGTGGCTAGGCATCGGCCCAATGCTCCTCTCCCATAATTCCATAAAATACACACGGGTATCCATGGGTCTTAGAAAAAACGGGTGCCCCAAGTTCTCAACTTAAATAAAAGAATTTTGGGGCTTTGGGCGGCAGTACCGTGGTAGGTGGTTTCGTGAACGAGAGGAACTAAGGAAGTGAAGAAAGGAATTAGGGCAAATGAAGAATTCGAGGCGTCTCTGCCGTTGATGTTTAGAGCGATTCACGATTGGAGAGGGAAACGACTACAATGTATGAGGCATCTTTTATCTCTGCTATTCTGCTAATGCCGTTGATCGGCTGCCAGCCGTCCAAATGAGACGGAAAACGAGGCGCCTGAACTTCGTAGGTAACGGATTTATCATTTAATCCCTGGTATATATTAAGTCGATTCTTGCATCTCATCTTACATCGCATCTGAGTTCATCTGACATCTCAATATCGCATCTTATTTGTGAGTCTTGTGACCGATTGTTGAACTGTTGTTGTAGTGTTGTTGGCGTTGCTTTTGAGTCGATAACTCATTTCTGGAAGTCTCGATTGGCCGGTAATCATCATCAATTGAAGTCTCTAGTCTGCTTTTGAGCTAATTTGGACCTCTGGTATACAATTTCTATTAATCAGTGTATCAATTTATGTTATTAGGCTTATAATTTTGATTTGATTTTAGGAATTGATCAATATTTCAATTTTTGCTATTCCTATAACAGTTTGCTCATATATAAATGTGTTTAGATAAATGTGTTGCATACCTTTTTAAACTCTGCTAATTATAAACAATGCTTTATAATTGCCGGTCTCAAGCCTAGAGGACAAAAGAGGAGGGTTTTTGGATGGATTGCATGGATGGATTGCAGGTGCTGGACAGCAGGAGATGGACTACTCACCGCTGTTAAAATGGCTGCAGGTCAGTTTTTTTTTTTTTTTTTTTTTGAGTTAAAAGAGCCTCATAATTTTTTTTGCTTTAGGCCTCAACCATGCTTGAGCCGGCCCTGGGTTTGAGCATTCTAAAAATTGAGGTGTTCGGTACGATTTATAAATTGCATTTGTACTGCACCGTATAAACCGCACCAACATTATATATGTGTATGTATGATTATTTGATTATAGAAAACATATATTTACACACACACACACACATATATATATATATATATGAAACGGGGTTCGAAAGCTATGAAGACCAGAAGGATTCGAATTAGAGTATAACTTTGAAATTTACTATCAACCATTGTGATGTATCTTAATTTTGTGAATATATCATTACTCTTTTGAAACTAGTTTTGTTATTTTGATAATTGTTGGCTTTTGAATTATGGTTTTTGACTTTTGAAATGTATTATGGTTATTTGTATCATTATATTAGTTGTCCTCTTTTGTTTATTTAATAAAATTGTTAAATCCAAACCGTTAAACCTTCAATATCGATCGTTTGGTTTACCTAACTTACGCGGTCGGTTTGGTTTGTCATTTTTTGAAACCACAAGTTAGTGGTTTGGTCTGAAATTTTTGCAAAACCGACCAAACGGCATCATGTACATCCCTACATGTTACTGAACATATGTGCCTTTTTTTTTGTTATCATTATATTAGATGTGTTAATAATTAGTTAAAAGGTAAAATTATATATTTTATCTTTCTAACTTGCAAAATTACATATTTTTCTAACGTATAAATTTATAATACATAATGTTCAATTCTCTTGAACACATGATTTGAGAAAATACGTAATTTTATAAGCCAATAAGTGAAAGTATGTAAATATCCCAAAAAAATTGGTAAGCCAAACCGGCCAAACCGACGACCTGTTTGCGACATGCAAGCCACAAGGCTAAGACACGTGAAGCCATATTATGAAGTGTCGAGGGTAGTGTGAATGATGGTTGATGAGTAAAATGCTATATTGCATCTTATCAAGCACATAGAACTATAGAAGATCATGTAACCTAAACCCAATATAACTTGTTTATCAAAACATGACTAAATGGGTTGATATGTTAACATGTTTAATTGAACATGTAATAATAACAGTCAAAACATTACATGTTATAGTTAAACAGGTTCGTACACAACTTGTTATTAGTTAGGATAAGATATGACAACCCAATTATTATTCTTGTTTTGGATGTCCGTGTTGTGTCAAAAATTGACACCTAACGTATTATTTAGATTGGAGTCAATCTACCTATACTAATAAATAAAGGTTTTTAGTGTCACATGACATGATTCTAAAACATCTCAACATTCATTTCTCGTTTCTCTCTTATATTAAATACATCTAATATTAAATAATAGTATTAAATAGTAAATATCATTTTTATGCATTTTTAAAATAAAAAAGATTTTTTAATACACGAAAATGTATTAGTATTAAAAAAACACACTTTTTTAAAAAAATTATTATAAATTATAAAATTTTTAAAAACAATTATTTGGACACAATGTTTAAGGAAAAACGAATTATAAAAAAAGTTGTTAAAAGAAATAATAATATTGTTATAATATTTAAAATATTAAATAATACGAAATTGTAATTCTATTTTATATTAAAAATCTTCTTGTATTTTCTAAATTTTCATTGATAATTATTTGTTATATTTTTTGATACAATCCGTGTAATATACGGGAACTAACCTAGTTCTAAATATATAATACCTCAAAGTCGTGCTTGAAAGTACACTAAATCACTAATCATGTTTGAACTTGAGTCAAAGTTTCAAGATTATGGTCAAAATAAGATAACATTTGAAAGTATGTTACCTTGGCTCTTCAAGGAAAGATCTTACATGACAGGAAAACATGATGCTATAATATATTTCTATAAATAATTTAATTTTAAATTTCAAAATTTAAATAATTTATTTAAGGGTGGCGTAGTGTTATATTGAAGGCAACTAATATATAATTTTAATATCAAAACTATGCTAGTGATAGTGTAAGTATTCATTTGGTTTCGTCTATTTGAATTATTATAAATTAAGATAAAATTATAATTTGATAATATATACTATCTTTTAAGGGTTGAAAATAAGAAAAATCATAATCATGCTTCTAGATTCATTCATTAAGCACTTAACTTTTATACTATTCTACTATGTTAATATCTTGTGTTACATGTTAATAAAATTTTAAATAATTACTAAAAATATTTAAGATTTTATAAAGCGATTTTTTGATCAAATATGATTAAAATTTAAAATTACATATAAATATGTATTTTAAGTAACAAGACAATAATATCTTTTTTTTTTACTTTTTTTTTCAAATTTGTTTTCTTTAATATTTAGTTTTAAGTGTTTTGAAAAAAAAATTGCATAAAAATATTGTTTAGAAATTCTGATTTTTTTTTGTTTTCTAAGAAAATTGTTTTTGATAGAACATGTACTTTCAAACTATGTATTTTATTAAAAAGTTTTAATTTTTATTTATTAAATTTGTTTTTTAATATAAAAAATATATAATTAATGTTATTAGTTATTAATATTTAATTTAATTATTAAATATGAAAAATAATATAATCAGATAACAGGAGAGATAATTAAATAAAATTATTAGAATGGGATACATGTCAAAAAATATTTAAAAAAATAGCATTTGTCACTTTCTATTACTTGTTTATTAAAAAGTTGTTTGTTAAAAGTAGAAGAATATTATAAAGTTATAAATTTTAGATTATTCTATTTCTATAAAATTTTAAACCTAAAATAAAATATTTATAAAAATATTTAATTATTTTATTTCATTATTAGTTGATTTTTTTGAACATATTTATAAAAATATGTAATTATAAAGCTTTTAGCTGATTATTTGAACCGTTGAACATATTACCTGTTTGAAATGAATTATAACCCAAGCTAAAAGCATTCATAAATAACTGGGATAAAATCGCCTTTTTAATGCTGCCATCTAGGTTAAAGAATGTTGGAGCAAACTTATGTAAACAACTCTTATTTATTGACCTCATTGTACATTACATATCGTTATTAGCATACTCAGTATGTCTCGCCATTATCAAGACTAAGATAAGATTTGAGGGTATAATATAGATAGTCTTACCTGTATCTCGTAAGAATAGAGAGATTGCTTATAATGAGACCACTAGCTCAAGATGTCTGATTAACTGGTTATCCTAACACTTTTAACGTTATTTTTACAAAAATTAAGTTAAATAAAGTTAAAATTAGTGCAATTTTACTTTAGCCCTCGAATCATGATCAAAATCGCCAAACGCTTTCAAAACCTGAACAAATTCCTGTGAACCTTGGATACTACCCTACATGTCAAAGAAACCCTAGTGGAAGATCTATGAATGGCCTTTTCTGAATCATCATCATGTGTTTCATTGAGACTTTGATGCCTTTCAACCTCAGTGGCATTCACTGCCTGAAAATCAAAATTTATAAAAACAAATTTAAGGATCAAAAAAATGTTAGTGTTCTTTAAAAAAAACAAATTTCCCAATACTATGAAGATTATGTTATGTTATCTTACCTCTCCATATTGCTGAATTTCACAATCTTTTATACCATGCAAGTAATCTGTTAACAAAAAACAAGGCAAATGGAAAGAAAAAAAGGTGATAGGTTTTCTTAGAGATCAATCAAGCACATTCAACCCATTTGGAAAAACACAAGTCAACTCAAGATGTGTTTATATGATAACAGGTCAAACATAAATACAAAAATAGCAGCTAAAAGTGAAATGAACTAACACTCGTCGAAAAAATGCGTATTAAAATGCTTACAACATCCTAAAATTTTCAGTTAAAGAATATATTTTAAATTCAAAATATATCTAATCTATTAACTCTTTAGAAAATAAATAAAAAATGGTTGGTCAACCAACTCAAACTACCACAATCCACTTTGACATGTACATTACTATTTGGACTCAAACCTGTTTTGACCCGTTGCCTCAGTGTTGTAAAAATCGGATCTAGGTGGGGACTAATCAATGATTAAGCAGTAGTCGGCCAGCAACGGATGCAATTTCACAAGATCAAAGGCAATTATCAGGCTAGTAGGACAAAAATCAGGCAAATTGATTAAAGATATTTAATTTATCAAAGTCTGAACCTTTTGAGTGTTAACCATTTTTTTGGGTTTTAATGACCTTTTTTGAGTCTCCTTGATCAAAATGGGTCAAAATATTTTAAGTACTTAAAACTTGAAAGATTATATTTATTTTGAAAAATTAAATATAAATTCCAATCTTTAGTAAGTACCTCACCACCCGATTAGCGTCTAGCGATTTTTACAACATAGGTTACATGATCCAACCACCCATTATGTTAAATACACATAATGATCTGAATTAGAATACTAAACCCACCTGAGTATGCTGTGTCTTTAAATATTAATAAACTGCCAGGCATGAGTGCAATAGAAAAAGGGGGATAGTTTGGTAAATTTCCATGATCAGCTTCTTCTATGGAATTTTTATCTTCAATATTGCTTGTGCTACCCAATAAACTAAAATGGGGTCTGAAATCCATGACAACAGGAGACCCTAATGAAAGAATAGCCACCACTGGAAAATAAGCCGGACCATCTTGATGAGGCTACATTTCAACAAAATAACTAGTCAATAATGGTGAGATGAAGCCATTTAGTAAAGGTGACATTCGACCCATTTTCTCAAATGGGTCAAATATATTTTGGTGCTAAAAAGTAAAAATAGAATGGGTTCCAAGTCTATTTTTAATGCGTAAAATCATAGTTAAATTACTATTTTAATACTACTGCTTTTGTTATCAATAGCCAGGATTCTCACAAAGCAGCATCTCTACCACATTATGGTAGGGGTAAGGTATGTTTTCATCGCTACCCTCAGACCCCACAAAGTAGGATTACACTGGGTACGTGTTGTTGTTTCTATGATTAATATTGACACTATATCTTTTAAAGAAAGCGTTTAAATGGTAAAGAAAAAGTGTTTGAGAGTCAAGCTAACTGAACAACCCAGCCAATCCTGTTTCAAGCCATACTAAAAGTGATTAGTTTAACCCTTAACCGGATACGAAACAAACATATGCTTTTAATAATATGAAACAAAATGCTAAGGAGTACTAAAGTTAAGATTTGACTTTGAATAACAAAGAAATCGAAGCATTCACATTATTCAAGAAGATCAAGGTTGAGCAATGGGAAGCTTACAAGAAGAAGTTTTGAAGAAAGAAAGAAATCAAGGGCCAAAGTCAAAGCTTGGTAATTAATAGTTGGATTTTGAAGATCTGGCTTGGAAGAACATGAATTTTAAAGACCTCTAAAGTCAAACTCTTGTTGATTGATGAAGCAGTGAAGCACAATCAGCACACAGATGAAAATGTGTAGTTCATCCAACTGCTTTTATACCGATTTAGCACAATCAAAATGGATATTGTAAATAAAAACTAATAATAAACGAAATATTAATGATCACAAAAGTGAGTGTGCTTTTGGATGCAAATGTCTCACACAGGCCTACAACTATTCAAGATGTAGGGGTCTTTCAAATCAAGAAACACACACACACATCCTATTTATAAGTATTCTCCAACTTGGTCAAACAAAAAACACTAATATAAGTTAAACTAAAATTTATCAACAACCTAAAAAAAACTAATAACCATCCATTAATCAACTTTAACCCAAGAAAAACTACTTTCATATCCTTGTTTTAAACTTTTAATAATTACATGTAGCCCCATTAAACATGTTTTGATTGATTCATATCAAACCCAACTCGTTTGGCCCACTCATTTTACCATTTCTATCATTATTGCTTCAAAAACTCATGCTACAAGGCAAATTTGGTGCTTTACTTGGACATTTCAGCATCAACTGTAGATGTTCACATGTTAAAAATAACAATGAAGATTAAAAATAAAGGATAAATGGAAAGAATTTTGCAAAGCGAGGGATTTGATAGAATGTTACAAACCATTATCCCTTGGTTAGGAAGGTACTCATTGATGAGGACATGATTGATTGCTGAAGGAAACAGAGATGTTTCATCGCTAATTTTTTCTGTAATTTTTGTCAGCCATGGTGGTACTGCACACACACAAAGAAAGAGTGAAAAAAACATTAAACTATGTTTTCAAATCATAATACATATATAGTTTCCAAAATTTAACATATATATGCTGACACATTTTCAAGACAATGACTGAAGAAGAAACTAATAACATCAAAATAAGTGTATGCCCTTTTCATTTATATAGATCAATCAATCAATCATACCCAAAATATCTCCCTCATTGCATGGTTATTTGTAGGATATGTGAAGGGTAAATTGTAGGCAGATCTTACCTCTATCCCTAGAGAAAGAGAGGTTGCTTCCAAAGAGACTCCGACTTAAATACAAACAAACATAATCAAGCAAAATACATTCCTATGGAGACGGAGCACTGCTAATTTAAGCAAAACGATGGCACAATAAGTGACAACATACGTAGTAACATAATATTATAATTTATAATATCAAAAGACATAATATCACAGAGCACACACAAGTACATGAAATAAAGTAAAGCTAAGACACTTCTACACTACATCTATGTTATGTCCTAAAAGTCTAAACTTTAATCCTATGTCTCCACGAAGGCACGAACTTCTATTCTGGACTATGTCCTCGGAGAGCTGCATGCATTTATACAGGTGCATGTCAAATTTCCATATCACTCGGCACATTTTTTGGATCCAACATTCACAAAGTTACTCATTTGACTGCATGTAGTTTAAATACACTCAATTTGATCCCACAAATTTCACAACCTCTCATTAATAACGTAGTAAAGCATTATATATAATCGAGCACCTCAAATCCTTCAATAAAACAATAATTCTAATATCAAACCAAAACAAATGCAGCTGCAGCAGTAGTTCTATTTTGTCAAAATTTCATTGCAATGGCACTTATATATCCTTTAGTAACTCTTACAGAAGATCAATGCCATTGATTTTGATCCAAAAGATTCTGCCTTTTTGACTTCATTGAATCACATTTTAAATATAAGAAATCTTGAATAACTGTCAAATTATCTTTTAAACTTTGCATTTGGTTTGGGAAGTGAAACCTTGTGACCAAAATCAATGCCATTGACACTTCACAACTACAAAAAATCATATAATTCAAGCCTGTGGGAAGGATCAGGGCTTACAATCTTGAGGCAAAAGACCCTTTTCATGGACAACCCCTCCTACAAAAAAAAAAGCACTTAGACATATTTTTCATAGCAATTTCGCCACAAAGATTCAAAGATAAACAACAGAACAGTAGCATACCCCAGTTTTGCAGTCTCCTGTTCTTCAAAACCTTCCATTTCGAAGCCGGAGATGCGTAAATCTACAAAACCCACGTTTCAAATAGAGAAAAAAACATTAATCAACTAAAAATTCGTATAATTGTAGCCAAAAGAAGAGGATTTACATACGTGATTTAGGAGTAGGGTTTGGTCGGAATACGAAATGAAGTCCGGGATGTAGAACACAGTCGGAACAGAGCCGATTTTAAACCTGTTCAGATGGTCTATCGCTTCCATTCCCCCCACCCCCACCGAATCGGAATCTTCCCCGGCGTCAAAATGCTCAACCGGTCCCGGTGCAAGCCACAAAACACTCCGGGACTTATTTCGACCCGATGGTTTTTCCGGGTTAGAAAACTTTATTATAATAGATAGATTCGAAAAATTATTTTCAAAATAGGGGTTTTTCATTAATTTTTTTTAATTTTAACAAATGTTGTCAGAATCGGATCGGCCTAACGGATCAGTCGGATCGAGAACTGGTTGGTCGACCGGCCCATAAAACACTTGTCAACCGCCCTCAAGGGAATCGTCCGGTTAAGCCGGTTCACCGATCGGACCGGATTTCAATTTTTTTAACTAAAATCCAAAGAATTAAACATTAAAATCAAACCTTGTATTTTTTTTAACATGATTATGTTTGTTTGAACATTAATTATGTTTTTTAAATGTGTTTATAATTCTATAATTTTTTTTGGAATTATATTTATTATGTCATCCAGTTCTTGAATTTTGTTCGACTAGTAATCAGTAAGACGTCCGGTCCGGTTCTGAAAACATTGTTTTTAACTATTTTTTAATTCAATCAACACATGATAATATCAACTAACTATGATAATATCTTGATTAACTTAAATCATAATAAAATATTTCAAAATAAAGAAATAAATGAAAAAAAGCGTATTTTGATAAATATTTTTCAAATCAAAATAAGTTTTCTAATAACATCCTTTTAAGTTTTTTAACAACACCCTTTTAGAAAAACTAAAGTTTAGGCTGTCATTGTTTAAATCTTAAAATGGTCATAGCGAGTTTTCTCTCAAGGGGCACGCGGGGAGTTGGTAGCGAGCTGTGATTGCAACTCGTGGGTTGTTGTGCCAGAGTGATCTATTTGGGTTATGAGAACATGTCGTTGAACTTAGTTTGTCGTTACAAAAAAATAAAAAAAGATCATTGGACTTCAATAGACATGACTCATAGTAGCACATGATTGTCTACCAAATAGGTCAGCTTAGCAAAATGGTTTATTGGTGTTTCTATATATCATGTTATCACTATTTGTGTTATGGTTTTAGATTTATTTATACGGAATGGTTTTATATAAAGTAGCATATGTAAGAAGTATCTAGTTAGACTTCTCACCCACCCCATAAATACTCGGATCAACTTTCAAATGTAAGACGTTCATTCCGTTATTTAGCATCTCCTTATATTGCAAACTTTCATCTACCTCATAAGAACTTCATGTTGATTCTCATGCCAGAGACTAATTGTGGGAGGACACCTCCTACGATAAGATTAACAATTATACTTTATTGGTAGGTTCATCCTTGAGGCGTCATACATTTTCATCTTGCCATCCAATTCTGTTATAGCAACGTATCGATTCGTGGGATATGTTTCAGTTCAAAATATACGAATTTGGTCTCATAGAGCTATTTTCATTCTTTTTTGTTATTACTCAAGACCAGAGAAAGTTGATATGATACAACCTACATGTTTGAATTGAATTCATGTGGGATTTGAGAAATATTTTCCCACTTGCAAAAACTCATGAATGGCTAAGTTTGTGAACCTCAATTAAGAAGTGGGTCAATCACACCTCCTAGTGTGGTATATTGGATCGGCACCACCCAATTTTCCCTGGGTCACGCGATTTACGTCCCACAAGTTGGCCGTGAGACCGACCGATGAGGGACGCCTAATGGCAGCGTTCACCATTTTTTTAGTGTAGTATATTGGACCCTCTATTGTAGTATATTGGACACTAATTCTTCATTATGGGTGGTTTATTCAATGTGCATGTTGTTCTTTCTTTGATGGCCTCCATAAAGTAAATCAACATCCTCTTCATGAAAAACACCAAATCAACCATGATCTCACATTTATTGCATCCTTATTACCATCTGCAAGACATTCATAGCAAATTGTAAAGTTGTCTAAAAGCTAAACCTTACAATGTCAATGTTGACCCAAAATAATATAAATAAGTTGGTTTTAGTGAACAATTACTATATTTTGTGTTCAACTAGATATTATCATAACATAGAATAGGTTTAGATGGGTAAAATAAAAACTATATGAATAGAATTGATTCAAACATGTAAGAATGATCAATAATTATATCTATGCGTGACAATCTTTACCCAAGTGAGGAGATTTAGGATTAAAATGGGGAATTGTGTTTTGTGTTTGGGTTGAGATGGACACTTCCTTAATTGACAAAAGATTGAGATGAGTAGAGTAAAAATATGTTAACCTTAGAACGAGTCAGGATGCATCTATAAGAGTAATTCTATGCGTGTTCAAAATATCCGAAACTCGAAAAAATTCGAAATCCGAATCATATACGAAACCCGAAAAAAACCTCATCCGAAATCTATTTCGGGTTTCTTAGGTCGGATAATATGATTTTAGATTCGGGCCGGGTTTCAGATTTGCAAAAATTAGTTTTTCCAGGTCGGATATTTGAATAACTCGAATAAAACATGTTTATTCGGATTTTTCGGGTCGGGTACTATATTTTGAAATACGGGTTGGTCGGGTTTCGGACAGGGAACAAATTTCCAAACCTGAATAACTTGTTATCCGACCTGATGAACACCCCTGATTAATTCTACCGGTCAAAATAGGTAAGTCAATACTCCGACTATCTTGATGTTTTAGTTGGAGATGGTTACACCAAACTTACAAGTGTTTGATTATTTGATAGATACAACATAGATGGCCTATAGTATAAAAACAAACATTGATAAAACTCTAAAAAAACAAACAAATAATACACATCATAAATCTTTAGGTGTCTACATTTTAATCGAAAGAGAACAAGAATAGCTAGGTGGCCATTTTAAACTAAAGTTTTTGGTTTGAAAGCAAACAGTTTTATCCGAAATCATTTCTTCAAAATGTAGTTTTGTTTTTTTGTGTGTTTTTCAATGCATCTTGTTTTTTGAGATTGTTTATTGTTTTGATTTTATCGGTTTTATTTGATTTGAAATTTTACCAAACCATTTTGTTCGGACCCGGACCAAATTGACAATTTTTTAGATGGCTCGTTCTGATATGGAACCATTTATGTCCGACCCCGGTCTGAATCGGACCAAACGGACTACTTTTTAGGTGACCACATCTGATCAGGATCCATTTTTTGTCAAAATCCGTTCTAACCCGAACCAATCTTGATCCAAACCCGTTTCGACCCATTGTTTTTTACAAGTAACCCGTCTTAATCCGAACCAATTCTAATCCAAACCCGTTATGTCCTGCTACCTAACACAACTCGCCCATTTTGCCATGCTTACGTGTGTCTTTAAATTCATTCATTCCATCCAACCTAAAAAGACGATGGAAGACTTTAACAAAAAAAACATATCAAAAGCTATGGAGGAAGCTTACAAAAAGCAAAAGCTTTTCATAGAGGGAAGGAGGTGACCCGAAGCTTTAAAAAGCACAAGAAAGCTAGCCTAAAGTATAAGCCTAACTCATTAAAGTATTATCATTAACAAGTGAAACATTGACCTAAAAATTATAATTTTAAAACATTAAGGGTGTGTTTGTTTTTTTTTTTTAAAAATCTTCCTGGCATCTTATGTCTGCGCCACGCAGACCACGAAAAGAAGTTAAAGTATGCAGTATGTTTGTTTTTTGGAAGACATTTAATTTAAAAACGTCTTTCCGTCCTTTTTTGAGGCAGACATGGACCAACTATTTATAACATCTTCTTAACTTCTTTTTCTTTTATTTCCCCTTTTCCTTCCCCGATCAGCGCCCACCACCACCACCCCTCCCCTCCGCCGGCTCCATTCCCCCATCCTCCTCCACCGCCGCGACCACCCCTCCCCTCCTCCGCAGCCACTACATCCCCCCAATCTCCACAGCCACGACACGTCGACAACCCCCAACGACTAGGGTTTCTGGAGGAGATAGGACGGTGGCTGATGGTTCACTTCCGACAAGAGAGAGGTAAGGATTTGATTGTTTTGTTTTGTTTTAGTGGTGTTTTCTGGCGGAGACAGGGTGGTGCTCGCAGGTGATGATGGTGAACTCTTCTGGAAAAACAAACACCATCTAGCCTTTCATAAGCAGATGTTTGGCCCACCTCTTCTGCAACAGAGGTCTACAGATATGGTTTGCAGACTGCAAACGTTTTGCCTCTGAAAAAACAAACACCACCTAAGTGTTAACTATTTACACTAATCACCCATTAGTCTTCATTGTAGCTGTTAAGACCTCCTAATAACATGTTTTGTCTCTGTATAACATTTATAGTATCGTACACATGTAAGTAATGTAATAATACTATCAAAACAAATGTGTGTGTATAGGATCGTTCCTAAGAAAACATTAATTTTGGATAAAACTAAAATAACCACAATCACTACCAATTAAACATTTTTTTTATTTTTATTTCTTTATATTATAAGGTATAAATGTAAAAGAAAAAGTTTTAAAATATATGTATTTTGTATTATTACATATAAGTAACTTCTACGTCATATATACGAGTTTCATATACGTAACTTCGTGATATACATATCTTTATTAAAATTGTTTTTTCTTTATAACAATTCTAAGAATATAATAAAAAATTATGATTTTTTTTTAAATAACAAGTGTTGTTATGAAACTTCCTATATATATATATATATATATATAAAGTTTTGAAAATTTACTAGAGATTATAATTTTAAAATTGTTAAAATTGTTTACTAGAGATTATATATATAATAAAAAATTATGATTTTTTTAAAAATAATAAGTGTTCTTATGAAACTTTCTCTATATATATATATAAAGTTTTGAAAATTTACTAGAGATTATAACTTTAAAAACAAAATTTATTTTTCAATTAATTTAGACATTGTTTGGGATTTCATCTAAAAACAACTTATTGACTTATTGGCTTTTACAAAAAGCCAATAAGTTAATAAGTTGTTTGTCAAACTAAAAATGACTTTTTGTAAAAGAGTAATAAGTTGTTTTTGAAAAGCTAAAAATTCTAGCTTTTGAAAATGACTTATTACTTTTTGACATAAAATTACAAATCTACCCCACTCTTTACCCTTTACCCAATAAACTTAAAATTGTGTCAATAAAAAATGTCCTTTTTGGTCATATTAAAAATTTATTTTGGAAAAATTAATCCGAACATATTTTTAAAAACTTCATTTCTAAAAGTCATAAGTTAATAAACACTTTTGACAAAAAATCTTTTTAAAGTTAATTAAACAATCTCAAACAAGGTCTTAGTATGTTTAACCATCGAAGGACGTGAAAACTCCTTTTCATATCATGAATAATAATTAATAAATATTCAATAATATAAATTTAACAATTGTAAAAGATTTTTTTATTTAAAATATGATCAACATTACATACAAAATAAAACAATAATATTGTATTTTAAAAAATTCATTTTTCATAGTTTGGTTTTTAAACATTTCATTTTAAAAAAGTTGATTTTAAAATATTTTCATTTTTTTTACAAAATTAGAGGATGTTAGCTATTATTACACAAGTTGATAAAGAAAAAAATAAATAGTTAATAATAATAACTTATAAATATAAAAAGATATTATAAGTTATAAATTATTGGATAATTTTCATATATTATAATAATTTGATTTTTCAAATGTGTGTTTTTTAATATTAAAAAATATTTTTTATTATATTAAGAAATCATTTTTAAATATAAAAGGAATATATAATATAATTAGTATTTAATACTTTTATGTAATGTATTTTTTTAATATTAAGAACATTTTTAATTGAAAAATTTGTAAAGAATATATATTTATATAATTAGTGTTTAATAAAGTTGTGCATTTATTAGAAGAGAGAAGCGGAAAAAATATTGTAAGGATACTCTAGATTTGTGACAAATGTCTCCAAATTACTTTAATTTATCAAGTATAATAGATTACCAAATACTCAAAAATCACATTTCATGAATAGCGTTAAGTGCTTTTTGACACTATTTTTTTCAATATATATTAAAAATAATGTAGAAAATGCTACCTTTAGAAACAATAATGATAAACATTTGACATGATGGAAAAAATCATTTAACTCTAACATTTGGAAGTTTGCTGTCATTTATTAGATAATTTTACACCAGACAATCTTAACCCAAAGCAAGAAAAATGGGTTGATTTGAGTGAATAAATATTGTATTTTGGATAGAAATTGGTAGCACTATAACATAGAATTAGTTGAGATGAGTAAGTCCTTAATACAAATACGGGTCAAGATGTGTAAGTTAAAAACTATGTAAATAAAAATGGATTCGAATGAATAATGATTATTAATAATATGTGTTGAAAAAATCACTGAAAATTTAGTTTAATATATTTTTAGTTTAGCTATAACTCAATTGACTTCAACTGAATTGAAGTTTTTTAAAAAATGTCTCATTTAACTAATTTTGATTAAAACTCATCATGACCCGTACTCATTATGACACGTTACTCAACCCTATACAATCCAGATTTCGCCAGATTTAGATAATTTTCTCACAAAGTTGACAGATTTGTGTGACTTAAATTCTAAAACTCAGTTGCAAATGGTTTAATTTACTTTATCATTGGTAAGGTCTTATACATACTTTTAGTTCTTTTAGGGCTGCAAAAACAATCAAACAATTCATGATTTAGTAAATTGTAAATTATTGACATGACTCAATTTAATAATCACATGAATTATCAAAGCCATTTTTTGTAAATTAAATATTATATTTTAGATATACCCATTATTAAAATTTTAATAACCTTTTTTTTTATGATTTGATGGATTGATGTGCATGTATTGCTTGTTGGTATATGAGGATTTTGTTCTTTTTAGCTGAACATAATAATAACACAATAATAGAAGTTGAACATCATTATTCACTTTGAGGTCAAACTTGGGCTTCTTTAACCTGAACAACACACATAGGTGTCGATTATTATATGAAAGTAAAATTGTGTGTAAACATACTGAGGAATGAAGGATGCATGATAATTTTCATGTACACACGAAGTTATCACACAAAATTACTCTGCGAGATAACTCTTTGTTTTTGTGAAGTTATCACGAACATTTAAGCTTTTGATAATAATTATCACGCATCATTTGTACTCAAATTGTTCTTTTTTGAAACTCTCCCCTATCAAATCTCTCTCTCTCTCTATATATATATATACTAGGTTAGTATCGTGTGTGTTACACGGGTTGAATGAAAACTAATAAGTATTCCATAATATAAATTTAAAAATAGTAAAGGATTTTTTTGATTTAAAATATGATCAACATTACATAGAAAATAAAATAATGATATTATATTTTAAAAAATTCCTTTTTCAAAGTTTGGTTTTTAAACATTTTATTTTTAAAATTTTGTTTTTAAAAAATTTCATTTTTACAAAACAATAGGAAGTTATCTATTATTACACAAGTTGAAAAATAAAAAAAATAGTTAATTATAATGACTTACAAATTATAAAAAGATATTATGATTTATAAATTATTGGAAAATTTTCATATTTTATAATAATTTGATATTTTAAATGTGTGCTTTTTAATATTAAAACATTTTTTATTATATTAAGAAATCCTTTTTTATTATAAAAGGTATATATAATATGATTAGTATTTAATACTATTATGTAATATATTTTTTGAATATTAGAACTTTTTTTAATTAAAAAGGTAAAAAAAAATATAATTGTATAATTAGTATTATATAAAGTTGTGCATTTATTAGAAGAGATAAACGAGAAAAGATGTGTGATGATGTTCTAAATTTGTGACAAGTGTTCCTAATTATTTTGATTTATTAAGTAATAATAGATAATAGATTATATGTAAAACTTCAAGAATAACTCTTAAACCTATTTCTAGCAACCCATTAATGTGTAGTCCATACTAAATATGATTTTTTTTATTGGTTTATAATAAAAATTTCATCTTTAATCTGAATCAATATGAATCACTTTTTTTTATTTAAAATGAGTGACAAGAAATATGTTTAATAGTTAACTCTTTAAGATTAGATTATCATAAGATATAATTTCTATATATATGAACTCAATGTAAAACAAAAAATTCTTAAATACATTTTACTTTTATTTAACACATTTTTCTCCAATATAAATAAATATTTAGGTTTAATTCTAACCACATATATATTTCTAATTATATGAACAGGTGGTTTAGGACGAGTTAAGGTTTTCTCTCTAATTTATGTGTTTATAACAATGTTTTAAAAACAGGTTCGAACCGGCCGGTTCGACCGGTTCAACCGCTTGCCGGTTAGTAATCCGGTACGAAACCCTCCAGTATTATGCGAGTTCTTTCGATCGATCGTGCCGGCGGTTTAATCCGGTTTTTCCGGTATTTCCGGTTTCAAAAAAAATCACAAAATTTCGGCTTTTAAACGATTTTCGGCTTTTAAGCGATCGTGAACTTGATGCATTTTACACGTCAATGTCATAATCCTATAATGCACTTGTATTTAAAAAAAATTATTATAATTTGAGTACTTCTAGATTGTTTTGGATGAATTTAAGTACTTTTTGAATTCATTTTGGATGAATTTGAGTACTTTTTGAGAGGGACGGAGCTTGAAAAAAAGCTCGGAGGGGGCCGGAGGATTTTTAGGAAGAAAACGGAGGGGGCAGGAGGATTTTTAGGTAGAAAACGGAGGGGGCCGAAGGATTTTTAAGAAGAAAATGAAAATACTACTAAATCTACCCTTCTGACCGGAAAAACAGGGAGGGTCGGGGCCC
Source organism: Mikania micrantha (assembly GCA_009363875.1). Lineage (NCBI taxonomy): Eukaryota > Viridiplantae > Streptophyta > Magnoliopsida > Asterales > Asteraceae > Mikania > Mikania micrantha. Next base: position 58,714,857 of record CM018686.1, read on the forward strand.
CCGGGCCCTTAATAAGGACCGTCCTTGCTTTTTGAATTGATTTTGGATAAATTTGTATACTTTTTGGAAACTTATTTGAGTATAAGTTGTATTTTTATATAATTGTATGGTTAGTTAGTGTGTCCGGGTGAATCATCAAAGCTAGCCAGGGCAAGTATGGTGTCGAATCATAACGAGTTTTTTTGACATTCGTCTACATACTAAGGTTAAATGTGAACCTAAGGTTGGTTATATTATAACAATGAATACACTGAATATTAATCGGTTATGACATGCATAAAATCTGAAACCTATCAAAGATAATACTACAAAACATAACCTAACTATGATATGGTTAGAACATGTAGATGTTATTAACCGAAACTAAGCCGATGAAAACATAAAAGAGTTAAACTTAAACATGACAAATTAAGCACACTATAGAGTTAAATCTGATTAAATAAACGTAACTAGAATCATTGAACAAGCGATCCTAAAACGAATTTGTAACGACTAGGGAAAATTATATATGGTTAACAATCATTAGCGAAGCTAAATGAGTCGAACGGAAATTGAATTCAAATAAACAGTGAACTCGTTTAAGCTTGTGAACATTAAAAATACTTGAGTAGTTGAGTATAAGACTACCCGTAATGCAAAACATGCATTTATTACATGCATCCTAGTCACCACTGTCACATCAGCTTTTTTACTCATTCTTTCATCATGCATCACCTCTCATCTTTTTAACTCCAACCTATCACTCTCACATATTATCTCTCTCCCACATCACCAACCCATCCTTCTCACCCTCTCTCTGCGTTCGAACGCACTTGGAGACGTACGTGGGGGCGACGTGCGGGTCACCGGCTTCTTCTCCACCTCATCCGTCGGACAAGCTGCCAGCCACGTGGGGCGTGCGTGTTGCGGCCTACCTAAAAGGAGTGAGTTTTAAAGATAAGAGTTGAAAGTAAAGAGAATTCATATTGATTCCAATGGCACTTTTGTAATTAAGTTGAAACCATAATACACGTTATACGGTTGATCAAGAATGAAACAGGCAAAGATCTCGATCTTGTTAAAGAAAATCAGACAATCGACCAAACAAATCATTCATAATCCCTCGGCTTTAGATATTACAAAGAACAATTATTTGGTTTGTAATTGTATTGAGATGTTTTCTATGTTTATTTGTTTATCCGTTGAAACCTATTATCAACGCATGTCGTAATATGTTAATAACGAAATGCATTATTTAGTATATCTATTGTATTGATGTGTTGTGGTATGCGATTGATCGTGTTTATGTGATTCTGTCATAGATGGGGTGTGACAGCTGTTTGGTTGGTGTTCATGTCCAATGATTACGTAACAAAATTACCTAAAACTGAAAATGTAAATTTGATTAGTATTTTGAGTTTATTGTTAAAAAACTTGAAAATTTTAATCAACTGCAAAAAAAAAAAAAAAAAAAAAAAAGAAACAAACTTGATTTGTAACCTAGATGTAAAAGCATATTACATCAAGGTTTATGTTTAAGAATAGATTGTGCACCTTGATTTCCTTTTAATAAAAAGTTACATAGAATTATTTAATTAATTTTAACAAATGAATGCAAATAAGATTTCCGATTATGTTAATTAATTAGTATGGCTAAGTAATGCCAAAACCTAAATTCTTATTTACAACGACCAATTTATAATAAACTTCAATCAAAGCTATTGATTCAAGACTAGTAAATGGATGAGCATTCAATTGAAATAATTAACTCGAATCTCGCAATTGAAAACCGAAATCAAACACACTACATAAAAATCGAAGAATTTATCAACGTTTAAGTCTAGTAATAGTTGAAATACAAGTAAACACGATCACTTCACTAACCCTTCACCTGGGAATGATCATGGGTGATTTAGCTTTAAATTTGTATACTGACATGAGCTGACATTGATTACGAAATCTCTGATGCGATCGATAAATTTGCGATTCTTGTTGGAGAAATTCGTCAATAATCTTTTGGAAATCTATCGAATCGTGTATGAAATCACTATCCGAAATCAATATTTCTACTCTTTCGAGTTTAAGAAACTTGATTTTGGGATAATCCAATAGAGAATTTATGTAATACGAATTTCGATTGATCCGTGCTTATGTGAATTCGTTTTCCTATTAAACACCAACCAACCGCATGAAGGTTATTGGCTCTGACCCTTGACCCCCGCGTTTGGTGTGGAGTCAGAAAATATTAAACGAGTATGCACTCCGCATCTCTAACTGTTTAGTATTCCTTTACATCTAATTAAACTAAAATATACAACAATTCCCAGACATTACTCATTATCGGATGGTGGATGCACACTTTTGTGCATGCAAATATGAATACTACTCTTCACTTTCTAAGTCGTTGATAATTCGTTTTTAAATAAATCTTTGCTTAATTGGAGTCATTGTCTAAACATATTGTCTTTGTACATGGGATCTTTGTATGTGGGATCATGTAAACCCTCTAAATCTCTGTTTATATGTTCTTGCTACAACTAGATGTGAACTTTAAGCCTCATCTTCCAAAATGATATTAAATGAGTGCTCAATAAACATTCTTTTTTGCTTCACTTGATGAAGATGAGGACAATTTTTTAGGAGTTTATACAATTTTGCAATTGACCATTTACCAATGGACAATGATTAGATTGTCTCCATCAAACAAACAACGAAAAATGACGGGAAAAACCTCTAAGAAAGTGGTGTAGTGGTTAGAGTGAATGAGAGATAACCTAGATGTCTTAAGTCCAATCCTTACTTGGAGCAATTTTCATTTGAGGTCACCAACTCGGTTGTTTGTGGCCGTGCTTTACATGTTCCTCTCGATTAGTCTGGTGGGCGAGACCCGGAGGTTTACCACGTAAGTGGGTTCTCACAATTATAAAAAAAATGATGGAAAAGAAACTGAAACCTCACAAGAGCGGTAATCTTCAAATTATGTGGCAAAAACAAAGAGGACATGATATAGCCATGACATGCTACATGCCACCTAGGGTGGTTTGAATTGCATAAAGAGTGAAGTTGGTGTTTTTTTTTTCTTTTTTTTTTTTTGTAAAAAAAAAACTGCTTTTTATGCAATTGACAGGCCGTTTACCAATCGTTATGTTTTCTCCATTGATCAACAACAATAACAACAACACGTATCCAGTATAATCTCACTTTATGAGATCTGAAGGATAGATGAAAACAAACATTACTCTTACCCTAATAAGATAGAAAGACTGCTTCATAAGAGCCCCCGACTCAAAAAACAATTTCAACTTTATACACACAAATATTTATAATTTGTTTATTTATTTATGTTTATTTATTTTACAATATCAAATAAAGAGGAAAAAATCAACATACCATGGACACACAAACTAATGTAAAAAAAGCAGCACTGGACATGCATAAGGAAGAACAAAACGATACATAATGATACAATATATATTAATCAGCGTAGATATGACCCACAAGATGGCACAAAATGAGGAGACAGAAACTAAAACCATAACATATATAGCGGTAATCTTCAAATGATGTGAAGAAAACAAAGAGGGGTGGTATAGTAGTGACATGATGCACGCTACGTAGGGTCATCGCACATATACGGCTTGACAGTTACCATGACCTAAATTTGTTGTCACAACTCATGACCCGTTTGATACAGGTCGTCGTTTTCTATGAATTTGATTTTATGTGTACGTATCGCTTTTTTATGTAAAAATTTGGTTCCAAAGTCCCGAAGAATATCATCTCTTTGATAAAACATAAGTTGTATATTAGAATAATATCAAGTCAAAGGAGTTTTTTAAAATGTTTTTGATTAATTTATGTATTTTAAAACCATAATAAATAGTTTGGTTTATCTGTTTATGGTATATTTAAAAAAAACGGATGAAAAGTAAAAATAAAAATGAAAGATAAGATTTTCGGCAGCGTAGTTTTTTGTACATTACTCGAGCTTTAAAAACTTTTAGTTAATCCATATCGCTTTGCTTAATAGTTTAATACATGGATTTGATGTCATTATTGTTTATTTATTATATGTTCTTTAACCTTTTGTTGTGAGCCTTATAATATTCCCCATGAGCAATATTTTTATATGCATCACTTTTTTTTCTATAAAATTCAGCTTCTTATATAAATTTTTTTTAGTTGCATAAAACATTTCTTTTATCTATATATACTACTGGTTGATTTTATCATTAAACTTTAATAATTACGACATATATAATTTTTCTTTATGTTTTTTTTATAATAATTTGGTTCTTTTTACTAATCGAAGTCACCTTTTCTCATCGTTTTTTTAAATGATTTTTGTCTCTACCACCAAATGATACAATGTGTAAGTATGTACGGAGATACTAGCTAGGGACGTGATTTTTTGACACGAACCTAACATTAATTTTTTGGGTTGGGGTTTTAGCTAAACATGTTTGGATTCATTTCAGGTGGAGCCCATCAATCTTGTTATATAAACATGTTAGGTTTGAGTCAAACCCATCAGGTTGGCAGATTGATCTGTTTATTTATAAAACATATACTATGTTATCAGGGTTTTCAATATTGATTTTTAATATATTTATATTTTGATTATAGGATTAACAAAAAAATATAAAAAAATGAATTATATCATTCAGCATTTATTTATTAATACGATAAAAGTGCTGAAAATGAAATGGATTATGAACATGATTGAAAAATAACATATTTTGATCGGAGAATATTTTTGTTTTATTTTAGAAACTAATGTATTACTTTTTTGATTATATAATGCACTAGGTTATAAACTCATGTATTACATATGTTTAATAAATTTAACATGTTGTAAGCAACAATTTTCTTATAAAGATTTGTATGTTTGATATCATTAATTGCTAATAAAATACTAACTAACGAATGTTTAAAAATAACAAATAACAAATAAAGAAATTAAATTATATTTTAAGATTTTATATAATTGAAGTTTACTTATGATTTATTAAATTTTAATTAATTTTATGATAAGAAGATATATATACTTTATATTTAATTGTATAGTTTAATTATTAAAAATTATTTATTATTATATTTATGTAACAACCGGTTTTTAATAATGAATGTATTGTAAATAATCGTTAATTGAACGATTGTGATTGTTGTAATTTGAAAATATGTAACGTCATCAATGGCAAGAGCACATGTGATCGTTCTAGAAATCCATGTTGATTTGATGGTTGTAATTATTATAGGTTGATACTATGCGAAAAATGGTGAACGTGGGCGAAAACCGTGCGCGAAACGGGGTTACGGATTGTCCGGAATCGCGAAAAGAAGATAAGATCAAAAATTTGACAAAAGTGATGTAGGGCGGTACGCCCCGGGCCAAACCCCGAGTTGGGGCGGTACGCCCGGCGGCCTATGTCGGCAAAAATGGGTTAAATGGATCAGATTGCATCAGAACGCATTTTTTTCATCTATTTTCGATCATTTTCACTCCCAGACGCACCCACACACATTTTTAGAATTAAACCTCCATTTCAAAGCCTTCCAAACATCTGGATTGCACCCAGGAACGTTTTTGCAAGCTCTGATCGTTGTCCTACGTGCAGAAATCCTTCAGATTAGGTAACGGTCCGTTTTATCCTACTAGTTTAATATTTGTGAATTAAATTTAGTTTTGAATGTAATACTATGATTATGGTATTGATTATTGCCTAGTTGATAACTAGGGACTGTTAGAAACGAAAAACTTGATATTTTGATGGTGAAATCTTCGTTTTGAAGCCGGGATAATGTCCGGTTGTTATAAAACTCATATCATGGTGTGATAACTAGTAGGAATGGGTAGATTATGATTTTAAATAAAATATGGATTATGATCCATGGATTAAATATTGGTATGTGATGAATTGATGTTAAAATTATTAATAGTTATGATCATAAATGAATTTTTGAATAATAGAAATGATTAAAGATCGTAACTAATATAATGAACATCAATTAATTGATGAAATTCCTAGGAGAGGCATGAAATGTGATTAATTATGATAATTGACTAAAACTTGCTAAATATAGTAAGATAAAGTCAATTATGTGATAAATTGACTTTGATCAAGTCAAACCAGTCAAGTGCGTTGAACTTGATTGTATGTGCTATATGTATTGAAATTAGTTGTATATATGTGAATACAACTAGGTATTGACGGTGAAAGTCAAGGGATAAGCCACAAAAGTGGAAACGAGGTTGTAGGAAGTGAACAACCGTATGCACCAGGTAAGTTACCCAACTTACTGTAACATTACGTATAAGTAGTAGAAAGAGTCTACTTGCGTGCTTGAAATATGTGAATGATGTTAAATATGTGATTGAAACTATGGGATGAGAAATCCTTTAGTGTGTGTCTGTTAAGTATCAATGGGAAACGTATATGCAACATATTTGCATTAGAATAACCGAATGAACCGGTGATTAATTAATATGATTTTGGTGTTTATATAATGATAGCGCATAACTTGATTAATGAAACTAATGGAGTTAAAAGACCTATGAGAAGGCGTTATTAGTTTCAAAACGAATGTTATGCTTGTGTGGTGGGCATAGTATAAATGCATTAAAATTTAGCCGGATGAGCGGGTGAAATTGATTTAATTGAACCACAAATGTGTGGCTAGCCGGTTAATCCGGGAACTAAATTGTTGAACCACAAATGTGTGGCTAACCGGTTAATCCGGAAATTGAATAATTATGACTCCACAATGGTGGATAGTCAGATGTGCTGGCAATTGTCTTAGATGGAAGTACCTTTGGGTGAACATCTTAAGACTTAATATTTATGACTCCACAATGGTGGATAGCCAGAGGTGCTGGCAATTGTCTTAGATGGAAGTACCTTTGGGTGAACATCTTAAGACTTAATATATATGACTCCACAATGGTGGATAGCCAGAGGTGCTGGCAATTGTCTTATATGGAAGTACCTTTGGTTGAACATCTTAAGACTTAATATTTATGACTCCACATGGTGGATAACCAGAGGTGCTGACAATTGTCTTAGATGGAAGTACCTATGGGTGAAAATCTTAAGACTTAATATTTATGACTCCACAATGGTGGATAGCCAGAGGTGTTGGCAATTGTCTTAGATGAAAGTACCGGTGGGTGAGCATCTTAAGACTTAATATTTATGACTCCACAATGGTGGATAGCTAGAGGTGCTAGCAATTGTCTTAGATGGAAGGACCGGTGGGTGAGCATCTTAAGACTTAATATATGTATGATACCACAAATGTGTGGATAGTCAGAGGTGCTGACAGACAGCTATGGTGGAAGAACAGGAATGTGAACACTATAGTGTAATTTTGATTAAACTATTGCAACCAATGGTTGGAAAATAATAATATGATATTATTACTTTGTAAAATTAAACCACATACGTGTGGATAGTCAGAGGTGCTGACAAATTGTCTTAGATGGAAGGACCGATGGGTGAACATCTTAAGACTTAAAATATGATATTGTTACATTGTATATTAAACCACTGGTGTGTGGATCATTGGTGTAGCCAATGGAGTATATATAATGTTTATGATGTTTTAAATTAGCCAGAGATGCTGGTGATAGAATTTGATTAGATAATATAATTATATTTGTGAAAATGACATGTTAAAGGGAATAAATGCACAATGTGTGGTGTGTGCAATTTGATGTTTGAATATAATATATTATTATCTAAACTTGATAAACATCCATATGATATGTATGTGGATGTGGTAAAATGAGTTTTGGGGGAATTTTGGGAAGGGTTACTTACTAAGTTCATATGAACTAATTGTGACCTTATATGTGATGTTACAGGTCAAAAATAGATATGCATCGGGCGATCAGATTGGATATGTTTTGAAGCGAAATCAAACGTTATGTAAAATCTTTAGTGATATGAAACTTAAACACACTAGTTTTATTAATCATAAAGGTAAATGTTATGAAATTAAGTGTGTTTAACTCATGAAATGGTAATCTCACGCTTCCGAACATAATTTTACGATAAAGTTTAATCTGGGACCTAAAAATGAGACACGTGTAATCGTGTGAAAAGTTTGGGTGTTACAATTTAATATAAAAGATAATTAACATTTAATACGAGAGAGAGACGAGAAAATTTTTTTTAGAATTAAAGAAAAGATGACATGTGTCAAAGCTAACCATTCTTTTATTATAATAAAGATTATAACTATGATTTATGATTTAAGTATAACTAGAAAAGTAAATATATATTTTAGGTCAAACAAGTTAGGTTTGGGTCCACCCATAAAAATTAGAGTTGAGTTCGTGTTTGTGAGTCTGACCAGATTATCGAGTTCTGGTTGATGTATAATTTGTAGATTCGGGTTGGAATGAACCCAAGTTTAACAACTTGATCTATTCAGCACCTTTATTACTAGCTAAATTATGCATATTTACTTTTTTTAGATTTGTTTTTCTCTTCTTTTAATTTTTCTTTTTTTTTCAACATGTTTGTTTATAAATTTTTTAAGAACTTATTAGTTACTTAATCAATTTCTTTATTTTATAAACAAAACTTCATTTAATTTTTTTTACTGTATAATTATTTTTGTTCGTCTAGTTTATTTATTACTTTTCTCAATTTTAGTTATAATTCAACTAAATTAATTTATCATGTTATTTCTAACTATGATATATTGTTTATAAGTAATAAAGTAATAACACATATAAAACCGACCACTATGTTTTGATTATCAACTAGGTTAATTAACTAAAGAGTTGAATCACAATGCCCTAAAATAATGTCATTCAAAACATAATTTGAATAAACTAAATTTTAAAAGGTAATTTTGAAATAACAAAAAATAAATAAAACATCTTTAATTATAAATTACTCGAATTCATTTCTGTTCGGTTTACGGTAAATATATTCCAATTTAAAATTCATTTAAGATAAAAATTTGATTAACTATGGGCTTTTAGCCTAATGGTTACCCCCTTGACTTTCCTATGGGAGGTCTTGGGTTCGAATCCAGGCTAAGACATATTTGCTGAAACAAGGTCAGGGGTTTACCCAGTTGTGGGATTTCTCCTGGGGTGGGCTCGAGCATTCGCCCAGAGCGTCAAATCCGAGGGGACGGTTGCAATCCCGTCTTGGGTGTTGTTGTACCAAGCCGTTCAAAAAAAAAAGATAAAAATCTGATTTAAATAATTCAAAACTTGAATTTTGTAATACTTAGATTTTTATTTGAGTACTTTGCAAATAGTTAGCTTACAGTGAATGTCAATGTCAATTTTATTGGTAAACAAAGTTGGTCCCACACACATGTGAATTCAATGAAAATTATCTTCGAAAACAAATCGGTTTAAATAAACAAATCGGTTTAAATAAAGGTTTTTCTCCCTTATTTTGATAAGAGGAAATCACCAAAATAGCCGATTTTAACTAGTCAAAATGACATTTTAGCCCACAATTTTTTTTAGGTGTTATTTGGCAAAATATTGCTGACCCGTTGATATGTCAAAAAATACCCAGTCAGCGATATTTTTAAAAACATTATCCAAAAAAGCAAAAAAACAATAAATTCACGTCAGTGATATTTTTTCAAATAATATCGCCTCGTTATCACGTCAGCGATAATTTTTCAAATAATATCGCCCCAAAAAGCAAAAAAAAAAAACATATCCACGTCAGCGATATTTTTCAAATAATATCGCCCATCATCAAAAACGATTTATTTTTATTTTTTTATTTCCACGTCAACGATATTTTTGCATGTTATATCGCTGACTGGACGATTTGCTGGTCAACGGCTAGATTCATAATTTTCATGGTTAATGGCTATTTTGGTAAGTTTGTTTGGTCAAATAGCTAATTTGGTGATTTTTCGTTTTATATATGTTTCGAGTTGGTTTACAAAACACATTCTATTTTGATGTTATAAATTCGAGTTTGCTCTAAATGAGTTAGGTCAATAGTAATCTATACAAGTATACATAACCACATCGAATGTATACATGTTAAAGAGGGGGTCGAATTCATGTTTTGTTACAAACGTTTTTTACAACCACGAAGCCTTGACCACGTTGATATCACTGTTATAACCAGATTCGTCGTAACATTTTAAGGTTGATAGAGGCGGCAATTTGTACCTATTTCAAAGGAAATGAGTTGGTTTGGGTAACATCATAATATTGAATGAGTTGAGATGAGTAACATCATAATATTGATTGGGCTGAGATGGGTAGCACTTAAACACAATGCGGGTTAAGATGAGTAACAAAAACACTATGTAAATGAAATGGATTCAAGTATTTAATAATGATTAATAACGTATGTGATGAGAAAAATCACTAAAAATTATCCAAATGGACTATTAGTTTCCTTATAACACATATTAAGTTGAACTAAATTGACGTTTTTTAAGAACAATCCATTTAAACTCAAACTGATTTTGCTTAAAAACCGTTCTGACCCGTACTTATCCTGACCCGAACCCATTTTAATCTGTTACCCAATTCAACACAACCCGCATATTTTACCAGGCATAATTATGATGTTTGCAAACACAACTTTCACAATTTACAAAAAAAAAATATATATATAGTTTTATATATTTTATTTAATTTAAAAAAGCCATATGGGAAATAATAGCAGACACCAAGACACCAGCAAGGACTAGCTACGTGCCACCTAGAAAAGAATACGAATAAAACGAAAAATATATTAAAGAAATCATTTTTATTCAAAGATTTCAATTTCTTGAACAAAATTCACGAATCCCACAACTTTCTCTTCTAATTTCTCCGTCTTCCCTAAATTCTTGCACAGATAGACGCCAAAAAAAACACCACCGAATCGTTCACCTGTTCTTATTGATTTGCAAGATTCAATTTCAGTTCAAAACGCGACGAATTCCTGCCCCTTTGACTCTAATTTTGATTTGTTCGTTCGTCTGACCGATTTTATCAGATCTGCCCTCGCCAATTTTGACCAGGTTAGAATGATTTTGATTGTTTGGATCTCAATTTTACTCCATTTGTGTTGATTGATCCGTTTGTTCTTTCAGATCTTGTTTTGTTATTTGAATTTCTGTGGGAACTTGAACAATTTTGATCATGGGTATTGGGTATCTGTAGCTCATATGCTAATGTGAAGACTTACAGTTTCGATTTATGTATAAATTACTCGTTTGATCTGTAGTTACTGTGTGAGAAATGCATCTTTTGAGTTTTATATCCATTTCTTCCAAATTGGTTATTTGTTTGGCACAATATTGGTTCAGCTAAACAAACACCACCGACACACTATTCATACACCATTGATGTCGTATGGCATGCAAGAAACAGACATATGGGTCGTATACTCGTATGAAAGTCGAAAAATGGGAATATGGATCATACAGGGTGGTGTTAACCAGATCATACGACTTGTATGATGTGTTGACTAACTCATGAAATGACTTGCATGATCACTGAAAATCACACGGGCTGTATGCCCATTTTCCTATTTTTTTCCCCATATCATATGGCCAGTATGATCTGCCAGGCTCTGTTGTGCGATTTGATTTGATTGTTCGGTTCGTATGACATCATATGGACCTTTTGGGGATGTAATAGACATATTAGGTATCCAGATAAGTTGTCATAGTGGTAGAAGACCCACCTTTCAATGTGGAGGTCATGGGTTTGACTCCCACTTGTGGCACTTTGATGGATGCCAGATGAGGGGAGAAATCTTGAGTTTAATCTCGGGTTCTGAACCGATGGGGCGCAATTTTTTACAGCAAATAAGCTGGTTTATGCGCATCAGGTGCAGCTCTTCCGAGGGTGACGTATGGTAAAACGGGCTATCGCTCCCTTGAGGAAGGGGTCTTCTGAGGCTTGCTGGCGTGGTGCATATGCCACGACGTTACGCTCGGTTGTTGCTGTTAAAAAAAATGACATGTTAGGTGTACACTTTTGTGGAAATGTCATTTTAGCTACACACTTTTTAAGAAATTATTGATTTTCTGTTCTTTCTGCTGTTAATCTTTAGGTTTTGATCAATATCATCAGAAAATTGATTGTGGGTGTGGGAGTTTGATCAGTCGTTGTGCTATATGTGTTTGTACTTGACTGATTTCAATATTGAATTTTATGATAGATGGCTTGTATTTGATAGAATGCAGCATTCGTTTGATCTGAATATTGATTGTTATTCTATTTATTTCCCATTGGATCTGAATAATTATATTGTGTTTCAGTTAGAGAGTGTTTGCATCCTTCTTGGGGACAATGAAGAAGGCCTTTGATCAAACTGTCAGGGACCTGTAAGTTTAATTAAGTTTTTATAATCTTGTTACAACATGTAAAAAAATGGTGAACGCCACCATTAGGCGCCCCTCACCGACCGATCCAACGGCCAACATGAGGGAGGTAAATCACGTGACCTAGGGAAAATTGGGTGGTGCCGGGCTTTGTTACAACATGTAGGGGTGCTCGTAGTGTGGTTTGGTTGGTAATTGGTTTTTGCTGAAAAATTTTGGTTTGAACTGCTAACTATGGTTTCAGAAAACGAAAAACCAAAATGCCTGGTTTGGGTCTGCGGAACAGCCATTTTGGTGGTTTTGAACCGTTTTTAATTTGTTAAAAAGCATAATTTTGAATTAGTTTTTTTTAAATGACAGGGATTGTTAATGAATATAATACATATACATATCTAATCCTGTATGAATACAAATAACTGTTAAAGGGCCGGTTTGGTTTACCTTGCATATGCCAAGATCAAAACTGCAAACTGAACCATGGTCCGAACTGTATGCATGTCAAATTGGCCAACCCCTGATTTGCTTTTCTTTGGGCAGTTCTGTCGGTTTCAACGATTTACAAACATCCTTTGATTCCTTTCTACGTTATGCTTGGTTTTATATATTTATCAATTATCATTTGTTAAATGCAGTAAAAGAGGAGTTAATAAGAAAGTTCTGAAAGTTCCTTCAATAGAACAGAAGGTTAATTTCTTCCTTCTATCTTGTCGTTTATCCGTTAAAATTAATAATTAATGTTTTGTTACTTTTCGGTTGATATTTTCCCAGATTCTTGATGCTACTAGCAATGAGACATGGGGTCCCCATGGATCGCTTCTTGCTGATATTGCAATGGCTTCAAGAAACTAGTATGACACACTCTTTATTTGTTAAAAATGAAAAATTAAGTAAATCTTTTTTGCCCAAAATATTCATCCTTGTTTATGCATATGCAGTCATGAATACCAAATGATCATGTCAGTGATTTGGAAGCGTGTGAATGATACCGGGAAAAATTGGCGCCATGTGTACAAGGTTTTGGACTTTTCATAGTAGAAATCAAATCTGTGTTCTGTTTCTTTAAGCTTGAGGCTGCGAAATGGGTTTAGTTTAAAAGGGTTTTGGTGAATTATAATTTTTTAATTAGTTTTTGATAAATAGTTACCATGCCAAATAATATTACAAAAACCATAATAACTAGTTTTATACCCGTCTGGTGGCCGGATGCAATGGTATATTCGAATCAATTTAGTAAAATTCATTCTACAAAAAATAATAATTGTTTAACTGGGATAGTAGGGAAGTGGGGATAAACTAGTTTTCAAAACTACCTCCTAAATTGAATTTACACGCCTGAGATTTATTGTCAGCCATTTTAAACAGCCCAAATCTTCTCTCAAGGCAGTTGAATTGACCGAGAACCATACAACAACAACCACCTTACCTAGTATATTCCCACTTTTCAGTAGGGTCTGGGGGGGAAGGATAGATACAAACCTTACCCCTATCCGAATTGGGATAAAGAGGCTGCTCTGAAAGAGTCCCCGGCTCAAAGTTATCGTTTGAAGTTGATCAACCCAACGATTTTAACATTATTTTCACAAAATAATTAAAATAACGTTAAAATTAGTGCACTTTTACTTTTGCCCCTTAAGGGCCCACACATATATACATTATATGCGTGCACCGCAAATGGGGCGTTGACCGGGAACCATATATATACAATTTCTGCGATAACTTATTTTTTAATAATTTCTGATTAGAATGACTTGTTTGACCGTTCCTTTTTCCATTTTACATGTTTTTCAAGGGTAAATGGGTTGAAATTAACACCTTTATGTAAAGCTAATACTAATTTTATTTTCCATTTCATGCCCAATATTCAATAGAAAATGTATCCTGGGTTTAACTTTCTTGTTTCTGCTCCAGGGTTTGACTGTTCTTGAATACCTTGTAGCAAACGGGTCGGAGCGTGTCATAGATGAGATTAGGGAACATTCTTACCAGATAAAGGTATTGTTTTTAGTTCTTAAAACTTATTGTGTCATGTTAATAACATTTATCTTTAAATTATTATTTGCTTTATTAATTGGTATGCATTTTTTCTACGGCAGTCGCTATCAGATTTTCAGTATCTTGATCATAACGGAAAAGATCAGGGGAACAATGTTAGGAAAAAGTCACAAAGTATTATGGCTTTAGTGAATGACAAAGAAAAAATACAGGAAGTTCGGCAGAAAGCAGCTGCTAACTGGGACAAGTGAGTTGATTAAATATTAATCGTGCATATTGACATACAATGTTTTCATAAGCGGACAGTCATTGAACCAGTAGCCTTACCAATGGACCGGTTGAATCAGTTTTAAAAAACAGATGACGTCATAAATAATTTTAAAATTAACACACACATACAACTAATTTAAAACGAAACACTAAACCGCTTTATATATTGGTGTGACTTTGCAATGTTAGCAATATTTGAAGTCTGAAATAAACTATATATGGAAGTAGGGCTCCTGTATAGATGTGGCAATTTTTATTCATGTTAAAGGAAATGGGTTGGTTTGGGTAAACAATTGTAGTATAATGGGTTGAAATGGGTAACATTATAATATGGAATGGGTTGTGATGGGTAGCACTTAAACACAATGCGGGTCAAGACGGGTAACCAAAAAAGTATGTAAATGCATTGGATTCAAATATTTAAGAATGATTAATAACATTTTTGATGAGAAAATCTCTAAAAGTTATCCAAATGGACTATTTGTTTACTTACAACACATCTTAAGTTAAACTAAAATTGATTTTTTTTAAGAACAATCCATTTAGACCCGAAATGATTTTGCTTAAAACTAGGGGTGTTCAGTTTTCGAATATGACTCGAAAAAATTGAAATTCGATTCGATTTCAATTCGAGAAACACTAAGTCGAAATTCGATTCGAATTTTCATATTCGAATTCGATTCGATTCGTAGTATAATTTTGAATTTTGAATTTCATATTTTTAATTCGATTCGATTCGAAATTCGAATTTAAATTAATCATATATTTTTATTTTATATACATAAGTATTTACTATATTTAAAATAGGCTTTTTAGTTTAGGTGGATTACTTTATAAAAAATAAGGCCCACTAGATAAATTTCAATTCAAATTATACAATACCCATAGTTTAACATTTATAATAACCTAACCCTGAACTCCATAACACAGCCGTCATCTCCATTTCTCTCTCGCTTCTTTGCATCGTCACTTGCTCTTTCTTGCAAGATAGGTCGAAAAACTTAACTTTTTGGTTGTAATTTCTAACACGTTAATTACTTGCCACTTTTTGTTAGCTTGAATGATATCTCTAGTATTACTGTATTACAATTTAAATGTTGGTGATTAGATTGTTAGATGTTGGTTATTGGATACTTAGATGTTTAAGGTGTGATTATTTGATATTTTGAACATATAAAGATACCAAGTATAAACAATTCTTTTATTAAATTTGAATCAAACAAATTCGAATTCAAGTCGAATTCGAGTCGAATTCGAATTTCGAATTGGACATCGAATTCGAATTTCGAATTCGAATAGGATAATTCGATTTATTTTCGAATTCGAATCGAATTCGAATGCCCTTGAAAAATTCAAAATTCGAAATCATTCGATTCGAAATATTCGAGTTATTCGAAATTCGATTCGATGAACACCCCTACTTAAAACCCGTTCTAACCCGCACCCATCCTGACCCGAACCCGTTCTGACCCGTTACCCAACCCGACCCAACCCGCCCATTTTGCCAGGTATACTCTTGTATAACTAGACCGACCCTAACTGGCTGGTTCAAATGGAAGCGGTTCAATTGTATTCAACCAGAGTATTTATGTAGCTGGTTTCTGGCCCCAATCGGCCCGATCAAGATTTGCTTTTAATCACCTCCAAGTTTCAACATTTTTTATTCTTTTCTTTTTCTTCCGTGAATTTTATAAAAATCTCCTCGAATCATTTCATGGAAGTAATGAAGTTTGTCTAGGGCATATAGTTGTATAAATTTTGCTAATATTCTAGGATATTTATAATACTATTTATTTCAACAAGTTAAGGGAAAATGATTATTAAAGGGTACAATAAAGTTTCTTATATGACTCCCTTTTTTCAAAAAAATGTTCTTTTGGTCATTTTCCGTGTTAATTTCTTAAATAACTAATATTTTTCGAACTCGTGAACAACTGGCTATCATGTTTTGTCTGTTTTATACGATTGAGTATTTGATTATGATTATTTCAAGCCACGTGCTTCAAAACACACATACAAACACCAATCTATGGATAACACCATTGACAGACAACTATGATATTTTTATTATTGCTACTTTTAATTAATCTTTTTTATGACACGTGTGATTCAAACATCTGCAATCAGGTTTCATAACACGTCAGGAAGTGCGAATTACAGGCGTGGATCTTATCCGGGTGCAGGAGGTTTTGATGATGATCGTTATGAGGGTCGTTATGGTGGTAGAGATGAAGACCGGTATGGGAATGGGTATGGGAGGGAAAGAGATGGGTACAATTACGGTGAAGAGCGTTCCGGTCGGGATCAATATAGGGATGATGAATACCGAGGTAGAAGAAGTGTTGATGGTGGCAGTTATGACCGAAGAAGTAGAAGCTCTGATAGAGATAGAGAACGGGCTTATGGAGATGATGGACAATATTCTTCAAGGTATGCTTATATTTAATGTTTTTATCTTTTTAATCATCGCACTAAATCTACCATGGTCATAGAAACAAACAAAATACCTAGTAAAATTCCACTCAGCATTAGGATTTGGGGAACTATAGTCGTTTGATAATTGACAACTTGTACATTTGACAAAATGATCGGGTTGAGCAAGTTGAGTAACAGGCAAATATGGGTTTGGAAAGTTTTTTAAATTTCAATGTTGTTAATAGTTTTTAAATGGACCCATTTGATGATGCTCATCAAAAGTGTATACTATCATCTACATTCATTTCTATATCATTTTATTGTAGAGAAAACAACGCGAAAGATGATAATCAATCTCATAATGGAAGGTAATATAGTTACCCGCCATATACCTATCTTTTATATTAATAGCACTTTAAATGAAGAACCTAGTATTTATACCAAAAGGCTTCTAACCTAGCAGTACCCCCTTGACTTCTCTTATAAGATGTCTTAGGTTTGAGTCTCTCTAATAGCAACTGCTTCTAGATGAGCAATGAGTTTTTCCAGCGTAAGTTTCCTACTGGATGGTGGGGTGAAGTTGCCCGTTTGTCGAGTGATTCTTTATTTAGCAGTTCAAAAAAAAAAAAAAAACGCTAGTATTTATGTTTTGCAATCTTGTTATTCTTGTTATATGTTAAATGGTACCTTGATTATTGTTTGTTTATGTCCGAGGCAGTCAGCTTGACCAAAAATCTCCTGAAGAAAATGTCGGGGCACCTCCTAGTTATGAAGATGCTGTGGCTGGCGGTCATAGCCCTGTTTATAACGAGAGGTATAAACTGTGGTCTACATATATCTGAACAGTATTGCTAGTATATATCTATAGAGGTAGTAATTTTGGCCCAGTTACTTTTGAATGGGTTCATTCGGGTAATGTTTCATCTCTAACATGTCAACTAGGTAATAACAAATTTTTTGAATGGGTTGATTCGGTTAATGCTTCATTTATACCGCATTGGATAGAGAGGCTGCTCCCTGACTCAAATTTTTTTGAAAGCATAGTACCTGGAATAAGTAAAAGTTATAAATTTAGGACAATATGTGTTTTGGGTTGGCCCGGTCCGACTTATTTCTAACCCACCTGTCTTGCCACGTTACTTCAAATTTAGTTTTGACTTTTTTTTTGATTGTTTGAAGGGATGGAGAGACAAAATCTGTATCCCCACCACCAGTAACTACCAGTCATGAAACCACAGTTTCTAGCAGCCCTCCAGTGGCTCCTGCAGTTGCTCCACCACCAGTAGCTGCTGCACCTCCATTACCTGTTTCCGCACCATTAAATGAAACTAACGGCTTTGATGAATTTGATCCCCGTGGTTCCTTCGGTTCATTTCCAGGTTACAAGAAAATTATTTTCTCTGTTCCATTTTACCATTTTCCATTATGCTATATAAACGTATAATTTGGCGTGAAAAACAGCTGCCCGACCAACATCGGGTAATACTGAAACAGATCTATTTGGTTCTCCGTCGGACCCTTTCTCTCTTAATTCACTGGCGCTTGTTCCAGTTACCGTTCCAACTTCTGAACCTGATGCTCCCGGTCAAACCTTTATGGCTGCATCTTCAGCTTCCAGTGGCCCGACCCAGGTGTGTTTCACAAACTCAAATACCTAAAATACCCATTCTATCAATGAATGTTTAACTATTTTCTAAAATGCCATTTTTGTGTTCTCTACGCAGCCATTCGATGATCCATTTGGTGATGGCCCATTTAGAGCTGCTCCTTCTACAGATGGGTTTTCAGCTCCACCCCAGTCAACATACACTGTCAGCCAAAGTGTTGAACCACCAAAGTCAGCAGCCCCAACACCAGACCCGGTCAATAACATTGGATATGGTGGGTTTGACCCTAAGACAGATTTTCTAGCAGATCTTCTCCCGCAGTCTGGACTTTCACAGGCAGGTTTTCAAGCTCCACCTGGTCAACCTACACCACATCAAGATAGTCAACCCTTGTCACAACCAAACTTTCCACCTCAAGGTGGCCAATTTATGCCCCAGCCTGGTTATCCCTCTCACGGTGGTCAAACCATGGGTCTTGGTGGGGCTCAATTCCAAATGGGCTATGGCTATCCTGGTTCCAACGGTCAACCTGCACACCAGAGTAATAGTTACAAGGGTACTGAATCTCAGGGTCATTCTGCTCCTGTTCCACCCACGGTTCCAGTTACCACCACCGCTTCGAGTTTCTATCAACAGCCACAAGTTATGTCTGGGTCTGCCCTAAATGCTTCAACAGGTGCTCTTGTTGTAGTTCCTCAAGAACCAGCCAAATTCGAGACTAAATCCACTGTTTGGGCCGACACATTGAACCGTGGGCTTGTTAATCTGAATATTGGTGGATGTAAGTTGCCTCATCCCAAATTTATATATTTTTTGTCAACCACTCAAAAATATGTTGGAACTGAATGTTTTCGTATATGCAGCCAAAACGAATCCGTTGTCTGATATCGGGGTCGACTTTGAAGCATTGAATAGAAAGGATAAAAGAATGGAGAAACCAAGTGCAACTGCGGTTACATCTGCTACAACCATGGGTAAGGCCATGGGTTCTGGTTCTGGAATCGGACGTGCTGGCGCAGGTGCACTCAGACCCCAACCAAACCCCATGATGGGTTCTGGTGCAGCCCCTGGCTACGGGGCAGGTTATGGAGGCATGAACCAGCCCATGGGTCAGTTCCAGATGCAACCACCATCAGCCGGATATCTGCCACCTGGAACTTACAACCCAATGATGGGCCGTGGTGGTGGCTATGGTCAACAGCCGTATGGTGGTGGCTACAGATAAGGTTCTTTCGGGTTTGTGGTAGGAACTGAATAGAAAGGTAAAAAAGTAATCTTACACACACACATGTAAAACCGAATGATTCGCTCATCTGAGAGCGATTGTTTCGACCGTATTCCGCCTCGAAAAGATTTGTTGTGATGAAAACTGCAGGTTAATGTATCTTGTAATATTCTGGTTTTGATCTTGTAGGTGTTGTGAAGTTTGTATACCATGGAGGACATAACCATTCTCAGGTTGCCTCATAGAGCAGTTTTGTGTCTTGTTGATTGTTGAAGTATGCATTGTTTGTTAATAAATACAAGGGGAACTCACTTTTGATTTCTTTTTTTGGTTGATTTATCAAATTATTGTTTTTTTACTTGTTCCACAATTTTATATGTGCAACTATATTAAGTTGATAGTCTTAATTTATTTTTATAAATTTTTTCTTCAATTTATAGATGCCTTACATTTTTAATTATTGTCAATACTTGTCCAAATAGTGGAGATAATTAACACATAAACATTTGCATAATTGGGAATCCAAAGTGAGTAAATAGGACCTTTTTTTAATGACAATTTTATTTTGTAAACGGTGAGATTCGAACCCATAATCTTTTGTTTGTAAGACTTCTTTCTTTCCGCTAGACGCAAGTACGTAACTCCTAATGTGTTAGGTTATTTTAAATGGTAGATGTCGATTTTAACCCAAAGTTGCTTTTAATGTTATGTCAACCACACAAGGTGTCAAAAGGTGTGTTATGGTCACTAAAGTCATGGTGTTGATGGTAATGACAGACGTTCTTACAATAATAATAAGCATATATACTAGTTTCTTGACAATCAGGAGGGTCTTAGAGCTGGTACGTGAAGTGCGATCGTATATGACACGTTCTTTTAGGGGGGTCTAATTTTTTAAAAAAATTGTATATATTATACATATATTATTTTATTTTGCAACAAACACATATAATTAACATTCCAATTTTTTAAATTTATTTAACCAAGTTACGAATTTTATAAAAGCTAAAAGCAGTGACGGAGCTTGACTTGTATGGGGGGGGGGGGAACTAAACGTGATCAAAATTTTTTTTTTGCTATCGACTGGTATGTCTCGGTTAATTGGGCTAAATATTCGGATCATTGAATCGGGTCAAACAATAAAATAAAAATGTCAAATAATTATCATTATGTGTGAAAAAACTAAAAGAATGAGTACGAAGAATTATAATTCCGCTTGACGACCCTTTGAGAGTTTTGAATTGCTCGACATGATACATTGATTACCTTACTAACTTAGAACTTAGAAGGAGCAGTGGACAGTGGTGCCTCGGTGAGCCACTTAGCCGTAGCCATGAGCACTGAGCAGGTCGGACGCCAGAGGGAGACAGGGACGCCAGAGGGAGGCAGTGACCACAGTGAGCGGTGAGTGGTGACTCAGAAACCGAGCCTCGTGCGGCGAGCGCAGGGACGAATCCATGAAGGGTCAAGGCCTCCAGGGTGTGACTAAGGGACGAAGAGCCGTCACCGGTTGGTCAATGTGACGGTGGCAGTCTTTGGGTGAGGAGGGTAAAAGGTTGGAGGGGAATGTGAATTTTAATGTTGGGAACGAAGGGAGATAAGATAAATATTCAAATTTGTAAGAAATGAGGGAACAAATAAGAGGGAGGGAAATTGAGGGTAAAAATTTGGAGATTTGATATTAAATGTGAGAATGAGTATTTTTTAAAATGTAATTGGCTTGTGAATTCTTTTTGAAGCGTATGTAAATCCAATTTGTGTTATTTTTTTTAAATGAAAGGGGAGTGCGAAACTATTATTTTTCAAAAATACTTACCTTACGGTCCAAATATTAACCCTACTGGTGAAATAAAGAGGAAGACAACCAACAAAGCTTTGTCCCTGGCTAAAATAAAGGGTTGTGTTATTCACACACCCACCCCACCCACCTCACACCCCTTATACGCTTCGTATAGGTCTATACGAGGTGTATAGGGGGACAATCATTGGGTGTCAAAATTTGTCAGTGTCAATGATTGGTGGCCTATACGCGTCGTATATGTCATATACGCGACTCTATACGTGGCCAATCATTGGGTGTTAGTGCCAATGATTGGGGACCTATACTAGTAGTATAGACCTATACGCGGGGCTATATGCCACGTATAGATCTATACGAGACGTATAGGGTCGGTGAGGTGTTGAATTAAAAAAGAGGGGTGTGTAAATAACCGGTCCCAAAACAAAACATTTGACACAACGACTAATCACCATTACGACAAAATTAATAAAGACATCATTAGTTTTTTTTTTTTGAACGACATTTGATCTCAACGTGTGAACCACTGATTTCCAGGCCACGTCATCAAAGTCTAGTTACCATGACTTCCGATGAGACCCCACCACCACCCCAAGAGGAAACCGCACCGGAAAACCCCCGACCTACCTTTACATCAAAAATGGGCTTTTGGTTGGTGAAAGCCTGCGCAACTTTGTCGATTGCGCGACAACGACGTCTCGCTTTAAAACGCTTCAAAATCAGCAAAACCTGCACAAAATCAGCAGCAGTTGCAGCTTTTAATCATGAAATTTGCTTCAAGATTCAACTTCTAGCTATACCCATATCAATCAAAGCATGGTGATTGCATCACCTCAGTTTATTTCCATCGGTAACTCCAAAACACTTTCGATTTGTTGCTATTGTTATATCTTCCTGTTTGAGTTATGCGTATATGTAATCAAATCCTTAGTTTCATAAACTTGAGGTTACTGTTTGAGGGCGATTCTTATGATCTTATCTATAAATTAGTGTTGCGTGATACCCTTTTGACCAAATTTATCATACAAGGTATACACAAGAACACTGAAAACTTGTTAGATTTGTAAAATCTTGAGTTTGGTAGGGTATTGAGAATTGTGTTTTGGTGGAAACCCTTACTGATTGTTGGGTCAAATTGTTTGATTTCTGTATTGGGGGAAACAAATGTGCTTGAACCCGTACTCCTCATTTTTAGTTTGATTATCGGTTTTTGGGTGGCAAACAAGAAATATGGATGTTGCAAACACTGCTGAGAGTGCAATTGCTGCTATTTTTGAATTGTTAATATCTAGGTCATAGTTGTAAAGGCACAAGGCACACTCAAGGCGTATAAGCCGCGCCTTGAGCCTAGGCGTAAGGCACAAAAAAAGCGAGGGCTTTTTTAAACTAGGCGCTTAGTATTAAGTTACCATTTTTAGAAGTTTAACATGTTTTAAGCTTAAAAATTTTAAAAAATATATAAAGTCTAACTATTAAACAATTAACAATCTAGTTATATAGAGTTTTTAAAATGTAAAACCTTTTTATGGTTGTTTTAGACTAGTTTATGGTTGGATTTTTTTGAACTTTGCCGGATATTTCAAAATTTTGCCGGAAAGTCACCGGAGTGCGCCTAGGCTGCCACCAGGTGCCTTTCATGCGCCTGTTTTTTTTTTGGGGCCTAGGCGAGCTTCTGAGAGCTTTTGACAACTATGATATAGGTAATCAAAGGCTCAAGGTGCACTCAAGGCGCAAAGGGGTGCAAGGATTAAAAAGTGAGGGCTTGAGGCAAGCAAAGAACTTGTGTATATGAGACCATTTATAGACTTATAGTTACTTTTTGATACCCAGGCCATTTTTAAATGTTTCAGACCAGTTTTAGCTGTTTTAAACCTGTTTAGTGTTGGATCAGGCCCCAAAGAAAAATAGACAACACACTTGAACAAAGTGTTCGACTCTTTTGTTTTATAATTGAAAAGTGATTACAAAAGCTCTAATAACAAAGTAAACTACTGCTACTATTTATAAGAAAAAAACAAATAGAAATTGAAAACTAAACCCATGTAAGCTTGATGCATGATTTCCACAATCTCCTTTTTACTCGGTCAAACTCTGACAAAGCAAATAATCGCTCAAGCTAGATTACCAAGTCTCTTGTTACTCCTTATTAGCTGCAACCTAACGTTCACATCCAACAAACTCTCGGTCAATTCTAGACCATTTCCTTGCACTGACCCGTTAGTTATTCTGATGACCCGTTTAACAATCCATGAACCATTACCCATTTACCCGCAACCCACGAACTAACCCGCGAACAATCGATTAACCCAACATTGAATGCAGTTTTTTTGCAGATTTTGGCTGGAATTTGTGATTGTGTGCCTTGAGGGACGCATGTTGTTATTTATGGGCTAGCTGCACCTAGGAGAGCGCCTTTTGTGCCTTTGACTACATAGCTTAATACTTATTTGAGTATAAGGGTATTTAAAAAAAACATGATAAGCAATATCCTTCCGAATTTGAGTTATTGTTGCTAAATGAGAATTTGTGGTAAATGTTGATAGTATACTTTTACTAGAATTAACTTCAGTTCGATTTTGCACTATGTAATAAGCTAGAATTGGATTTTATAGATCCTAATTTTTTTTTTGGCACATTATCGGGCTTAATTTTCAAATTTGGTTGATCATAAGGTCCTTCATGGTGCGGTTCTTGTCAGTCTGAAGGCATTGGTTGCTCTACGTCATATGGTGTCACTAGCAACTGGATGAGATCTTCTGAGAATCCTTGGACTTCTGATAATTCAAAGTCAAGGTATATAGATAAATGAAAATAATGCCAAAATTAAATGTTAAATGGCTTAAAATAATATGATCTAAATCAGTTACATCCATTTATACAGATTTAGACACAAAAATGTGTTTCTTGGAGATGTTCAATCCAATTGGTGGCCTACTGGTCGAAAACATAGTCTGTCAAAAGTTTCAGTTACTGCAGATTATCCAGATTCGGTCCCAGAATCATCTAATTATTTTGCAAATAATGGATATCATCAACTTGAAGAAATTAAAAATTGCAAAAGAGTTCGTGAAACTAAACTGACAGGTGCAGAGATGGCAAAGACGACTATTGAGGTTATTTTCATTAAATCCTTCACAGCAACTATAGTGAGATATTATTCTATTAGCACAGATTAAGGTCACATAAAACAATCTCAAATTGTGGTTTTGTTGTTTTAGGCTAAGAGCAGCGCGTTGTTGATATTTCCTGGTACTATACACTCTGAACCACATGAGCATATCTCATGGGCGGAATATCCATATGTAATTGATGATGGTGGAGGTATGGCGTCTTTTTGTTGTTTATCCTGGAATTATATATATTTTTTGATAAATATAATAGTAATTTTTTATTTTATTTCTTCCATTTCTGTTAGATATATATTTCAGGGTCCCTGATGATACAAACATTATGCAAGATCCTGAAGCAAGTAACCCTGTGGTAAGACCTAAGAATATGTTCCACCTAATTTAGTTTTGGATGTTTGGATAAACATATTTTACTTCTGATTGTCTCATTATTTAAGGGCCGGGGGTCTCTTATGAAGCAACCTCTCTACTGTAATTTGGGGTAGGGGTAAGGTCTGTCTTCATCTCTCCCCCAGACCCCACAAAGTGGGATTTCACTGGGTATGTATGTTTGTTTGTTTGTCTCATTATTTAAGGTTTTAATTTTCAGTTTCATAATAGCTGCAATCGTTTTTGGTTGGTTGATATATTAATCTTAAATAATCAGGATTAGTCAAACTCTCAAATCAACGGTTTATCTGATTGTTACGACTCCAATTGGAAGAAAACATATTCAAGCACCCCCAATCATGAATATTTTGATATTTTTATGTTACAATTTTTTCATATGTTTTAATACTTAGATAATTGCATATTTTCAGAATGTTCTGATTGGAATGGATCTTCCACTTTTAGAAAATCAAGTGTTATCCGATGGTCATATTTCTGATAACTCTTTTGATGACATTTCTTTCTTCGAGGATTACTACGAGGTAATGAATCAATAACATTATGCTACCTTTCAGGTTAACTCGTCGTTTGTATACTAATTAATTAACTTAATTCGTATTAGGACGAGGGCCCTGACATGTCAGGTGGCTTTATGGAATGGGGCAAACCGATTGATTCTGCTGGGGTTCACCCCATCTATTTTGCCAAATGTTTGACAAAGGTGATATGCTCAGCTATACATCTTTCTGTGTTTAGCACATTGCGCTGTGTAAAATTTCTTAAAATGGGTGTGTCAGATGTAACTAGTTAAAGCTGATTTCGGTTGATAGAAGCAATTTGCTATACGGGTCAAAACAAGCCGGAATATATTTATCTCCAACTTTTTATTATACATATTTTGTGTTAAACATGTTCATTGAAATATATTTATTACAATATCAATTCATTTTTTATAATTTTTTTATAATTCAAGTGATTTTGCTGATTGTATGTATTATATATACACATTGGTGATTGGACGACTTTTGACATTTTTGACTTGTTCCTGTTTGTATAAAAATTTTATGATTTTGCCCATTTGCCCTGTTAGAGATAAAGCATAACTTGAGTTAATTAGTAAATGCATTGAAATTGCCACCTCTAATAATTTATTTAATTGTTATAAAAATCTACCTCTCTTGAAGGCTGCTAGTATGGAATATTCTAAAAAGATGGATCATCCCTCAAATGGGGTTTCGATTTTGGGATGCCTAATTCCTGCTTATGTTGACGAAGAGTTATATCTAAGACGGCTATTCAGTATTGAAGATGGTGATGACTATGACCAAAATTGGAAAGGTTTTGCTTTTAGTTTGAGAATTTTTATAACTTTCTCCACTTTTTACTCAATAATGTCATTTTGATCGTTTTATCTAATTAATACAACTTTAAACAACTTAAACACATCCAATGACTATTTCTACTTCCCATTTTATCAATTGATTATCTTATTCCGATTGTTCAATATCACAATCACTTTCAAAATACACACCTATACAATGTTTGAAACTTGTGTGTTCATGATTGCATATTTTCGAGTTTGTATGCCTTTGTGTACAATAATTTTCATCTATAGCAAAGTGGATGTCCCGAAAATTTGATGTGTACATAAACACACATTTTTGTTATACTATGATTATACACCATATATGCGTATAATTTTTCAAAAACATGTTACCTGACCCCAGAATAATACCTTTCTATATTTTTTCTCAATTGCAGATGAAAACATAAACTACAATGCCTCAATTTTTTACAGATTGGAAATTATAAGAATAGAGTTGTTCTCCATGTATGGTGTTCAGGCATGTTTATAGTTTTTACATTAACATATATTGACAAAAATCCCTTTACCTCCTCATGCATTACTTTTTGTTTTTCTTTTCTTCTTTTTTTTTTTTTTCCTTTTTGTCTGCAAGACTCACTTGTCTTGTCGTCGTTGAGCGGTATTTTTGATTTTTCATTTGTAATTATTTTATACGATTATACAGTCTGCGATAAATTTGCAAGATTTCAGAGAAGCTGAGCCTGATATTCTTGTACACTCAATTCCTGATATCATTGCACACTTTGGTGACAATACAATGGATTTTAATCGTGCTCTTAAATCTTTATGCAAAAAGAATGGAATTCATGTGGAGGTACTAACTTATTTGTCGATTATGTTGTCTGTTTTAGTTTTTTACCCATTTAATTATAAAATTGAACACATGAATCTTTCTTGTTCCCCTAATGAATATCTAGTTTTTTTCGGTACTTTGCAGAAGGCTAATATCATCGGTGTTGACAGTCTTGGCATGGATGTTAGAGTTTTCACGGGACTTGAAGTCCGAACTCATCGTTTCCCCTTCAAGATTCGGGTATTTAGCTACACATTATAGGCATATGCAACATACTTTATTCGCATGTGGCACCAATTTTTCACTTGGTGTGTATCTCATGAATCGTTTAACATATTTGCTTGCTAGAAATGACAAAAAGATGAAATTAAATTACAGTTTGATGTGAGAGACCAATATAACATTATGTCCATAACTGGAGGACTATGTCAATAAGGATTCTGACAAAAAAGTGAAAAACTAGGAAAGAATTACATTTTTCACTTAAACATCAGTGTCGATGGGTCATGTTCTATTTGTTTAGATATAATTAGTGGTGTTAAGCGGGTCATGTTCACGGGTTGATGGGTCAAACTTGACATTTTCCATGAACTCGAATACGACACGAACCAGGAAATCATGTTCAGACATGTGAACCAAACATGGTGTATTCACTGGTTAACATTGAGAAAATACGTTAATTTAGAATTTCTATTTTATATTTTTCGCATTTTAGCACTTAAAAAGAAAAAAATATGACTTGTAATTTAATCATATTGTTTACCAAATTGAATAAAATTATTACTATTTAATAGAAGAAAGAGGAGAAAAATTAAAGTTTAAAAAAATGTTATATAAATATTTAATAGAAGAGAGGTGGAAAACCAATTTTGACTTTTGAGATGACATAGGAAGATGACACGTGTCCCTAGAAGCCTTTATTTATTATAATAGGTAGATTATGTTTAAACTATAAAAAATTGGTCCACCCAAACATGACCTGTTTAGATAAAGCCAAATCTGCTAACCTAAAACTGGTTCAACCCGTTTAGACTAAAGCCAAATCCGTGAATTCGTGTTAGGTTTTTGCCACTCAAATTCGATATTTTGTACCCATAAAAGTAGACGGCTTAAATGAACATGATCTTTACTAGAGGTGGCAATTTTTACCCAAATTAAAGGAAATGAGTTGGGTTTGGGTAAATAATTGTAGTATAATGGGTTCAAATGGGTAACATCATAATATTGAATGGGTTGAGATGTGTAGCATTTAAACACAATGCGGGTCAAGATGGATAACTAAAAAACTATGTAAATGCAATGGATTCAAACATTTAAGATGATTAAAAACATATTTGATGAGAAAATCACTAAAAATTATCCAAATGGACTATTTGTTTACTTATATTACATCTTAAGCTAAACTAAATTGATGTTTTTTAAGAACAACCCATTTAGACCTGAATTGATTTTCCTTAAAACCCGTTCTAACCCGCACCCATCTTGACCCGAACTCATTCTGACCTGCTACCCAACCCGCCCATTTTGCCAGGCATAATCTTTACAGACGGTGAACATTTTCATGTTTGAATTTTGCAGGCAACAACAGAAACAGCTGCAGAAAAACAGATCCAACAGCTCTTGTTTCCGAGAGCCAGACGCAAGCGGCTAAGCAGGACTCGAACGGCTACAACTTAGGGTTTAACGGAGATCAAATATATATAATTGCATAATGTGAGTTGTTTGTTAAACTTGTTTTCTTATGTTAAGTTTACCAGAATAAGTCTTAGTTGATAGGCTGACTTGTAGTGTGGTATGATCTGTTTTTTCAATAGAATAATGGAAGTCTTTTTATACATCTTTTGATAAAATTTTCATCTTTAGTGTACTTTGATTCCTCAAATCATTGGGTCAGTATCGGCGGGTCAGAATGAGTTTTAAGCAAAATCAGTTTGGGTCTAAATGAGTCATTTTAAAAAAAAAACATTAAATTTAGGTCAAGTTAAAATGGGTTGTAAGTAAACAAATATTCTATTTGCATAATCTTTATTAATTTTATCATCAAATATATTGAATTTCTTACCCGTTTAAATTTATTATATTTTCATAGTTTTTGTAAAAATTAACTTGAATATCATATATTCTTGATTCTGTTTTGTTCTGCTTCATCTGCAGCATCTGCTTCTTTATCAAACCTACATCAAGTCAAACATTGTGAAAAATATTGTAATCTTCATAGGGTAACAAGTGTGTATTTCTTTTGCAATTTTTGTTTCTTTTGTTTTTTTTTTCAAAGCTAAATTTACCTGGAGATATTGGTGAATGTTATTTATAAAAATCTTCAAATCCTTCCAAAGTACAGAATTATTAGATGGTATATAGAAGTAAAGATTTTCTGTTTGAAAAAATTAAATAAATAAAAGAATAAATTACGGTTTTGGCTCATGTGGTTTAAGTGTATTAACTATATTGCCTCAAAATAGAATCTTTTATCAATTCAACCCTTGTGGTTTAGACAACTATCGGTTTTGGTCCCTCAAACTTAACTATTATAACGGTTTTTGTCCAAAATTTAACTATGGTTGGGGTCAAAAACGTTAGTTTTTATAAACTACAGGAGCTGAATTGATAGAAGATTTTATTTTGGGCCGAAATAATTAAACACTTGAACCACAGGGGCCAAAATCGTAATTTACTCTAAATAAAAAATAGAAAAGTTTTTTATTGGATGATTAATAAAACAGACATATGATTATAATTGTGAATAATTAAGGGTTCTCTTATTCTCACACTTACCTCATATCCTTCACAACCTTTATATGCCTCGTATAATGGGCCGATCATTATTTGTTAAAATTTTTCAGTGTCAAAAATTGGAATTGTATACGTCTCGTATATGCCTATACGAGGCGTATCCGACACTAATCATTATCGAATCAGTGGGTGTCAGAGGAAACTAGGATCGGTGGGATGTTAAAACTAAAAAGTTGGGTGAATAAATAACCAAGTCCATAATTAAATAACGTTTTCAAAAGTCCCTATCATGGGAAATTTAATCAACCAGAGAATTAGACAAACATATTTGAAGTCAACAAGTTTAATACAATTAAAAAGTAGTTGTGATTTTGAGGATTTCATATTTGTTTTGGATTCTTAATTAGACACAAAAGTCTTAATTCTTGCTTTGTATCACTCATTTTGGTCTTCTTAATATCATAAATTGCAACATTTCATTTGTTAACTCAATTATTAAACAAGTTTAATATTTCAAGTTTAAACAAGTTTTAAATATCTTAAATTGTAATATTTTATTTTTTAACTCCAATCTAAGACATTTTCATTTTAATGTCCATATGTATCTAACAAAAAAATGAAATATTACAATTTAAGAAAATCAAACGTAAAACAATGATATAGAATACGTAAAAACAAACATTGTTGTGGTTTTGAATACCATTATTATATGTGTGCAACATTTCCTTCTTTTACTATACGTAAATTTATCATTGATTAAGATTTAAAATTAGTATAAATTTTAGTTACATAAATTTACATATTTTATAGTGATATATATGAAATTATGCAATAAGTACATTGATTTTTTATTTTTTTTTTGTGTTTGTATGCTCGAGTAAATGAGACAAATAGTTAGTGTAAAGAAGGTACAACAGGAATCTCAAAGGAAAGTTAGTCATGGATCTCGAAGGTGCTATAAATTATAAATATAAAGCGTGAATTTTTAAATGGCAAATTAGTTTTTGATAATTTTAAATATGACATATAATCAATAGTAATTCATACTAATAATTTGATAAATAATAATTCATTTTTCAATTTCATTGTTAAGGACAATCTAAAGAGCATAATTATCATTGATTTACACTTGATTTTACCTGTATGTTTTCCCTTTTCATTCACAGTCATTATTATGAGCGAAAGCGAGTGAAAATCAATGATAATAATACTATTAAAAAATGTCCTTTACAATAAAAATAAAGGTTAGGATTATTATTGATCAAAATCCTACTATAAGTTATTATTATAAGCTAATATGTCATAGTTTAGATTATAAAAATTAACTTATCTTTTAAAAATTGCACTTGTTTTTTTTGTAACTAGATGCATCATTTTGTAATTATCTCTTGCGTTTTCAGAATAGGATCGAAAACTAGTTATAAAACTGATTCGATTATGCCTATTTGGCTCGTATTCGTATTAATAAACCAACTACCAGCTACCAAACCATATTTCAATTATGTTTTATATTTTTTCCTTCGAAATCATATATTCTATTACTAGATTAGTGCATCGTGCATTACACGAGTCAAATTATGAATAGTAGCTAGTAATAAAAATTTATAAATTACAAAATGATTTTTTTGATATGAAATATGATTGAAATAAGTATAAGTTAATACCTTAAGTTATAAAAATAATAATAATAATAATACTATCAGTTTTTAAACATTTGTGTTTTTATATAATTAATATTTATTGTTATCATTTAGTATTGGTGTATTTAATACACAAACTTTATGTCATATTATTCTAGTATTTTAGAATCCACTTTCTTTATATTTAAGTTTTTAAATGTTATAAACTTACATATCTATGTTAAAACATACACTATCTTTATATTTTGATACAAGTAATAATTTTTCTATTATTTATGATGTACGATTCTTAAATCCAAATGGTCCAATAAAAAAAAAAGTAAAAAACAATAAGGCAACTAGATTCTTGAGTGTTTCGATTATGAAAACATTAATTAATTCTATTAATTAATATAATGACACTGTTTGGTAAAGTGTTGATTTGTTTCTTGATTTGATTTAATCTTTTTTTCTAATAAATATATAATCATGAGAAGACCCTACGATTTCCAAATTTGCGGCTCCTAAGATTGACTGAATAACCCTTTTATGACTTTTTTTTAAAGGCAATTAGACCATAGATTCATCCGATCATATTTACATTTAAGGAGAAAACCTACTGTAGGTGAGAGAAAACCTAGCCTAACATGATACCCTATTTTGTTATGTCAGGACTTGAACATACGACCTTCTCAATATTAAAGTCACATGATACTTTCTCTCAATCACTTAAATTGAGGATCATTGGTAACCCTTTTATTACTAAATAAATAACTCTTTTTAAGAGTACTGTTCTTTTGAGTTTTGAATTTGACGATCTTAGATATACTTTCAAGCCTAACTCAGTATAAATCTTGTAATTGGGAAAACATTTGACCTTGTCTTCTCTACAAATGTATCTTGACTGGATTTAAGTTAAAGAGATAATCATTAGGTTAGAAGTCATTTGGTTTATTATTACTTAATTGATTGAGCTATTTAATATTAAATTAAAAAAATATAGGTCAAACTAAAAATAACTTTCAATGTTTTTAAATGAACCAAAGACTAAGACCCAAACATTTTATTTCAACACCTTTATTTTTTAAATTACGAGTTGATTTTTTGCTTTTAAAACATTTCTTAGTGGGTGTGCTCTTGTGTGTGACACCACAATACACACACATATATAGGATTAGAATCATATAATAACCAATCTTAATTGTGGTAACTCATTAACCCTAGCAAAATTAACCCAAAACTTTGATTTTTTTTATTGTCTTTATTATACATAAATATGGGGTTTCTTTTTGTGTTTTTTGCTAATTCAGCACCGTTTATATATACACACACATATATATAAATAATTTAAAAATTCATTTACTTAACTTGTGTATTATATATACAGATTTTAACATAGTACTATATATGTCCTTAAATTTCTATTAATGTTAAAAAAATAATAATAATCAGACATGGCGTAAAATACTAAAACTTTTACGCCACTTGACACAGTTGTCTTATAAATATTTGGTAGCAATCAAATTGATAATTAAAAATAAATTAATGGTTGTTCTGGTCACACATGTGACAAAAGTTATTTATTTATTTATTTTATTTTATTTTATTTTTTTATTTTTAGCTAATGAACTTAATGTTTAATATGACTAAACTTCTACTAAAATTCTCAACACTTTGTAATAATTAAATTATGCCCTAAATTACATCAAGATGGTGAAAAAAATACACAAACTCAAGTTTCTCAAAAGTATTTCACAATTATTAAACAATAACCTTCAATCCAAGCCCTAATTTCTACAAAAAATACCATTTTTTTTAATTGTGTGAGCTTCAATTTGACTGCTTCTTCAACCCTAACATCTTGTTAATGGCACCAACATAAGCCCTAACACTGGAGATGACAATATCCATAGATGCACCTGTTCCACTGCCAACACATATATTCATTAAGTTAAAATGACATTTTACCCTTTTGTACCGTCAAAACTTCACAAAACAAACAAACAAACAAACTTACCCAGTATATTTCTACTTTTCAGTAGGGTCTGGGGTAATGTTAGACACAAACCTTACCCCTATCCCAATTGGGATAGAAAGGCCGCTCCAAAAGAGTCCCCGGCTCAAAGTTGTCGTTTGAAGTTAATAATCCCAACATTTTTAACGTTATTTTCACAAAATAAGTAAAATAACGTTAAAATTAGTGCAATTTTACTTTGGCTCCTTGAGAGCCCACATATATATACACTATATGTATAACCGCAAATGGGCGTTAATACTTCACAAAATATAACGCAATTCGTAGCAACGTTACATAAATCGTTGAAACAATAGAAGAGATGGGCAAACCTAACACGACACAAAAATAATCAAGCTTAAGTTGATTTGTTTAATGCATTTAATTGAAAGGTCAACCCGTCAACCCATTTACAGCCTGTTTAACCCAAAACATGTAACACGCTAACAATTTTGATTATAACCTATTTATAACTCGTTTGACCCATTCAAATATACGGGTTAAACATATGGGTCGTGTTCAGGTTCAACACTATACATTTATTCATGCCAATTATTACCGAGAGTACAGAGTACCTCTTAAAGAACTTTAGGACCACATGCATAAAAAAACCAAACCGACGCATATGTAAAATTATAAAAATAAGTTGCATATATAATATACCTATATGTTCGCGCTATTTTTTCTCCAGAAGCATGAGTTGTCGTGTGGTCATTTTCTGCAGCGATTAGCACACGCGTGCTGGCTATTGCATCAATGCCAGATGTAACTGCAGACATCGAGTACTCGAGAAGTTTTACACGAGCCTGAAAATATATGCTAGAATCAGATACGTTCGAGGAGTTTGGATGTGTTTCTGCTGTTCAAACATGTAATAATTTAAATTTAAACCTTCACAATAAGATCAACCGCCTTATAAGCTGCATCAACAGGTCCTGTTCCAGTAGAACAAGCAATGTGTTCTGTACCATCAATATCTGTTAATTTAATTGTTGCTGTAGAAAGACCTAAAGTCCCACATGTGACCTATAAATTATAATCAGTTTACATTAGTTCAAACAAAACAAACAAATTTAAATTCCCACTCTTTAGTAGGGTCTGGGGGGAAAGATGGAGACAAACCTTACCCCTATCTCAGTTGGGATAGAGAGGCTGCTCCGAATGAGTCCCGGCTCAAAGTTATCGTTTGAAGTTAATCATCTTAACGCTTTTAACGTTATTTTCACAAAATAAGTAAAATAAAGTTAAAACTAGTGCAATTTTATTTTTTTCCCCTTGAAGGCCCAAACATATATACGTGCACCACAAATGGGGGGTCAGTTTACATTAGTTCAAGAAATGAAAATTGTGTATACCTGTACATCTCCAAATTTCCAAACAACTTTGGGCTGAAAAACCTCGTCCGATACCAACGCTATTAGATCATCATCAGTAATAACCTTTTTCATTTCAGCAACGGATTTGAACCGCCAAAAGAGATCATTAAGTTCTCTCCCATCAATATCATAACCGAGCTGAATATAAAAAATAGAAAATAAGTTTAATTGATAGTAACAGAAGCGGTGTCGCTTCATTTATACTAATGTATGAGTCAAGAAATACAATGTACCTCAAGAAGTTTAGATTTCAAAGCATGGCGTCCACTGTATACAAATATTTGAATACAATTAGACTAATATAGTAAAAATATGGTTAATGCCAACATAATTTATGATTTTAGATGAAAAATTCCCCAACTTAATTTTGGTATATTATCCCTAAACTAAACAAAATTACATGGAAGAAGTCCCTCGAGCTAATTTTTGTATATTGAAGTCCATAAACTTGTCTAAAATGCACGTACTTGTTAAAAAATAACTTTAATCAGTATTTGTACAAAAATGTTGAATGTCATTTTATCAAATTCTGATCAATTTAAGGTAGCAAATAATTATTTAAAACTTTTTCACAAGTATTGCATTCTAAACAAGTTTTGAGACAACAACACATATCAAGTGAAATCTCACTTTGTGGGGTCTGGGGGGAGAGGGACGAAGATAAACCTTACGCCTACCCCAATGTGGTAGAGAGGCTACTTCGATACCAAATTAAGTTGAGGGATTTTTTCATTTTGACAAGTTTACGGACTTTAACATACCAAAATTTGATTGAGTGACTTTTTCGTGCAAAACAAAACATAACTGAAATCAAGAATACCTGAGTTTTCCAAGTGTAAGACCAGATTCATTAGATCTAAAAAGTCCAATATCTTCAGGAGACATGATTTCATAAGTACTTTTGTTCTTTAGCATTCCATCTTGATGGATTCCACTTTCATGAGCAAAAGCATTAGCACCAACAATAGCCTTGTGAGGCTGCACCTGCAATCCACTGTATTCTTCCACCTAAATAAAAATATTCTAAGTGAGCCAAATAATTATTAAACTTAATAAATAAATAAATAAATAAATAAATAAATAAATAAATAAATAAATAAATAAAACTTTGATATGTACCATCTTGCTAGCCATGACAATGTGTCTTGTATTGATCCCAGTGTAAAGACCTCCTAATAATTCTCCTTTGCATTTTAAAGTCATCACCACCTACTTTCAATAAGAATGCAAAAAAATAAAAAAAATGATAAAAAATTAATTAGTTAAGAAAATTTAAAATATCAAGGTGTCGTTTTTAAAAGCTCAAGGAGGTGTCTAGGTCCCAAAAGCTAAGGCGTGAGGTGTTTTGCTCTAAGTACGACCAAAAGTTGCATCTCTCTCGTCTTTTTGACATATCAGCCTTTTCATCAATTAAACTATTTATAATCTCTTCATCTACATACCCTAAGTTTGAATAATTTTGGCACAAATACACACATTAAGAGCCGCCTCAAGGCCCTGAGACGTCATGCATTTTAAAAACAAGATCAAGGGAAAAACTTGATTTATGTTACACTAACCTCTTCTAAAGAAGCATTTCCAGCTCTTTCTCCGATTCCGTTTATTGTCACTTCTAATTGTCTTGCACCGTTATAAGCCCCCTAAAATCGGCATATATCAGCACTTATATGTAATGCAAACTCAAGAAAAATATAGAAAATAATTTGCACATATACCTCTAAAGTATTTGCAGTAGAAAGTCCAAGATCATTCTGACAATGAGTAGAAATGATAACATTCTCAATGCCAGGTGTATTGGATTTGATGTCAGCAATGAGGTGACCGAATTCACGAGGCCAGTTATAACCAACAGTATCAGGAATGTTAAGTGTCGTTGCACCGGCTTTTATAACCTCACCCAATATCTCATATAAAAATTCCCTCTCTGATCTGTTTACATAACACAAATCTATCCTATGAGAATCAGATAAACATGTTTTTCACTTTATGTACTTATTATGCTAACCAAAAAACAATACAGTTTATAAGAACTAGCAATTTTGATAAAAAATACATAAATAAATAAAATAAAACTGACAATTACATCATTAGAATGGTTCTTATTTGTCATTTTTTGGCAAGAACAACGCTTACTTTGCAAGATAACTGGTTAAAAACACGAAGATAACACAAATCTATATTTTGTACCAATTCTATCAAAAAATTCACACCACATTTTGCAAGAACTAGCAATTTTAAACAAACATGATGAGTACACTTGGGCTTTCTTGACCTATTTGCTTGAACAATCTTAGTTTGCAAAATAACAAGTTAAAAATACTAACACTCGTAAGCAATCTGTATCATTTGACCCCATATACCAAGTTACCAACCAATATTGTCTGCTTTTCCCACCAAAAGCCATGGACCTGTTTTTAGCTACCCGGGTAGAGACTTCACAAGAGCCGGGGGTCTCCTACAAAGCAGCCTCTCTATCACATTAGGCAGGGGTAAGGTTTGTTTTCATCTCTCCCCTCAAGACCCCACAAAGTGGGATTTAACTGGGTACGTGTTGTTGTTGTTGAAGAGACTTCACAAAGGATCACCTATCCACTATCCGCAAAGGGGCAGACAGATTTGTTTATATTTGACTGGGTAGAAACTTCTCAAAAGGTCACCATCTTTGGATTGAACCATCCAAGCAAGCCAAAGTGTAAAGTTCTCCTTTAATCGACTGGCAATGCACCCAAAACACTATGGTGATGTTTATTCGGCGCATTACTTATGGTCAAGTAACTCTCATGTGAAAAAAAGACAATAAAACCATGTGATTTGGAATCTTGAAAATAAATATATGATCCACATTAAACAACATTTGTTTATTCAAACCCAACTTTCTTCAGATTTAATGTGGACCATATATTTATTTTCAAGATTCTAAATCAATGGCACATATAGGGTTTAAGGTTTTTCCTCTAAAATCGGGTTTCCGCACGATACAATCCATATATCTTGACTAGTTGAATCAATGATACAAGAAAGATTTACTTGCCTTTATTTATAAGAACATGTCAAAATAACCACATCCCTATGGTCTATTTCAATATTAGGGTACTAGCTAAATACAAATTTGGGTGACAATTAATGTAAATTAGGCCCTATTTGGGATTGCTTATTTAACTTAAAAAAGACTTTTTGTCAAAAGTGTTTATTAACTTATGACTTTTTGAAATGAAGTTTTAAAAAATGTGTTTGGATTAGCTTTTTCAAAATGATCAAAAAGGACATTTTTTTATTGACACTATTTAATATTATTGGGTAAAGGGTAAATAGTGAGGTAGATTTGTAATTTTATGTCAATAAGTAACAAGTCATTTTGAAAAGCTAGAATTTTTAGCTTTTGAAAAATAACTTATCACCCTTTAACAAAAAGTCATTTTCAAAAGTCATTTTCAAAAGTCCTTTTATGTTTGGTAAACAACTTATTGACTTAACGACTTTTAAAAAAAGCCAATAAGTCAATTTTAGATGAAATCACAAACAAGGCATTACAATTATAATCATAATTTAGGAACCAGACACAAGGGTTTTGAATGATCATACATGTATGATATACAAAAATGTACCTGCCAGCATCTTCAGGGCTAAACTCAACATCATCACACCCCAAACTTCTTGCATATGCCACCATACTTCTAGCTTTCTCAACCACTTGTTCTTTTGACATCTTCAGCTTATACTTCATATGAATCTCACTCGTTGCAATAAACGTATGAACCCTAGGAAACTTAGCATACTTCACTGCCTCCCATGCTCTATCAATATCATTCTTATTGCATCTAGCAAGCCCACAAATCACCGGCACATGCCCGTCTTCTCCGGCAACATTTCCGACCTCCTGTGCAATCAATTTCACCGCTTCCAAATCGGCTTCCGATGAAGCAGGAAACCCTGCTTCAATTATATCCACGCCTAATTTCGCCAGCTGACGAGCGATGTCGAGCTTTTCTTTGGTGGTCATGGTGGCGCCGGGGGACTGTTCGCCGTCGCGAAGAGTGGTGTCGAAGATGCGGACGTAGTTACGGTCGGAGATGTGATTGGGGATGTAGTCCGGCCGGCGGGAGCAGAGGGGTGTGAACGGTTTGTGGGAGTGGATGTATGACGGTTTGTAAGATAGTAGAGTTCGGAACGGAGAGGTGGCGGTGGCGGTGGCGGTGGTGGTGGTTGGAGTGAAGGAAGTGGGGATGTGGAGGAGGTACGCCGCCATGGCAGTGGTGGCTCCGGCGGTGTGTAAGCAGGTAGGGAAGATGAGATTTTGTGTGTTTGATGAAGCAGGGAAGATGGACTATGAATTATAATATTTTATACTTAGTTGACTTGTTGAAAAAAGAATATTTGGACACTTTTCACACTTGACAAAACCCCTAAGATTTATTTAAATCACATTATACTTGTATATTTTCTACTTAAATATGTTTATAAATAGAGTAAATTATGGCTTTAGCTCATGTGATATAATTTTTTAATTATTTCGACGCAAAATAAAATCTTCTATCAATTCAGCCCATGTGGTTTACAAAACTAACAATTTTGGCCCCTTAAACTTAACTATTATAACGGTTTTTGCTCAAAACTTAACTATGGTTAGGAGTAGGGGTGTAAATGAACCAAGGCAGCTCGTGAAATACTCGTGATCGGATCGGTAAAAAGCTCGAACGAGCCGAGCCTTAACGAGCCCGAGCCCAAAAATATGGCTCGTTTAGTTACCGAGCCTGAGCTCGAGTTTTACATATCGAGCACGAGCCGGCTTGCGAGCCTTAACGAACTTTCTGAATATATAACTTTTAATTATTATATTAAGTGTTTATTTATAAAATTAATTATATATATATAATTATGATAAATATATTTAAATAAAATATTTTATGTTAAATTTAGAAAATATAATTATAAATATAATTAAATTAGTAATTAAAGTAAATAAATCAAATAAATAAAATCTAAACGAACCGAGCCGAGCTCGAGCCTAAAAATTTTCTAACAAGCCGAACTCGAGCCTAGTAAATAAATCTCTTAACGAGCTGAGCACGAGCCTTAACGGGCTCAGGATCGGCTCGGCTCGTTTACACCCCTAGTTAGGAGCCAAAAACGTTAGTTGCCTAAACCACAAGGGCTAAATTGATTATTGATTTTATATTGTGTCGAAATAGTTAAAACACTTAAATCACAGAGGCAAAAACCGTAATTTAGTCTTATAAATAGTTTTAAATAGAAAGTACAAAAGGTTATTGTAATTTGTAAGTGATACCCGTGTACCAATATCAGTAGTCTTTAATAATAAAACATTTATTTATTTA
This sequence comes from Mikania micrantha, assembly GCA_009363875.1. Taxonomy (NCBI): domain Eukaryota; kingdom Viridiplantae; phylum Streptophyta; class Magnoliopsida; order Asterales; family Asteraceae; genus Mikania; species Mikania micrantha. The sequence goes on from CM018686.1 coordinate 58,755,198, forward strand.
TTTTTTTTATGTAGAGTGATAATACGCTAAATGTTTTGAAAAATTTTTGTGTTAGATTGAACAAAAAGGATAGAATTTTATGTTTTTTTTGAACGGCTTGAAACGTAGAAACTTAAGATGGGATTTCAACCATGTCATCGGAGTTGACATTCTAAGGCATACGCTCCAACCCACCACACGAGGACCATAACTTGGTAAACGTCGCAACCTTACCTCTATAAATATGTCTTGGTCTGAATTCAAACCCAAGACCTATCAAAGAAAAGTCAAGAGAGGCTATTAGACTATAAGTCATTTGGTTTCAAATTATTCATGTTGTTGAGACTTTTAGCAATAGTGATTTTTTTTTATTAAGGCCCTATATTATATCATTTAGGGATGAGACGGTATCATACCGGTACTATAGTAGTTTTTATATTTAATAATTAAAATAATAATTAGGTTTAAAGATATTATGGTAAATATTTTTTAAACTACACTAGATTGGTAAATAATCAAATTCAAAACAAAAACTATGTATATCCCGGTACCGGTATCGATTCGGGAACTTTCAGTATTTACCTTTACCGGTACCGGTTAGTACCGTTACCAAAATATGAAAAAAAACAAGTATCGTTACCAATATCGAATCTACTGGTACGATACCAGTATGTGATACTAAAATCTCATCCCTAATATGATTTGATAATAATGGATTTTGTTGATTATAACATTATATAGTGATTTAACAATAGTTGATTTTACTGATCAAAACGATATATATGATTTAATAATAGTGAATTTTATATATGGTCCGGTTCGGTTTTTTACGACCGTTTTTTTATAAAAACCGTAAACCAAACCGTTTAGTACAGTTTCAAACTTTTGAAACCGACTGACCAAATGTTGTGAAAAAACCGGCCGCGAAACCAAACTGATGCCCGGTTCTGATGGTTTCACGGTTTGCAACCAAACCGTGAACACCCTTAACACGAGTAACTAAACTAGTGAAAAGTCAAATTGATCATTTATAATCACATGATTTTATAAACATTAAAAGAGTTTTTTGTACTTCAATTTAAAGAAATTTTTTTTGTATATGTATGATTGTTTTGCTTTTAAACTAATATTTATTTTTAATTCAACATCTATCTTCAATTATGATGCATACATACATACATGTTTTTTTTAGAAACATACTTGCATTGAGAACCCCATAATGTGCGTCACCGCTTCAATGTAAAATATAAAAAGAAAATTAGAGTAAATTGTCAATTTAGTCCCCGTAGTTTGACATATTTTGCCATTTTAATCCAATAATTTAAATTTTGTCATTTTGGTCATTATGATTTCCATTTTATTGTCATTTTTGTCCCTATGGTTTCATTAATTTTGTCATTTTAGTCCAAAAGATTAAATTTAATTGTACTAAAATGACAATAAAATAGAAACCATAATGATCTAAATGACAATAAAATGAAACCATAATGACCAAAATGACAAAATTTAAAATATTAGATTAAAATAGCAAAAGTTGTCAAATTATAAGTACTAAAATGACATTTTACTCAAGAAAATTAAAAAAACAATGATTTCTTTTTATCTTCCTTACATTTCTTTTAACTTTCTTAGCAGTTAATGGAATGTGATTGGCATTTTTCTTGCATATTTCTTCAACTTTATCACTTTTTTGCTTGTGTTAAAAAAATTATAAAAACGTGGATGTAATATACATAAAAAATGTATGTCCATATTGACAAAAACAATACATATCATATCTTTAAATAATCTTTCTATCTTCTTAAACCAATAAAAAATATATTTGTGAGACAAATGCCAATTTTTAGCACTCTAAAATTCTCATTTTCCTTCCTATTGTTTCATTCAAACGTCAAAACTAATTTTTATATTGATCTTTATATACCTGAGTAGACATCCTTTTGGTTTCTTATTTTACACTTTCAATAAATCAAATATAAACCCTAATTCCGATATTCAGTGTTTTTTCACTTAAACTATTTATCGATCTGAAAGATTTTCGTATAAGCGATTGTATAGACATTTAAGAATTTCATGTTTTATTACTGTTCAACCCATGTAACATTTGCGTTTATAAGCTAGTCTAATATATATTCAAATTACATGCATTTTTATAAATTTGTACATTTTTAGAAAATTTAAATAATAAATAATATAAAAGTTAGAAATAATCATTGTAGTTCTCTAACATATTTGTGGTTTTATAACGATTGTGTACGTGTGCGTGTATAAAAAACAATGATTTGTTTTTATCTTCTTTATTTATCTTTAAAATTATTACTTCTTTTCTAGTTTAAAAAATATAAAAATGTGTATATATGCGCATAAAAAAAAGTATGCCTATATTGACAAAAACAATACATATCATATCTTTAAATATATATAAAATATATTTATATTGCATGCATTTTGATAAATATATACAATAAATAACACAAAAGCTAAAAATGACTATTTTTGTTCATTACTTAATATGTAATTAAATATTGATTTAAAACATAAATTAGTTGTATAGCAAAACTGGCATGAAAAATAAGCAAATTCATACCTAAAATTGTGTACCCAACCAAAGTGCTTTTCATGCTATTGAAAATATGGAATCTAACTGGAACTAACAATCGGCCAAAGACATTACAATGTAGTGGTATTTTGGTACTAAGATAACTACCAAATTGTCTGGATTCGAATCGTATAAAAGGGTTTCTTAAAGTATATATTGAGTTTCCTTCAGAACTGGTAACTTGGTGATAGATATGATCGGACGAAACTGCTGGTGACATGATGATACTCTAATGATCCGTCAGTGATCCAAAAACTAGCCGTTCAAAAATAAAAAACTAACTAATGAAAGAAGAGGTATCTCCTTTCATACAATACTAAAAATGACTTTTATATATATAGTATTCGGTTCTTTTAATAACCCTCCTTAATTGTGGTAACCCAAATAACTCTCACAAGATCAACCCAAATCTGTGTTTTTTTCATGACAATTATTATACATGTACAATACTATGTTCTTTATGCATATGAGCTAATTCACGAGCGTACGCAAAATTGCACTGTTGTAAATTTTGACAAATTTTAAATGATACGAAAAAATGCCAAAAACTTTACACTAGTACAATTTCGCGTACGCTCGTGAATTAGCTCGTACACATAAAACAACATACTCTTGCACTAGTGTAATAAAGGTCATGAAAAAAAACCCAAAGATTTGGGTTGATCTTGTGAGAGTTATTTGGGTTAACACAATTAAAGTGGGTTAACAATAGATCCTTCCCCTATATATATAGGGATTGAACCTTATAAAAATCCAATCTTAGAAAGAAAACCCTTAAACCATATGTGAGTCATTGATTTGGAATTTTCAAAATAAATATGTGGTCCAAATTAAACCTAAATAAAAAAATGGTTTTTGAATAAACAACTCATTTTTAATATAGGTTAATGTGGACCACATATTTTTTTTGAAGATTCTAAATCAGTGGCTCACATAGGGTTTAAGATTTTCTTTCTAAGATTAGGTTTTCATAGGATTCAAATCATATATATATATATATATAAATAATTATAAATCGACGATAATTAGGATAAAAATAAGTGAATAAACAAAAAAGGCATAACTATTGTAGCAAAATGTTATTTCTTAGATAATTAAATGAATTGCAATTGGTTCTGCTAAATGGCTTCAAAATTGGCTTCAATATCTCTTCAATCATATTGAGGGGTTGGGCTCCTCATAATGATGGCAAATAAAAACTAGAGAGCAACGAGAATACCTGATAATTGAAACATCTAGGCCGGATATCAAACCGAGTATCGTATCGATTTCAAAAAAGTTCACAAGTTTCGGATGGGTGTAAGATTAGTTGATACCCAACCCGATTACCAGAAACCATATAACCGTTTACCTGAACTATATACCCAAAAATAGTCTAAGATTATAATATTATTTCACTCACTTTTTACAATATAATATCAAATTATTTTTTTCCGTACTCTTTCCAACAATATAATATCAAATTGTTAAAATATTATTTTCCTTACTCTTGCCAATAAGCTTGTAGTTTAATTGGCACTTCATGATTCTCATAAAGCTTAGGCTTTTTGAGGTCATGGGTTCAAATCCTGGCCAAAGCGGTCAATAGGAGTTTAACCATACAACAAGTTTTCTCCTGAGGAGCATGTGGATTTGCTCGATTCAGCGCTCGCCAACACATGGGCTTTATATACCGGGAAGTTGGTAGCGGACTATGGTTGCAGCGCGTGGGTTGTTGGGTCCGAGGATCCATTTGGGCTCTGAGGAGGCATACCGTTGAGCCCTCATTAACTGTTCAAAAAAAAAATTAAAGATATAATAACCTCAAATCTTTCATTTAAATAATGCTCAAAAACATAATTTTAGTAATATACATTGTATAACATATATACTTTTACCTTTATTTAAAACATTGTAAAACTAAAATAAGAGTAAATTCAGGGTAATAAATGCAACATCAAAAGGTTCAGTAGGGGTGACCGGGTGAGCAAGAAACAGGTTCAACCCAAATCAAACCATAGTTGTTGCCTTCTTGGTACTCAATTAGGGCTAGTAAAACGGGTTTAACAGGTTTCTGATGATGCGATTTAACACTTGCTTTGGAGATTTAAGTATGACCGTCTTATATTTTATGTAATAAACAAGAAAAATGATGAAATCTAGCCTCTTAATTTTTATTATTTTTAAAAATGTTTAAAATCAAATAGTAAATTTTTTGTTAAACATGTCTAATCAAGTCTTAACATGTACCTATTTTGCCAGCTCTATACTCAATGTAATTCTCAATCGGTTTCGGTCTTGGCCCAACGATCAACCCATCTGATCCCATAAGTTTTCCTCGTTGACTCTTTTCAGATGTTGCCTTTGCTGATTTATTAGTTTGACCATTTGACTTCATAAGAGAGTGGGTCCCTATGTCAGTTTCATCAATGCAACTATTGTCATCAAGAGAAATGATTAGTTGAGAACTAGCAATGGCAGATTCAGCAGCAGCAACGGCGTCAGGGGTGTTTAGAAAAGCAACCCCCAGCATTAGATCCTGTTAAGTTTTTTCAAGTACAGTTAATTAAACATGCACTCAAAATTTCTAAGTTTTTTCTTAAAGCGGCAAAATGAGCGATTGGATAACGGGATAGGGGTAAGGTTTGTGTCCATCTTCCCCCAGACCCTACTAAATAGTGGGAATATACTGGGTAAGTTTGTTTATAACTGATTAGTGTGCTAGGTGAGATCATAGTTACCGAAACCAATACTTAGCCCACGATTTACGATTTGGATCGTGGTGTACCAGATCGGAAGTCGCTAGCGTCTCCGATCGGTCCAGTACGACGACTTCGAGCTAGATGGTTCGCCGATTTGGACTAAGCTCGGGTTAATGCAATTAATCAAAATCTGTTAATTTAATTGTTGCTGTAGAAAGACCTAAAGTCCCACATGTGACCTATAAATTATAATCAGTTTACATTAGTTCAAACAAAACAAAACAAACAAACATACCTAGTATATTCTCACTTTTCAGTAGGGTGTGGTGGGAAGGATGGAGACAAACATTGCTCCTATCCTAGTTGGGATAGAGAGCATGCTCCGAATAAGCACCCGGCTCCAAGTTATCGTTTGAAGTTAATTATCCCAACGTTTTTAACATTATTTTCACAAAATAAGTAAAATAACGTTAAAATTACTTTTGCCCCTGACGGCCCACACATATATTGATGAGAATTCTACTACTGCTATAAGTAAAAAGGTTCCAGAAGTGTTATATGTTTTATTCTAGAAGGGGGAAAGGTGTGAATTCCAAAAGTGGCTAACTGTTTGTTTAGAGAGAATGGGGTATAAAAGGGAAGGGAATAAGGCATGTGAGGTAGGAAAGAATTTGTTAGATTTGTGGGCCCTACGTTTGTTATTTCCTTGGAGTTTGTTATTTCATCTTTGTAATTTCATTTCAATTAATACCATCAGAATCCTTCCCTCATTGTTTCTGTTTTGGTGTATTCAATTAACTGTGTTATTTTTGTGGGTGTGTTTGATCTTTATCATTGGTCCGACCTGCCATTGACCTGCCGATTCCTCATTTTCAATGGAGACGCGTAATTTGACTCGCTTGGATGCTCAAGAACAATTGATCCAGAAGCTGAAGGCTGATGTGCTAGAAATGAAATCCACGTTACAGAGCTTAGAAGCAGATAGAGCGGAAAATGTGGAATTCCGACAAGTTATGCTCGCTTGGATGAAAAAGCAAGAGAAGCAGAAATTCGAAGGGTCTTCTGGATCGGGTGTGCTAGGGGGCCACACCTTCAATGGTGAATGCACATGGGATGGAGAAGATCGTCCAACTGGTCTTCCATGGGCAATGAAGAAGGTGCAGTTGCCAGAATTTAGTGGTTTTGATACACAAGGGTGGATTCAAAAAGCGAACCTTTACTTTGATATCAATCACACCCCAGATGAACTGAGAATTCGATTGGCTCAATTAAGTATGGTGGGAGTCGCTCAACATTGGTTCACCATCATCACTCAGGTACGTGAGTCCTTTTCTTGGGTCGATTTCCAGGCGGAATTGCTACAACGGTTTAGTGGATTAGAGATCCACAATCCGTATGAGCAGTTGGCGACGCTGAAACGTGATTCAATTCATGATTTCATCGATGATTTTGAGTATCTGTTATCATTGGTACCGCGGCTACCGGAATCACAGGCGTTGGGCTATTTCATTGCCGGATTGAAGGACGACGTGAAGCAATGGGTGCGCCTACATCGTCCTTTGTCTCGATTGGATGCGATGTACTTGGCTAAAGATGTTGAAGCCATGTTGCGTCCCAATTCCAGTGCGAACAATCTGTCGCAGTCTCGATTTCGCTATCTGCAATCTCCTGGGTTGGGGTTCAGTGGATCTGTGGATGGATCTTAGAAAGCCAGGCTGATGCAAAAGGGGTTTCAAGCCCAAAAGGAAATGAACGGGGACTTTCCTCTAGATCGGATGCCTCCAGACATGTGTGGTCCTCAAAAACCCTAAATTCCTCTTCAAATGATAATAGCCATGCTTTCCAAAAAGAAAGGGGGGTACGTTCTCTGTCCCGAACGGAATGGGAGGAGCGGAGGAAAAAGGGTTTGTGCTTTCGTTGTGGTCAAGCTTATGGTCCGGCACACAAGTGTCCCAAAGGTAAGCTTCGGGTATTACTTTTGGGGGACGATGACGATGGAGGGGCAGATGTGGAACTTCTGCGATTGGAGCAATTGGATTGCAAGGAGGAGCCACCAGTTGACGTTACTGTGTTGGGTACCTGCTTAGCCTTAGAATCCGCTGGGGTTGTCAGTACCACCAGGGGGGGGGGGTAAAACCCTGCAATTTGAGGGAACCTTACATACTATTCCCATCAGTTTAATAGTGGATGGTGGTGCCACTCACAATTTTATTTCGAGACGACTGGTTGTGGCTTTGGGGTTACCAGTGGCCTCTTTTGCAGGTATTCATATCACACTAGGAGATGGGTGCTCCATCTTTGTTACTGAACAATGTTTAAAGATCCCAGTGTCAATTGGCTCTTTCCAATTTCTTTTGGATGTGTTAGTTTTTGACATGGGGAATTTGGATTTGATTTTGGGTATGGCTTGGCTAGCTTCATTGGGAGAGGTGGTTCACAATTGGCATCATTCTTGGATGCAGTTTCAATTTGATGGAAAAGAAGTGCGCTTACAAGGGGTTTCCCATAATCAGTCTAAGTCAGTAGCCCTTCAACAGTGGTTGGGTCACTTCGATTGTTGTGATTCAGAGTTGGCAGTTCCTAGTGTGGGTGATTCTACCTTGTCGGACCTTCAACAGCAGGTTCTCAGTCGATTGCTACATGACGTTTATGATGTGTTTGCTGCTCCTATGGGGTTACCTCCCTCTCGTTCACATGATCATTCTATTCAGCTTCATTCGGATACGCCCATTTGTGTCAGGCCGTACAGGTACCCGCACATTCAAAAAGCTGAGATTGAAAGACAGGTCTCGGAGCTGTTAAGTCTGGGTATGATACGTCCGAGTAAAAGTGCCTACTCGAGTCCGGTGATTCTAGTTCGTAAGAAGGATAACACATGGCGTATGTGTGTTGATTATAGAGCTTTAAACGCTGCTACTATTCCGGATAAATATCCAATTCCTATTGTGGAGGAACTATTGGATGAACTCCATGGTTCTCTTTTTTTTTACTAAACTAGATTTAAAATCCTGGTATAATCAGATTCGTATGAGTCCTGATAGTATTGAGAAAACGGCCTTTCGAACTCATGATGGTCACTACGAGTTTCTTGTTATGCCTTTTGGCTTAACAAATGCTCCTGAGTCCTGCCACTTTTCAAGCGGTAATGAATGATATTTTCAGGCCCTTCTTACGTCGGAAAGTGGTCATTTTTTTTAATGATATCTTGATTTATAGCCCAACTTGGGAAGACCACTTGGCTGACCTTAAATTGGATTTTCAATCTTGTTGCAACACCAATTCAAGGTTAATCGCACAAAGTGTTCTTTCGGTCAAAAATCTGTTGATTATTTGGGCCATGTTATTGATGGGGTTGGAGTAGCAATGGATCAAAAGAAAATTGCAGCTGTGCAAGAGTGGCCTATTCCAAAAACCTTGAAAGGGTTAAGAGGTTTTTTGGGATTGACGGGGTATTACCGCAAGTTTGTGAAGAATTATGGTAGCATAGCTCGCCCTTTAACCGATCTTACCAAAAAAGATGCTTTTGGGTGGTCACCTGAGGCTCAACAGGCGTTTGAACAGTTAAAACAAGCGTTGGTAACAGCTCCTGTTCTTTCTCTCCCTGATTTTTCACAACCTTTTGTGATTGAATGTGATGCTTCCGGCCGTGGAATTGGGGCTGTTTTAATGCAGCAACACAAACCCATTGCTTTCTTTAGTAAAGCCTTAAGTGATAGAAACTTGGCTAAATCAGCTTATGAGGGTGAAATCATGGCGTTGGTTTTAGCGGTGCAACATTGGAGACCGTATTTATTGGGGTCTCGGTTCACAATTTACACGGATCAAAAGAGTTTAAAGTTTTTATTACATCAGCGAGTTACTACCCCAGACCAACAAAATTGGGTAGCCAAATTGTTGGGTTATACTTTTGATATTGAGTATAAACCAGGGAGAGAGAACCGAGCAGCTGATGCTTTGTCAAGAAGAGCAGATTCAGGTGAGTTTGGTCAAGCCATTTCTGGTCCCATTTGGCTCCAAGGCGCTCATCTTTTGGAGGAAGCAAAACATGATTCTGAGATTCAACAGCTTATGCAAAAGGTGCTGTTGAACCCTACAAAATTTCCAGGTTATTCAGTCCACCAGGGTATTTTACATTTTCTGAACCGTGTTGTTCTATCGCGTCATTCGCAGTTTATTCCTTTGTTATTACATGAGTTCCACACTACTCCTTCGGGAGGTCATTCGGGCTTCTATCGCACCTACCGTAGATTGGCTGCAAATTTGTATTGGCCTGGTATGACAACTTCAGCAAAAAAGTTTATTCGGGAATGCAATGTATGTCAACGCTGCAAAACAAGCTCTACAGCTCCTGGTGGTTTACTTCAGCCTCTTGCCATTCCAGATGTGATTTGGGAGGATTTGTCCATGGACTTTATTGTGGGGCTCCCTACATCTAAAGGCTTCAATGTTATTCGGGTGGTGGTGGACCGGCTATCAAAATATGCCCATTTTTTATTATTGAAACACCCGTATACGGCTAAATCAGTGGCTGAACTCTTTGTAAAAGAAATTATTCGATTACATGGAATACCTAAGTCCATTGTAAGTGATCGTGACCCTTTATTCCTTAGTAAATTTTGGCAAGAAATTTTCAGCTCCATGGGAACTAAGTTGCACATGAGTTCAGCATACCATCCAGAATCGGATGGCCAATCAGAAGTGATTAATCGCTGTTTAGAGGCTTATCTTTGTTGTTTTGCGGTGGATCAGCCTAAGACTTGGGCTTTGTGGATTCCATGGGCCGAATTTTGGTACAATTCAATCTTTCATGCTACTACTTCTACCACTCCTTTTGAGGCTGTTTATGGGAGGCACGCTCCAACAGTTCTGCAGTTTGTTCCAGGAGAGTTAAGGGTGGAAAAAGTGGCACAAGATCTCAAGGATAGAGATGAAGCCTTACGTCAGTTAAAACTTCATCTTTCAAATGCTCAAAGCTCCATGAAGGCTCAAGCTGATAGGAAACGAAGGGAAATTCAATTTGAGGTTGGTGAATGGGTATATGTGAAATTGAAACCGTATAGACAAGCTTCTGTTCGCCAGGCCATTTATCTGAAGTTAGCAGCTAAATATTTTGGTCCATTTCAGATTGTGGAAAAGAAAGCGGTGAAGGTTCCTGTTGAATCTATTTTACCACCTGAATTCGAAGCAGTGGCAGCAGATACATTGGTACCGGAAGTGATTTTAGCTACCCGAGAAGTGCAGATGGGTGCTGATTCTATGGAACAATGGTTAGTAAAGTGGCAGGGCCAGTCTAATGAAGAGGCTACCTGGGAGGATGCTTCATGGGTGCAAGGTCAATTTCCGGATTCAAGGCTTGAGGTCAAGCCTTTATTTGAAGGGGGGAGTAATGATGAGAATTCTACTACTGCTATAAGTAAAAAGGTTCCAGAAGTGTTATATGTTTATTCTAGAAGGGGGAAAGGTGTGAATTCCAAAAGGGGCTAACTGTTTGTTTAGAGAGAATGGGTATAAAAGGGAAGGGAATAAGGCATGTGAGGTAGGAAAGAATTTGTTAGATTTGTGGGCTCCTACGTTTGTAGAGAGAGAGAGGGATTTTCCCTGGAGTTTGTTATTTCATCTTTGTAATTTCATTTCAATTAATACCATCAGAATCCTTCCCTCATTGTTTCTGTTTTGGTGTATTCAATTAACTGTGTTATTTTTGTGGGTGTGTTTGATCTTTATTATATATACATTATATGCGTGCACCGCAAATGAGGCGTTAGTTTACATAAGTTCAAGAAATGAAAATTGTGTATACCTGTACATCTCCAAATTTCCAAACAACTTTGGGCTGGAAAACCTCGTCTGATACCAATGCTATTAGATCATCATCGGTAAGTTCTCTCCCATCAATGTCAAAACCGAGCTGAATAAAAAAAAAAGAAAAAGAAAATAAGTTTAATGGATATTAACAGAAGCGTTGTCGCTTCATTTATACTAATCTATGAGTTAAGAAATACAATGTACCTCAAGAAATTTAGATTTCAAACCATGGCGTCCACTGTATACAAACATTTGAATACAATTAGACTAATATAGTAAAAATATGGTTAATACCAACATAATTTAATATTTTACATGAAAAATTCCCCAACTTAATTTTGGTACATTATCCCTAAACTAAACAAAATTACATGGAAGAAGTCCCTCGAGCTAAATTTTGTACAAAATAAAAATAAATAAATCATTATTTGTGCAAAAATGTTGATCAATCTAAGGTAGCAAATCATTTTTTTAAAACTTTTTCACAAGTATTGAATTCTAAACAAGCATTGAGACTACAACATCAACAACACATACCCAGTGAAATCCCGCTTTGTGGGGTCTAGGGGATGGCTGACGCCAAACCTTTCCCCTATCCTAATATGGTAGAGAGGCTGCTTCGATAACGAATTAAGTTGAGGGTTTTTTCATGTATATTTGACAAGTTTACGAACTTCAACACACCAAAATTTGATTGAGTGACCTTTTCGAGCAAAACAAAAAATAACTGAAATCAAGAATACTGAATACCTGAGTTTTCCAAGTGTAAGACCAGATTCACTAGATCTAAAGAGTCCAATATCTTCAGGAGACGTGATTTCATAAGTACTTTTGTTCTTTAGCATTCCATCTTGATGGATTCCACTTTCATGAGCGAAAGCATTAGCACCAACAATAGCCTTGTGAGGCTGCACCTGCAATCCACTGTATTCTTCCACCTAAATAAAAATATTCCAAGTGAGCCAAATAATTATTAAACTTAATAAATTAAAAAAAAAAAAAAAAACTTTGATATGTACCATCTTGCTAGCCATGACAATATGTCTTGTATTGATCCCAGTGTAAAGACCTCCTAATAATTCTCCTTTGCATTTTAAAGTCATCACCACCTACTTTCAATAAGAATGCAAAAAAATAAAAAATAAAAAAACAATAAAAAATTAATTAGTTAAGAAAATTAAAAATATCAAGGTGTCATTTTTAAAAGCTCAAGGAGGTGTCTAGGTCCCAAAAGCTAAGGCGTGAAGCATTTTGCTCTAAGTGCGACCAAAAGTTGCATCTCTATCTTCTTTTTGACATATCAGCCTTTTCATCAAGTAAACTATTTATAATCTCTCCATCTACATACCCTAAGTTTGAATAATTTTGGCACAAATACACACATCAAGAGCCGCCTCAAAGCCGTGAGGCGTCGTGCATTTTAAAAAAAAGATCAAGGGAAAAACTTGATTTATGTTGCACTAACCTCTTCTAAAGAAGCATTTCCAGCTCTTTCTCCGATTCCGTTTATTGTCACTTCTAATTGTCTTGCACCATTATAAGCCCCCTAAAATCGGCATATATCAGCACATAAATGTAATGCAAATTCAAGAAAAATATAGAAAATAATTTACACATATACCTCTAAAGTATTTGCAGTAGAAAGTCCAAGATCATTCTGACAGTGAGTAGAAATTATGACATTCTCAATGCCAGGTGTATTGGATTTGATATCAGCAATGAGGTGACCAAATTCACGAGGCCAGTTATAGCCAACAGTATCAGGAATGTTAAGTGTCGTTGCACCGGCTTTTATAACCTCACCCAATATCTCATACAAAAATTCCCTCTCTGATCTGTTTACATAACACAAATCTATCTTGTGAGAATCAGATAAACAAGTTTTTCACTTTATGTACTTATGCTAACCAAAAAAACAACACATTTTACAAGAACTAGCAATTTTGATAAAAATTAATAAATAAATAAAATAAAACTGATGATTACATCTAAGAATGGTTCTTATTTGTCATATTTTTGCAAGAACAACGCTTGGTTTGCAAGATAACTGGTTAAAAACACAAACATAACACAAATCTATATTTTGTACCAATTCCATCAAAAAATTCACACCACATTTTGCAATAACTAGCAATTTTGAACAAACATGATGAGTATACTTGTGCTTTCTTGACCTATTTTCATAGGATGCAAACACTGTGTATATATATATAAACAAAAAAGCAAAATTTCTTGTGTATGCTTATCTTAACTAGTTATATCAGTGATACAACTATACAAGAAAGATTTACTTACCTTAATTTACAAGAAAATATCAAAATAACCACATCCCTATGGTCTATTTCAATATTAGGGTACTAGCTAAATCCAAATTTGGGTGATAATTAATGATCATACATGAATGATATACAAAAATGTACCTGCCAGCATCTTCAGGGCTAAATTCAACATCATCACACCCCAAACTTCTTGCATATGCCACCATACTTCTTGCTTTCTCAACCACTTGTTCTTTTGACATCTTCAGCTTATACTTCATATGAATCTCACTCGTTGCTATAAACGTATGAACCCTAGGAAACTTAGCATCTTTCACTGCCTCCCATGCTCTATCAATATCATTCTTATTGCATCTAGCAAGCCCACAAATCACCGGCACATGTCCGTCTTCTCCGGCCACATTTCCGACCTCCTGTGCAATCAATTTCACGGCTTCCAAATCGGCTTCCGATAAAGCAGGAAACCCTGCTTCAATTATATCCACGCCTAATTTAGCCAGCTGGCGAGCGATATCGAGCTTTTCTTTGGGGGGCTGATCGCCGTCGCCAAGAGTGGTGTCGAAGATGCGGACGTTGTTACGGTCGGAGATGTGATTGAGGATGTAGTCCGGCCGGCGGAGGCAGATGGATGGGAACGGTTTGTGGGAGGAGACGCGGAGGGATAAAGGTTTGGAAGGCAGTAGAATTCGGAGCGGATAGGTGGGGTTGGTCGTGATCGGAGTGAAGGAAGCGGGGAAGTCGAGGATTTGCGCCGCCATAGTTATGAACCCTAGTTTAGTGACCTTTCACTACTGAATCTTTTATTGAACTGAGGGAGTGTTGAACCTTTGCTATATAAACCTAAGTAAAGTAGTAAACCCTCAATTCTAAACTCCCATTCTGAACCTTTTACATCTTTGCAATCTCATGGACTCTACGCAGACTTTAGGGATTCGCGATTATTCTATCTTTTCTAAAACACATAAAAAGATATAGGTACATCTTTGTGATCTTGTTCCCGTTGGAACTAAGTTTGTAAGACGGACATGTATTAACTGGAAAGGTGAAATACCGTTAGTTGAAAATCCTGTCTAGGAAAGCCGTTTAGCTTTCTGGGGACTCTCGATGAAAGTTTCTTCACTTATATGCCAAAGCATGTCATACCAAACGTCTAGAAAGCTACAAAGTTCTAATATATCAAAGATATTCAACTCTGGATACCATTCCTCAAAGCATAGACACCTTACACCTATGATTATTAAGGACGATTCCTTATTTCATATAAGGTATAACGGTGTTTCTTCACTTAAACTATTTTTCAATCTAAAAGATTTCCGTATCGATTGTATATACATTTAAGAATTTCATGTTTTCTTATGGTTCAACCCATGTAACACGTGTGTTAATAAGCTAGTCTAAAATATATTAAAACTACATGCATTTTTATAAATTTATATGCATTTAAAAAAAATAAATAACAAATAATAGAAAAATTAGAAATAACTATTGTAGTTCTCTAACATATATGTGGTATTATAACGATTGTGTATGTGTGCATGTATAAAAAACAATGATTTGTTTTTATCTTCCTCATTTATTTTTAACAGTGGGTTATTACTCTTGTATTACACGAATTTAATATATTAAATAGCATGTAATGAAAATTCGGCAAGTATAAAATGATATTTTGATATAAAATGATTAATTTACATATTAATTAAGCTTAAAATAAGTCAATAAATAAAAAAGGCATAACTGCTGTAGCAAAATGTTATTTCTTAGATGCTTAAATGAATTGTAATTGATTCTGCTAAATAGCTTCCAAATTGGCTCCAATACCTCTTCAATCATATTGAGGGGTTGGGCTCCTCATAATGATGGCAAATAAAAACTAGAGAGCAACGAGAATACCTGATAATTGAAACATCTAGACCGGATATCAAACCGAGTATCGGATTGATTTCAAAATAGTTCACAAGTTTCGGATGGGTGTTAGATTAGTTGATACCCACCTCGATTACCAGAAACCATAGAACTGTTTACCTGAACCATATACCCAAAAATAATCAAGATTATAATATTATTTCACTCGCTTTTTTCTTACAATAATCAATCAATCAATCAACGTACTCAGTATATCCCGCCATTAGCATGCTAAGGCAGGGTCTGAGGAGGGTGAGATGTAGACAGCCTTACCCCTACCCCGTAGGGGTAGAGAGGCTGCTTCCAGTGAGACCCTCGGCTCATGATGCTTGATCAACCGTCCGAAACGATTTTAACGTTATTTTCACTAAATAAGTAAAATAACGTTAAAATTAGTGCAATTTTACTTTTGCCCTTCAAGAGCTGTCGACACATATATACATTATATGTGCGCACCGCTAACGGGGCGATCGCTTTTTTCTTACAACTTAATACCAATTATTAATGACTTTAAACACCTAGCGGGAGAGGTGAGGGTTAAAATATTTTTTTTAGTACTCTTTCTTACAATATAATATCAATTATTAAAATATTATTTTCCTTACTCTTGCCAATAAGTTTGTAGCTCAATTGACACTTCATGATTCTCTCATAAAGCTTAGGTTTTTTGAGGTCATGGGTTCAGATACTGGCAAAAGCAGTCAGTAGGGGTTTCACCACACAACGTGTTTCCATCTGAGGAGCATGTGGATTTGCTCAACTCAGCGCTCGCAAACACCTGGGCTTTATATACCGGAGAGTAGGGGTGTTCAGAATAACCGAAAACCGTTATCCGAACCGTATCCGTAACCGAAAAAAACCGAATGGAATTCTGAATTCGGTTCTCGGTTCGGTTCCTAACCGTATCCGAATTCAGAATTCGGTTAACGGTTCGGTTTTCGGTTAGACATTTTTTTTGAATTTGGTTTTTTCGGTTTGTTCGGTTATCCGTTTAAACCGAATATCTAATTAAATATATTATTTTTTATATATATTATATGTCTTAAAATGGAACCCTAGAATTCATTCGTTCCCACTTCTCTACTTTTCATCCCTGTAAACCTCAAACCTACATAGGCAGCCGCATCCAGCATTCCACCGTGTCTCCGCCGTGCAGCCTCCGCCCGTCCGCCGTGCATCCTCCGTCGTGAAGCCTCCGGTTTAGCTCCTTCTCCAGCATCTCAGCCTCTCTCGCCGTTTATCTCAGCCTCCGGTTTAGCTCCTTCTCGGCTTCTCAACCTCCGGTCGTGTGCTCGGTTTATCTCCTTCTTCGATTTATCTCCTCTGATTTATCTCTACAGATTTAGATCTTTCATTGGATTTTTGTTGATAAATGTTGATTCTAGTTGATTATAGTTGATAATAGTTGTTGATTTGGGTGATAATTGTTTCAAACAAAATACTAAATTGTGGTTGAATATTTGGTTGAATTTGCAGCCTATGTACTTATAACAAATGATGCTACTATGATTGTTCTTTTTAGTATTTAACAGGTTGTTGCTTGTTTAAGTTGCAACTCAAGGAAAGTTCAAAATTTGGAAAAAAAAAAGGAATTTGGTTGAATTTGGTGTTGTAGGCTCCCACCCAAAGAGGCAAAGACTACTGAAGATGTTGCAATCATATTGTTTTTGGGCCCAGGCAATATTTAGGTGTATAAAGTTTAGTAATTTATAGCAATAAATACATAAAATTGGCTTTTAAAGCAAGCAAGAGACAAAATTTGGAAAAAAAAAAGGAATTTGGTTGGATTTGACTGAAATCGGTTTAAACGGTTGAATTCGGTTTTTTCGGTTATAACCGAAACCGAACGGAATTCGGTTAGAATTCGGTTCGGATAACCATATTATGAATTCGGTTCGGTTAACGGATAATTTTTTTTTTCAAAAACCGAACAAACCGATTCGAACTAACCGAATAAACCAATAACCGAACCTATGAACACCCCTACCGGAGAGTTGGTAGTGGACTGTAATTGCAACGCGTGGGTTGTTGGGTCTGAGGATCCATTTGGGCTCTGAAGAGACATGCCGCTGAGCCCTCATTAACTATTAAAAAAATAATTAAAGATACAATAACCTCAAATCTTTCATTTAAATAACCTCTTTAGAAAGACCTTAATGCTCAAAAACATAATTTTGGTAATATACATTGTATAACATATATACTTTTACCTTTATTTAAAACATTGTTAAACTAAAATAAGAGCAAATTCAGGGTAAAAAATGCAATATCAAAAGGTTGAGTAGGGATGACCACGTGAACAAGGTTCAACCCACGAGGCCAACCCAAATCAAACCATAGTTCTTGCCTTCTTGGTAATCAATTAGGGCTAGTAAAACGGGTCTTAACATGTTTCTGATGACGCGATTAATGTTATTTAACACTTGGTTTGGTAATTCAAGTATGACCGTTTTATATTTTAGGTAATAAACAAGAAAAATAATGAAATCTAGCCTCTTAATTTTTATTATTTTTAAAAAACTTTAAAATCAAATAGTAATTTTTTTGTTAAACATGTTTAATCCCTAGTTTCGGTTTTGGCCCAACGATCATCTCGAAAGACAAACCTGATCCCATAAGTTTTCCTCGTTGACTCTTTTCGGATGCTGCCTTTGCTGATTTATTAGTTTTGACCATTTGATTTCATAAGAGAGTGGGTTCCTTTGTTAGTTCCATCACTGCAACTATCATCATCATGGTTATCTTCTGAATCGGATTCACTGCTAGCAGCATCAAGAGAGATGATTGGTTGAGAACTAGCAACGGCAGATTCAGCAGCAGCAACGGCCTCAGGGGTGTTTAGATCAGCAACCCCCAGCATTATATACAGTTAATTAAACATGCACTCAAAATTTCTAACTTTTTTCTTAAAGGGGCAAAATGAGCGAGTGGATAATGGGCTAACACTGGGTTCATAATAGCATTTTATTTTATATTTGTATAGCACAGGTTAATGCAATTATTTCAGCTTTTTATAACTGATTATTATTTCAGCTTTTTAAAACTGATTTTAACGTTATTTTACTTATTTTGTGAAAATAACGTTAAAAACGTTGGGATGATCAACTTCAATTTTGTTTGCCTCTTGAGGGGCCACACATATATACACTATATATGCGTGCACCGTAAATGAGGGTCAGTTCAAGAGGGAAAAAAAAGATCATTAAGTTAATAACTTTTCCCTTTCAGCAACAAATTTGAACCGCCAAAAGAGATCATTAAGTTCCCTCCCATCAATGTCATAACCGAGCTGAATAAAAAACATAGATAATAAGTTTAATGGATATTAATAGAAGCATTTTTGCTTCATTTATACTAACTTTTTTCTTAAAGCGGCAAAATGAGCGATTCGATAACGGGATAGGGGTAAGGTTTGTGTCCATCTTCCCCCCAGACCCTACTAAATAGTGGGAATATACTGGGTAAGTTTGTTTATAACTGATTAGTGTGCTAGGTGAGATCATAGTTACCGAAACCAATACTTAGCCCACGATTTGGATCGTGGTGTACCAGATCGGAAGTCGCTAGCGTCTCCGATCGGTCCAGTACGACGACTTCGAGCTAGATGGTTCGCCGATTTGGACTAAGCTCGGGTTAATGCAATTAATCAAAATCTGTTAATTTAATTGTTGTTGTCGAAAGACCTAAAGTCCCACATGTGACCTATAAATTATAATCAGTTTACATTAGTTCAAACAAAACAAACAAACTTAC
Source organism: Mikania micrantha (assembly GCA_009363875.1). Classification (NCBI taxonomy): domain Eukaryota; kingdom Viridiplantae; phylum Streptophyta; class Magnoliopsida; order Asterales; family Asteraceae; genus Mikania; species Mikania micrantha. The sequence goes on from CM018686.1 coordinate 58,774,196, forward strand.
ATAGTATATTCCCTCTCTTCAGTAGGGTCTGGTGGGATGGATGGAGACAAACCTTACCCCTATCCCAGTTGGGATAAAGAGCATGCTCCGAATAAGTACCCGGATCCAAGTTATCGTTTGAAGTTAATTATCCCAACGTTTTTAACATTATTTTCACAAAATAAGTAAAATTACGTTAAAATTACTTTTGCCCCTGACGGCCCACACATATATACATTATATGCGTGCCTCGCAAATGCGGCGTTAGTTTACATTAGTTCAAGAAATGAATATTGTGTATACCTGTACATCTCCAAATTTCCAAACAACTTTGGGCTGGAAAACCTCGTCTGATACCAATGCTATTTGATCATCATCAGTAATAACCTTTTTCATTTCAGCAACGGATTTGAACCGCCAAAAGAGATTAAGTTCTCTCCCATCAATGTCAAAACCGAGCTGAATAAAAAAAAAGAAAAAAGAAAATAAGTTTAATGGATATTAACAGAAGCGTTGTCGCTTCATTTATACTAATCTATGAGTTAAGAAATACAATGTACCTCAAGAAGTTTAGATTTCAAACCATGGCGTCCACTGTATACAAATATTTGAATACATGTAGACTAATATAGTAAAAATATGGTTAATACCAACATAATTTAATATTTTACATGAAAAATTCCCCAACTTAATTTTGGTACATTATCCCTAAACTAAACAAAATTACATGGAAGAAGTCCCTCGAGCTAAATTTTGTATATTGAAATCCGTAAACTTCCCTAAAATGCACGTACTTGCTGAAAAAAAAATTAAATCGTTATTTGTACAAAAATGTTCATCAATCTAAGGTAGCAAATCATTTTTTTAAAACTTTTTCACAAGTATTGCATTCTAAACAAGCATTGAGACTACAACATCAATGGTAGAGAGGCTGCTTCGATAATGAATTAAGTTGAGGATTTTTTCATGTATATTTGACAAGTTTTACGGACTTTAATAGGCCTGTAAACGAACCGAACAGTTCATGAACTGTTCGTGAACTGTTCGGTAAGAAGTTCGTTTATGTTCGTTTATTTAATAAATGAACGAACACGAACATAAAATTTGTGTTCGTTTAATTAAATGAACGAACATGAACACACCTTGTGTTCGTTTATTTATGTTCATGAACAGTTCGGTTATGTTCGTTTATTTGTGTTCGTTAATGTTCGTTTATGTTTGTTAACTATGTAATGTTAGTTATTGTTCGGTTAACTGGCTAATTTACGAATGATATGTATTTACATTTAAGATACTTGTTGTTTGTGTTTTTTTTATATACTTGTTCAATTGTGTTCGTTTATGTTTGTTCAATAGTGTTCATGTTCGTTTATGATTATTCAATGGTGTTAAAAATTGTCCATTTAAGTTTGTTCGCTTATTTTAGTTCGTTTGTGTTCATTTATGTTCATGAACAGTTCGTTTAATTTATTAATGAACGAACACAAACGAACACGAACATATTCATTTTCTTAATAAACGAACACGAACACAAAATTCGTGTTCGTTAATGTGTTCGTGTTCGTGTTAAGTTTAAATGAACGAACACGAACATGCCTGTGTTCGTGCTCGTTCGGTTCGTTTACAGGCCTAGACTTTAATATACCAAAATTTAATTGAGTAACTTTTTCGTGCAAAATAAAACATGACTGAAATCAAGAATACCTGAGTTTTCCAAGTGTAAGACCAGATTCATTAGATCTAAAAGTCCAATATCTTCAGGAGACATGATTTCATAATTACTTTTGTTCTTTAGCATTCCATCTTGATGGATTCCACTTTCATGAGCAAAAGCATTAGCACCAACAATAGCCTTGTAAGGCTGCACCTGCAATCCACTGTATTCTTCCACCTAGATAAAAATATTTCAAGTGAGCCAAATAATTATTAAACTTAATAAATTAAAAAAAAAATTAAAAAATAAATAAATAAAACTTTGATATGTACCATCTTGCTAGCCATTACAATATGTCTTGTATTGATTCCAGTGTAAAGACCGCCCAATAATTCTCCTTTGCATTTTAAAGTCATCACCACCTACTTCTAATAAGAATGCAAAAAAAATAAAAAAATAAATAAAAAAATCAATTAGTTAAGAAAACTTAAAATACAAGGTCTCAGTTATAAAAGCTCAAGGAGGTGTCTAGGTCCGAAAAGCTAAGGCGTCAGGTGTTTTGCTCTAGGTACAACCAAAAGTTGCATCTCTCTCATTTTTTTTGATAGCCGTGGTAACCCACTTGCGTGGTAAACCACTGGGTCCCTCCCAATACCTGACTAACCAAGAGTAACAGGTAAAACGCGGCCGCAAGCAACCGGGTCGGTGGCCTATTTATAATCTCTTCATCTACATACCCTAAGTTTGAATAATTTTGGCACAAATACACATGAAGAGCCGCATCAAGGCCCTGAGGCGTTTTTCAAATCGCCTCGTGCCCTAGCCGTGCATTTTAAAAACAAGATCAAGGGAAAACCTTGATTTATGTTACACTAACCTCTTCTAAAGAAGCATTTCCAGCTCTTTCTCCGATTCCGTTTATTGTCACTTCTGATTGTCTTGCACCATTATAAGCCCCCTAAAATCGCCGTATGTCAGCATATAAATGTAATGCAAATTCAAGAAGAATATAGAAAATAATTTACACATATACCTCTAAAGTATTTGCAGTAGAAAGTCCAAGATCATTCTGACAATGAGTAGAAATAATGACATTCTCAATTCCAGGTGTATTGGATTTGATGTCAGCAATGAGGTGACCGAATTCGCGAGGCCAGTTATAACCAACAGTATCAGGAATGTTAAGAGTCGTTGCACCGGCTTTTATAACCTCACCCAATATCTCATTTAAAAATTCCCTCTCTGATTTGTTTACATAACACAAATCTATCCTATGAGAATCAGATAAACAAGTTTTTCACTTTATGTAATATGCTAACCAAAAGTATGAATATACTGGGTAAGTTTGTTTGTAATTGATGAGGATCCAAATCAAACACAATAGATAATATGAATTGAAATAAGAACAATGAAGAAGAAATCTGAGAAACGATTTATATTGCTACTGAAAATAGAAAGCGATTACATCAAGATGATGTCCCAGGGAATATCCCTTCTCCAATCAGGAGCCACTGTTAACCCTAAATAATTTTCTTCACACCCATCTCATAAGACTAACTTCTATTTATAACCCACTACTAAACAACTAAAGACCAATATTACCAAACCACCCTTACTAGACCTTACCATTACTACTAACTATTACTAACATACTAATATAACCATGATCTCTATCATTACTCCCCCCTTATTTAAAAGTCTTGTCCTCAAGACTTGGGAGTTAACCATTGATCCTTTCGCACTTTAATGATCTTGCCTTCCGGACATTTTTGAGCTGGCCCATATCGATTACACCAACGCAAACAATTTCCTTTCTTCTTACGCACTTTCCATTCCAAGCACAGAAGATATTGAACTCCTCGATCATGATGCAAAACCTTTCCCGGCACAAAAGTAGAAGCAGCTCCTGATCGATTTGCAGAGAACGAGTATGGCCTCTTTGATAGAGGTGTGGACTGTTGGTCATAGGATGGAGGTGACCCACCCGGTTTGGAAATAACCTGGCCCCACATGTGGGTAGCTTCAAAAGGCTGAAGTGGATCCCCATAATGGAAAACATAAGTGTTGCTGGGATTAGAGAGAATCCTCTCTTCCACATTTGTTGTCAAGGCATCAGGAGTGGAATTTATGTCCAAAGTGAGGTTCTCCTTTTGAATGTCTCTCGGAGGTTGAAATCCACTGAATTCAGGCAATGGAAGCTTCTGCAAATCTACTGAGCCATCCTTGGAACCGGAGGAAGTACCAGAACGGGACAAAATAATTCCAGATGCTCCTGAGAAAGTCTCAACAAATTGTTTGTCATGTTGCTTCATCCAATCGAGAAATGTTTTGCGAAATTCAATTGAAGCCGATCGCTCTTCCTTCAACAATTTGAGCGATGATTTAATTTCTGCCACGTCTTTCTGAAGTTGAAGGATCTGTTGTTCGTGAGCATCTAATCGAGAGGTTTGAGTAACCATGATTGATAAAGTGTATAATCCAACCGAATCGATGAAATTGAGTCAACAGAAATGGAGTCAAATCAAAATTGAAATTGAAATCAACAGAAACTGAAATGGAAGCAAGAGAAATTAAAATTGAAATTGAATCAACAGAATTTGAAATTGCCGTGAATCAACAGAAATTGAAATTGAATTGAATCAACATAAATTTAGAATTAAGAGAGAATACGAGTTGCCTCACATCGTGACTTGAAACAAATCAGAATGTAAAATGAAATCGTGACTTTGAAGGATACAAATTACATCCAATAGGAAACACGATGCTTAATTTGAGAATGGCTGAACCTGCAATCAGCGATGAATTGGACGACGAAGAAGGAAAATCAGCGAAAATGGAGGATGACGGCGGCGATTAGGTATCCACAGTGATGAAATTGGAATTGAATTGAAGGTTTAGAACGGCGGCAGAGATGAAATTGGATGTTTTAGGTCGGCAACAGAGATGAAATTGGATGTCTAGGTTGACGGCAAGTCTTCAGCAGTGATGAAATTGGAATCGACGACCGCCATAGATAGAAATCGAATTAAGGGTTGATAACGGCAGGTCTTCAGCAGGTCGGACCAATGATGAGGATCCAAATCAAACACAATAGATAATATGAATTGAAATAAGAACAATGAAGAAGAAATCTGAGAAACGATTTATATTGCTACTGAAAATAGAAAGCGATTACATCAAGATGATGTCCCAGGGAATATCCCTTCTCCAATCAGGAGCCACTGTTAACCCTAAATAATTTTCTTCACACCCATCTCATAAGACTAACTTCTATTTATAACCCACTACTAAACAACTAAAGACCAATATTACCAAACCACCCTTACTAGACCTTACCATTACTACTAACTATTACTAACATACTAATATAACCATGATCTCTATCAGTAATTATGCTAACCAAAAAAAATACATTTTATAAGAACTAGCAATTTTGATAAAAATAAATAAATAAATAAAATAAAACTGATGATTACATCTAAAGAATGGTTCTTATTTGTCATATTTTTGCAAGAACAACGCTTAGTTTGCAAGACAACTGGTTAAAAACACAAACATAACACAAATCTATATTTTGTACCAATTCTATCAAAAAATTCACACCACATTTTACCTATATTTACAAGAACATATCAAAATGACCACATCCCTATGATCTATTTCAATATTAGGGTACTAGCTAAATGCCTAAATCCAAATTTAGGTGAAAATTAATGCAAATTACAATTATAATCATAATTTAGGAACCAGACACAAGGGTTTTGATTGATCATACATGAATGATATACTATGTCATAATGTTACGCATTTCAGCCCAAAATGCAATAATATTTTACCCAATTTTATCCATGTATCTTGCTATAGGTGAAGATTGTCATGTATACCTGCCAGCATCTTCCGGGCTAAACTCAACATCATCACACCCCAAACTTCTTGCATATGCCACCATACTTCTTGCTTTCTCAACCACTTGTTCTTTTGACATTTTCAGCTTATACTTCATATGAATCTCACTAGTTGCAATAAACAAATGAATCCTAGGAAACTTATGAAGGTATTAGAACTATTATATCAACGAAACTTGCAAAGAAACACAGAACAAGTAATTGAAGATAAATGCCAGGGAATTCTCTTGTGTTTATTGATAAATGAGTGAGTACAAAACAAGAACCAGAGAATGCTATATATAGCTACAAAACAAACTAAAAAAACGTAACAGACCTATAGACTAGGACTCCATAACCATATACCCGTTAGGAGAATTATTCAAACAATAAACAACGTGCATAAACCCACACAAACTAAACTCAGTTAGGAGATCCCTGAAAATCCTCATGAGATTGAATCAGCTTTCATTACCCTCCCTTGATTCAAACTCCATAACTCCCGGCTGGTATCTGAAGTAGACAAACTTTTCCCTACACAATGATTTGGTCAACACATCTGCCAGTTGACTATGAGTACTGCAGTATTCCAAGCTTACTTGTTTTTGCATAACCATTTCTCTGAAGAAGTGATGTTTCAACTCAATGTGTTTGGATCTACTGTGCATAACAGGATTCTTTGAAAGATTAATTGCTGATTTGTTATCACAGTAGATAGTAGTTGATTCTTTTTGTTCAAAGCCAAGATCTTGAAGAATCCTTCTTAACCATATTGCTTCACATGTGGCTGCTGTAGCTGATATGTATTCAGCTTCTGTACTTGATAATGCAACTGTGTGATGCTTCTTTGAACTCCATGCAACTGCACCACTCCCTAGAGAGAAGAGATAAGCTGAAAGACTCTTGCGATCATCTGCACAACTGGCCCAATCATTATCACTGTATCATGTCAGCCGAATCTCTTTAGTCTTTTTGTACCAAATTCCAAACTTTGCAGTACTTGCCACATATCTCAGAATACGTTTAGCTGCACCCATATGAATCTTAGACGGACTTTGCATGAATCTTGTTATCAGGCTCACAGCATAGGCCAAGTCAGACCTTGTGTGAGTTAGGTAGATGAGCCCACCAACCAAACTTCTAAATTGTTCTTCATTGACTTTATATGCTTCATCATTTAACATCAGCTTCTCATTGCAATTCATAGGAGTAGCTTCATTCTACCAATCTATATCCCAAATCTAGTGATTAAAGTATGAGCATACTTTTCTTGACTCAAGAATATACCTTCTTTACTCTGGTTCACCTCGAGACCCAAAAAATACTTTAACAGCCCCATATCAGTCATTTCAAATGATTGTTTCATTCCTTGTTTGAATTCCTTGATCATGTTATAGCAAGAGGAAGCACAAATAATGTCGTCTACATATAAACAAACATAAATAGCATCACCTGAATTGTTTTGTTTAATGTAGAGAGTTGGTTCATTGTGACTCCTTTTATAACCATGCTCAAGAAAATATCCATCTATTTTAGCATACCACACCCTTGGAGCCCTGCTTTAATCCATATAAAGCCTTATTTAATTTGTAGACCATATCAGCTTTTCCTTGTACCACAAACCCTTCAGGTTGTGCAACATAGATATCTTCTGTTAAGTCTCCAACCTAACTGAGCAGCTACAGCTAGAATAACTCTAATAGTTTCAAATCTGGCCACTGGAGCAAATGTTTCTTGAAAATCAATGCCATACTGCTGTGAATATCCTTTGGCCACTAACCTTGCTTTATACTTTAAGATTTCACCATTTGGTCCAAGCTTCGTTTTATACAGCCATTTCACACCCACAAGATTTCTATCAGGTGGTAAATGAACTAACTGCCATGTGTGATTCTTTTCTGTGGCTTGTAATTCAGCATTCATGGCGTCTTTCCACTCCTTGCTCTTGGAAGCTTGTTCATACGAGATTGGATCTGCAGTAGTAAGAGCAAACAGACAAGTTGTAACATCACCTTCATCTTCTGATAAACTATTTCCTGTAACATAGTCTTTAAGCCACGTAGGTGGCTTACTGGTTCTTTTTGAGGGGCCAGCATTTGGAATAGATATAGGAGCAGGCACTGATGGGGACTGGTTATAAGTATTTTGTGAGGAATGGTCATTTTCTGGTGAGGGAGTAGTATTTGTCTGTGAGGTAGGTATAGAGGTTGACCCAAGGGTATTTTGGTCAGGAATAGTATCGTTGGGTATGGGGGTATGGTATTGTTTTGATTGGATGGCTCAATAGGAAATGGGTCAGAAAAAGTAAAAACTTTTTCCTAAAACTTTTTCCTGTTTATTCTCACTCCATACCCACTTGGTGTTTTCAAGAAAAATCACATCCCTTTTTGTTGAAACAGTTTTGGTTAAAGGGTTATATAATATGTATCCTGCACTTTGAGCTGAGTAACCAAAAAAGATATTTTTCTCAGATTTATTGTCTAGTTTTCTTCTTAATTGTGATGGGACAAGTGCATATGCAACACAACCAAAAGTTTTCATGTGGGTAATAGAAGGTTTTTTACCTGACCAAGCTTCTAATAGAGTTTGTTTTGCAAGTATTTTGGTAGGTGATCGATTTATAACATGAATTGCTGTTGCAACTGCTTCAGCCCATAAAAAATTAGGAAGATTCTTCTCATGCAGCATACTTCGAGTCAAATTCATTATTGTTCGATTTTTCCTTTCTACAACCCCATTGTGTTTAGGTGTATAAGGAATAGTGAGCTCCCTTTTTATGCCTGCTTCTTTACAAAAATTATCAAACTCTTGTGAGCAGAATTCCCCACCCCTATCAGATCTTAACACTCTGATAGAACTGCCACTTTCGTTTTCAACCATTGTTTTAAAAGATTTAAACTTCACAAAAGCATCCTTTTTGTTGCTCAAAAAATAAACCCAACTCATGCGTGTTAAGTCATCTATGAAAAGTAGAAAATATAGACTGTTACCTAGACTTGGTGATTGCATAGGCCCACATAATTCTGTATGCACCAGCTCTAGCTTAGTCTTTGCACGCCATGAGTTGGACTGAAAAGGCATGCGCACTTGCTTGCCCATGATGCATGATTCACATGGAATTGTCTTGCTGATAGCAGGCAGACCATGCACCATCTTGTTATCATGTAAAAACTTTAAGCCATCAAAGTGAATATGCCCATACCTACAGTGCCACCTTAATAATTCAGCATCTTGTTTATTCAGACTTGACTCTTGAATTGTGACAAGGCTTGTGGCATCAAATAGGAACATGTTGTTTGTAGCAACAGGAACTTTCAGCAATACTTTTCCAGTCTCTTTATTCTTGACTGTACACTTGTCATCATCAAAGACGAGTGTGTATCCTCTCTTCATAAGTTGACCTACGCTGAGTAAGTTATACTCTAGCTTAGGTGCATAAAGAACATGTTCCAACAATCGAAAGTTCTTGTCATTTGTTTGAATCTTCACAGTTCCTCTTCCTTCTACCGCCAGTTTCTTTCTATCACCCAGACGAACATCGTGCTTGTAGGATTTATCTAAATAGATGAAGCTATCCTTTGATCCTGTCATATGGTTTGAGCAACCCGAGTCTATGAACCATAGATGATTGAACACACCAGAAGATGATGTATTCGTCATCAGCATCTATGGATCATCACTCATTAGCTCTTGTGAGTTTATTACTGTCATTAGCAAGTGCTGATCATCATCTTCAATTTGTTCTTCATTTGCTTCATTTGCTACAACATTTGCTTGAGCCTCATTGTTCATGACTCTCGAGAAGTAATCACCTACGACCTCGTTATCTTTCATGGATAGATTTTCAAACGCTCTTCTCAGACTCTGTAATTTTACCGATTGAACTTGAGAGTCACCTTGAAATTCCAGACGCAGAATTTCCTAAGTCTCTTTTGCAGATTCAGCAGGAGCAATTCGTGAAAACAGACTGTCCTGTACACCCTGTTGGATGATGGACATGGCCTGGGCGTCTTTCTTTTTAACTTCTCGATTGTCTGGTGACCCATCACCAACAGCAGTGATACCCAGATAGACAACCTCCCACAATTCTTTAGATCGCAGGATGGTCTTCATTCGGAGACTCCTGTGTTCATAGCCTTCTCCTTTAAAGACTGGTACAATCGGAGCAGAAGAGTTAGCAATAGATGATTCAGCCATGAGATCGTTTTTTTTTTTTATGAGATCGAACCAAGGAGGAGATGAGACTCTAGCTCTGATACCACTGAAGGTATTAGAACTATTATATCAACGAAACTTGCAAAGAAACACAGAACAAGTAATTGAAGATAAATGCCAGGGAATTCTCTTATGTTTATTGATAAATGAGTGAGTACAAAACAAGAACCAGAGAATGCTATATATAGCTACAAAACAAACTAAAAAAACGTAACAGACCTATAGATCCCTGAAAATCCTCATGATTCACACAAACTAAACGTGCATAAACCCACACAAACTAAACTCAGTCAAGAGATCCCTGAAAATCCTCATGAGATTGAATCAGCTTTCATCAACTTAGCATCTTTCACAAGCTGACGAGCGATATCGAGCTTTTCTTTGGTGGTCATGGTGGCGCCGGGAACTGTTCGTCGTCGCGAAGAGTGGTGTTGAAGATGCGGACGTAGCTACGGTCGGAGATGTGATTGGGGATGCAGTCCGGCCGGCTGTAGCAGAGGCATGGGAGCGGTTTGGGGGACGAGAAAGTCAGGGATGAAGATTTGCAAGAGAGTATCGTTCGCAACGGAGAGATCGCGTCCTTTTTGATCGGTGTGAAGGAACGTGGGAACTCTAGGGTTTGCGCCGCCATAGATGAACCCTAAGTTTACTGACCTTTCAAATTGTAGTGAACTCCCTTGACCAGCCATTTTGGACCTTAGACCAGGTCTTTGGACCTTTTGGGCCCTGAACCGGGCCTTGGCCTCCCTGCGCGAACCTTTGATCTAATTTGGACTATTTAAGTGTTTTTGAAGCCCTAATTCGAATTTAATCAACCCTAGACGGCTGATTACGAACAAGAAACTTAATTTTGAAGATTTTGAAGGTTTGGGGCTGAATTGGACGCTCGGGGGAGGCTCAGAACGCATATGAAAGTGTCCGGAAACACGTTTTCGGGTTCTTTTGCTTCTTTTCTTGATTATTTCTCGTTTGTTCTTGAATCCATGGATATGTTTCTGAATGTTTTTCATATTATTATTGTTCTAAACATGTTTCTTGGCTAAACTCATTGTATTACCTAGATTTGGAAGACGATTGGATGATTTTTACGGTTTTCAGGATTGTTTTTATGGATTTGGATTGTTTGTGATTATGATCAGATTATATATGATTAATATAGGTTATTTATTGCTGTAATGATGATCTATAAATGCATGATGATGTCCAATTGATAAGTCTTGGTTGTTTACTACGTGTTTTGACCGATTTTATCAGTTTTAGGGTTAGATTTCGTATCTAATTCTATTTGGGTTTGCTTTGGCCAATTAAACCTTAGGATATTATATGTAATTGGATTATAAACAGTACGATTATCATTCCTGAGACTAATAGCGTGATGGAATTTGGATTATTAGGGTTTTAGGGTTTTTCGGGCAAATTACGTGACCATTGGGTTTTCCTGTTTATTCCTTGGGATTCCTTGTGATTCAAGGTATTAACTTATATATTTTGATGGATACTTATACGTCTTTACACTTTTGATGTATCGATATTGTTGAAACTGACCACGTGATACGATCTTTTGAATCCTTAAACGATCCGTGCTTGGAGGGACTGACTAGGCAATCTATTACACATCCCGGTGATCCTTCACATGACTCGTTGGAACATTATTTAGCATTAGTGAGACTGACCTTGTGATCTAATGGTTCTGAGTGTTTCCTTTGTTGTCATATCCTTATTGACCGGATACCCCGTATCTCATTCCCGAAACTGTTAAAATTACCGTTAGGATTCCAAGTCTAGGTAGTACCCTTTCTTATCAGATTTCTTAGTTCCTTAAATTCGTTTCAGTTGTCAAGGTTATATTATTTCTTTATTTCTTCGTTATAAAACTCTTTTCTAAAAACACCAATTTCCTTATTTGGTAATTTCCTTCTATAGTCTTAGCTTTGTCTTTATTTAGAGTTAATTCCTAGATTCCGTGTCCTTAGGTTCGATATCTGGACTTTCCTTAGCTATACTTCATACGTCGTGTAGTTCGGTTTAGGTTATTTCGATTTATTACTCGATAGTGTGGAACCTTTATTTCAATATACATAAACCGACACATCAAAAGCCGTATAGCTTTCCTGGAGACTCTCGATGAAAGTTTCTTCACTTATATGCCAAAGCATGTCATACCAAACGTCTAGAAAGCTACTAAGTTCTAATATGTCAAAGATATTCAACTATGGATACCATTCCTCAAAGCATAGACACCTTACACCTATGATTAGTAAGGGTGATTTTTTATTTCATCTAAGGTATAATGGTGTCACAAATTCTAAAAATTCCATAATACTTGCACTATGATTTTATGGCATCTCATCTATGATTTTGTAAGGGTGATTCCTTAGTATATCTAAGTGTCATAATGTCGCACAATTATACATTTTATACAAATCACAGAGGACTTATTACATTAACCTATGGTTAGTGAAGGTTATTCATTACTACACCTAAGGTATTTCCATGTTATAAAACTCACCTTTTCACAATAACCATAACTTTAACTTTTTTTTTTTAAAGTCAACATCGTTCGACACATTCTCACATATTGACCAATCCACACATATATGGATTCTCCCAATGCCTCACTAAGGAGGACTTACATGACAAACTCAATGTCATTCCAAGATGGTTTTACACTTCAAACACAACGCCACTCCCTAGTGGTCTTACAGACAAATTCAACGCCACTCACAAGTGGTCTTACATGATAAATCCAACGCCACTCACAGTGGTCTTATATGATAAATCAAATGCCACTCACCAGTGGTCTTTCACGTTAAATTCAATGCCACTCACCAGTGGTCTTACAGATTTGTACACACAAAATGCCATACGTCATGGTCTTAAATTTGCTTCAACACTACTGTGAATAGTTTCCAATTCCATGTGTCAATTACTATCAACATATAATGACACTATTACTAGTTATGAAATCATATCATAACATTCACCAATTTTAACAAAACTCGTATTAGTACGTCAAATATTTGATTCACACTATCTAAATACCACTCTATGTGGTTATCTATATATGTACTTCCACCCAAATATGGATCCTCACCACTTCATGTGTCAATTATCAATTAACATAAAACGACACGATTCCAACTCTTGAAATCAACACCTATCATTCGTCAAGTACTAGAAGACATCTATCAATATACTACATTCAACACAAACATTACCACTTTAATATGACTTATGGTAGCATATTAAGTTAGTGGATTACTCACCTTGGCCCGTAGGATAGCTAAACTTCATAACTCTTTCTCGATTCTAGGGATTCCACTTTCCATTTCATTTCCTATACAATTTGTACAGAAAACACACATTTAACATTCATGATTCATTTACAAATCATACTGCATGCAAGGACTCCAATTTCTACTTTTGTAGTGAAATCCTCATTTTGGTTCTTTTATGCTAATACTTGCACCACCCATTTGCAAGTATTTTTGACACTTAGAACACACTATAATATAAATAACATATTCAATAAACCCATCATTTATTGTCTAAACCAAATGGGAAGGGCTATCTTGATTTAGTGTATAAAACTTTACTTTTAAAAAAATGTACTTACAGCACAGCAGCTGTCCGTGCTTGTTTTTGACAACTGTAAAAGCTGAATTGGTTCAACATGTTCAAATATAAAATGTAGTACACTCAAATACCTTTCCAACGATATAAAATACGCCTCAATCGGAGGTACGGTTGATTTTATATGAATTTTCTAAAATCAGTACAGCAACAAAAATATGTTCATTCAGCATGCTGAACTTTCTGCCTTCATACAGAAATTGACTGTTTTGACTCCATTGCAGCCCAAATCAGCTTCTAATATTCAAATACGAAACGTAGTAGACTTGAAGATCTTTCCAGCCATATAAAGTATGCTTTCTAAATATTTTTCTATGATTTTATATGATTTTTCAAAAACAGTGCAGTAACCATTTTTATATCCAATCTGCACTTGATTTTATTTTTCATTTAGGCATTTCAACAAACATGTTATGTTCATGATTTTACTAATTCATTATCACTAACATTTGACTACTTTCAAATATCCATTTTTCATTCATTATCATTTTTTGCTAAAGATTAGTTTAGGTGCTGCACAAAAACATCAAAACCATGATTTATACAACCTTTACCCAACCAATCTCATTCATGTATTGAGTTTACATCAAACCCATATGCAAACCCAACCCATATGAAAAATTCAGCACTTGTACATACAATTACTCATTTTCAAGTTGTTTCTTAAGCAATTTAAACATGGTTTCATGGTTTCTAACACCCATCAACACTCAAATTTCGAATTTAGGATAAACCCTAATTTCTCATCTCAAGAACTTTCAAGAACATCAAAAGAGGAATCTAAAATCACTTACAAGTTGTTAGTAATCACTAAGGATAGTGATTAAGCCTTCAAGCTCAGATTTTGAACAAGAACTCAACACAATTAGAAGCTAGGGCTTGAAATTCTTCCATTTCTCCCTTGGTTTCTTCTCTGGTCGAACACACACACATACGTATGAACTTTCTGAATTTTGACCAAGTATATAGTCATATCCTCTTTAAATCAACTTTGCCTAATTGGCAATTTCAGCCCCTCAAACTTCTAAACTAGTTAACTCACTTTACCAACCTAATCAAGTTAGTTACTAAGTTAACTATAATACCCCAATTGTTATTATATTATTATCATAGCCTAATTTAAAATATAATAACGTTTATTTATTGAAACACACCTGACTGATAAAACCGGTCGTTACATAAAAGAACCATTTTTATCCACAAATTTAAAGAGTAAAATAATAACTTCCTGAAAATTACTTTTATACCACTAAAAACATGTGGTTCAAAATTAGTTCATTTATTTCCTTTATATTTAGTGGTTTTTAATGAAATAAGTCCATGTATATAACACATTGTGTGTGTATGATTCTTTTGCTTTTAAACTAATATTTATTTTTAATTGAACATCTATCTTCAATGATGATACATACATACATGTTTTTTTAGAAACATACTTACATTGAGAACCCCATAACGTGTGTCACCGCTTCAATGTAAAATTAATATAAAAGAAATTAAAAAAACACTGATCTGTTTTTATCTTTCTTATATTTCTTTTTAAGTTTCTTAGTGGTTGATGGAATGTGATTGGTATTTTTGGTGCTTATTTCTTCAAATTTATCACTTTTTTTTGCTCGTATTAAAAAAACTATAAAAACGTGGATGTAATGCACATAAAAGTGTATGTTCATATTAACAAAAACAATACATATCATATCTTTAAATAATCTTTCTAATTTCTTAAACCAATAAAAAAAAATATTCGTGAGACAATTGACACTTTTTTGGTACTCTAAATTTCTTATTTTCCTTCCTAATGTTTCATTCAAAGGTTAAAACTAATTTTTATATGGATCTTTATATACATGAGTAGACATCCTTTTGGTTTCTTATTTTACACTTTCAGTAAATCAAATATAAACCCTAATTCTGGTATACAGTGTTTCTTCACTTAAACTATTTTTCAATCTAAAAGATTTCCGTATCGATTGTATATACATTTAAGAATTTCATGTTTTCTTATGGTTCAACCCATGTAACACGTGTGTTAATAAGCTAGTCTAAAATATATTAAAACTACATGCATTTTTATAAATTTATATGCATTTAAAAAAAATAAATAACAAATAATAGAAAAATTAGAAATAACTATTGTAGTTCTCTAACATATATGTGGTATTATAACGATTGTGTATGTGTGCATGTATAAAAAACAATGATTTGTTTTTATCTTCCTCATTTATTTTTAACAGTGGGTTATTACTCTTGTATTACACGAATTTAATATATTAAATAGCATGTAATGAAAATTCGGCAAGTATAAAATGATATTTTGATATAAAATGATTAATTTACATATTAATTAAGCTTAAAATAAGTCAATAAATAAAAAAGGCATAACTGCTGTAGCAAAATGTTATTTCTTAGATGCTTAAATGAATTGTAATTGATTCTGCTAAATAGCTTCCAAATTGGCTCCAATACCTCTTCAATCATATTGAGGGGTTGGGCTCCTCATAATGATGGCAAATAAAAACTAGAGAGCAACGAGAATACCTGATAATTGAAACATCTAGACCGGATATCAAACCGAGTATCGGATTGATTTCAAAATAGTTCACTTAAAAGTTAAACAAACATACCAACAAATAATAGTCTCTAGTCAATAATCATTATAACACCTCAATGCTCAAAGGTTCATCTGCTACTTTTTACATACTAAATCACATCAATGCATACTGCAAGAAACTGCATATTGTATCACATCAAGCATACATCATTGAATCACATTGCATCAAGTATGATGATTCGCTCTCAAAATTGCATCAAACGCATCGAGCATTATACGCACATATTAAAAACCAAGATAATAACTAAATAGAACATATGACCGGACCTTTTGTTCTCATACTATATGCATTCAAGATTGATAATACATCATATATGTAACCGTGAATCCGAAGCAATACCTCATGCAAATGCTACAAGCAATTGTCACGATTTCCTGAAGTCGTAATGAATTTTGACTACGAGAGCTCAAGGATCTTTGGTCGTTTTCCTCGTTGACTCTTTTCAGATATTGCCTTTGCCGATTTATTAATTTGACCATTTGACTTTATAGGAGAGTGGGTACCTTTGTTAGTTTCATCAATGCAACTATCATCATCATGGTTATCTTCTGATTCGGATTCACTGCTAGCAGCATCAAGAGAGATGATTGGTTGAGAACTAGCAATGGCAGATTCAGCAGCAGCAACGGCCTCTGGGGTGTTTAGATCAGCAACCCCCAGCATTAGATCCTGTTAAGTGTTTCCAAGTGAATAGATCCAGTTAATAAAACATGCACCCAAAATTTCTAAGCTTTTATTAAAGGGGCAAAATGAGCGATTGGATAATGGACCAACACTGGATTCAAATAGTAGTATCTTATTGTATAGCACAGGTTAATGCAAGTCCACAAACAATTATTTCAAATTTTTGTAACTGATTAATGCGCTAGGTAAGATTACAAAAAATCCACAATGTTTTAAAAATAATCTAAATCTTTGAATAGATAAGTTGGGAAGTTAGAGAGAATATGAATCAGACTTTACGAGACTTTCAGCCTGTTAACCTAACCCTTTTAGATAGTTGTTTTATTTTGACCTGGGTTCAAACCTTGCCCAAGACAAAAAAAAGTTAAAATAAAATAACTGTTCAAAAGAAAGATAAAAACGCGCCAGCCCATTTGAATTTGAAAGTTGACACCCACCAAACAAAGAATAAAAGAAACATGATGTAAAACTTCAAAATTTAAGGACTGCTTGTGTTTTAAAACCCTCGGTAGTTAACCAATCTTAGGACTTCGCCGTATCTAGAGAAACAGGGAGTAATATATTGAGAAGCAGAAACATATAAAGACAATGAAGCCCAAAGCCTCCACTTCTCTGTATTTTATCATAAAACTACTTGTATAATCACCTTTTAAAAGACATGTTTCATTAAAATATATAACCCCCCTATGATTGATTATAATATTTTAAACCAGTATTTTTAACTCAATAGAAAGAAAATAATAATAAAAAAAGACATAGAGAAGGCTAAACAAGGAAATTGAGTTGGGGGTTGGAGAGGTATGAAGAAAATCGGTGAAGAAAGTGAGTGTGATAACTGATAAGATTTAATTATTTAAACATTATAATGACCAACAGTCATATTCAAAATTTAGTGTTTCAATGGATCGATCCTGAAGAATTATAGACCGATCTAGCATTAACCTGTTGGATGATTTACTGGAACAGTGGATCAATATTTAATCTGTTGGATCACATAAATGTATCAGATTGGATCTTTATCAAAACCCAACCCATCGACAGGCTATGAGATTTAAGGCTCCAACACCATGCAACTTTTAGAGCCAAAAACTTATTTATCATCTAAAAAACTCCTTACTTTAGGTTACCGAGTCACCTAAAAGTGAGGAACTTACAGCATAACTTCCAAGTGGCACAAACAAATAATCATTATGAAAAAATGAGAGAACAAATAAACTTTTGGAAAATTGAATGATAATCAGTAAAGGTTATAACTTATTTCCATGAGTGTGAGTAATTTAAATGCACAAAGGGAAAAGGTTGGCTGTTACATACCATTTCAATGTATTCTGATTCATCACCTGTGAGTGCCTCAATATCATGGTTCTTGGAGTTCTGCATATTAAATGCATATTTTGGTTAGATGTCTATACATAGGTGATGAGCGATGAACACAGGAAAACTTGCATACCATTGTATCTTGCTGCAACTTCTTATTTGATTCTGCCATGATTCCTAAAAAGTCTCTCACTTTGCCCATAACTGAAGCAACTAAAAAACCATTAGAACACGATAGAAACACATAATATTATTATTATTATTATTTCATCTCATTAGCTCCTATACTTGTTACTTAAACGATGTAACTCATTACACATGTTTTGTTGCAGATGGAAATCAACGTATTCATTTGCGTGCAACACAACCTATTCAAAGCTTCAAACACTAATTTGCATCAAATAACAATTAATCAAATTAGAAAGCTCCAAAAACTGGTTCATTATACCTTTTTGTAATTCAAACAATAATCATACATCTAAACATTTGTAATTCATCAAATTACAAAAGTGAAAATTAGCGTAGAAGATTTGCAAGTAAATACACCGGAGTAACAATATATCCTCCTAGACCACATTAATTGTTGTGCAATTAACAGGAGCCAGCAACAAACTTATACAATTCTGACCACAGATCATTATGAATGAATCACAAAAGCCAAAATTGTATCAGACCAGAGTTACAAACACAATAGTAATTCATCTTCCTACACCACATCAATCGAGCAACGAATTGTGTAATTAACAGACGCCAGCAATAAAAAATTGCAATTCTGAGTTTGTGACCACAGATCATTGATTAAACAGATATAAACATACATACGAATTCAAATTTAACCTTGGCTAGGGGGAAGAGCGGAAATAGTAGGTTTGTTATCCGGAAGTGCATTAGCTTTGGTTTTTGCAGCTTCGAGCTTCTTTAACAGATCATCGTCATCTCTTTTGCAAACAAGAAGAGATGATTCTGCACAGAAAACAACAAAACGGTGCAGCTTTTCAATAAATTTAGCAAACGAGTTGAAATCATCAGTGTGTTTGATAAACATACCTTTGGAAGAAGGATTCTGAGCGTTGGTTTCTAGGGCAAGAAGAGCTTGACTGTTGCCGGTGCTATGCCCCATTCTCGTTCGTTAAACCTGCTACGAGCAGCACCAAGTGTGTGTGTGTGTGTGATGTGCCGGAGGAAGATGGCCCCGTAGCAGTTTGATTTAGGGTTCAGGGGGGGTTTAGTGTTTTATGTGATGATTGTAGGGTTGGGTTCAGGTTAAATGTTCGACCGTTTGAGCCTTGAGGTGGGTTTTTTTTGGCACGCGTTATTTGGACACCCTCCAGGATCATTAACACCACTTAGCTTCTCACGGGTTGTATGACCATATACGGGTCATATGAATGTCAGATTTTGTCTGACGGTTAAAAGTACATACAGCCCGTATGGCCCTATACTGGTCGTATGGATGTCAGATTTTGCCAGTTTTGTCGGAAATAAAATATCCATACGACCCGTATAGCGGTATAGGTCCACACGAGTCGTATGGATGGTGTATGTTAAACCAGCCTGATGTCTCCCTAACATGTCCCTTTTTTTATACTCATGGAAACCCACGCTTACGTGTTAAACCCATAGATCTTCCTTGATACCTGATTAACCAAAAAAACAGATAAAGTGCAACCAAAAACAACCGGATTGATATCGAGAATTGAACTTAATACATTTATGTTGGTTCTATTACAGTAGGGGTGTCATTAGGGTTGGTTTCTCGGGTTGCACGGGTCTGGTTATTCGAATTTTTGTAATATGAAACTAGAACCGAGAATTGAACCATATAACTTCAGTTTAATTGGTTCTCAGGTTTCGGTTATCGGGTTGGATTAAACGGTTCTTGGGTAATACTTGAAAAACTAATATTCTATTTTTCAAAGAAATAAAATAAAAATATATTTAATCATAACATACGTTTCCTTAAAAATTTCAAACATTCAACCATAATATAACCAAAACATGTTTAACCAAAACTTACATTTCTTCAATAATCTTAAAACATAAAAAGGTTTTGAAAATCAAAGAATAGAACCACTCTTAAAATGCTAGTTCAGGTTTTTTGGGTTTACCCAAACAAGCCTTGTGGGTACCTAAAGACCGAGCCATTCTGTGACAGTTGCGTACGAAAAATTCGGCATTAATGAGGTGAGCACATTTGGTCGTGCTTGAAATCCACGAGGATTTAGTAACTTTTGTTATTGGGGATTGATAGTATGTGAAAAATGATGAACGTGGGCGAAAACCGTGCACAAAACGGAGTTCTTCGTTCAGAATGCATTGAAACCTTCAAAAACGAAATTCTTCGTTCTTACTCGACCTTCAGACGCAAAAATGGTTTCCTAACACTTCTAAACTTCAAATCAAAGCCTTTTAAACATCCGGATCATCCCAGGAATCATATATACAAGTTCTGATCGTCGTTCTAACCGCAAGAATTCGTCAGAACAGGTAACGGTTCGTTTTAACCTTCTAGCTCGATTTTGATTGATTAGATCTTGATTTTGAACGTAATGAGATAGTTAGGATTGTTGATTATTGCCTAGATGATGGCTAGGATTGGTTATAAACGAAGAACACGAAGTTCTGACGGTTAAATCCTTGTTTTGATCCGTTGTAATGCCCGATTTTCATGAAATCATACCCATGATTATAATGGTTTAAACCATTTGATTATACAATGTAGGTGATTAGTTTGATTAATCTTTGAAATGCAAAGGTTAAATCCAAGTATTTCAAACTAATCATAATCATTAACATACTCATTGGAATGATTATCTGATGTTTTGTGATAACAGTCAGATTAGTATGTTAAATCTGGTTATTTAACCTATTCTAATGCTACATTGTGATATTTCATGATATTTGGGTAATCAATAATAAGGATTAATCATTTCTAAGTCATTAAATCATCTAGAAACTGTTTTAGCATTATAATCAACAACATTAACTATTTGGTTAATCTGAGATTATTCTGATTAATCAAGAGTGTCATCAACTTTGTATTAGGAATCTGAATCAGTATAGGTTCCTACATTATCATACATTGTATGATATAACCTTAAATTAATTAATTATATAATTAATATCGAGTTGATGATTTACTAAGCAATGTCTTTGACATTGAACGTTCAGAAGGATCTAATCAGTAAACTAGAACATAAATAACTTATTAAAGATAATTAAATGCAGAATCATCTCTGTACTATCAGTTTGGTGATACTCTGCTACCCTATTATCATCAGGTGAGTTTCGTACAACCCCTTTTATTTTTAATCTTTTATAAACATCGGGGAACTCTGCAAACTGTTGTCTGAACATATGATATGCATCAATGATATCTGTGTGATTTCATGTGATTTTGTGGGATTTCATGGGATTTTGCCTGTAGACTGAACTCTATCATGGAACTGAAAGTCCTCATTTTTGAACTGTATCTAGTGAACCCATGTGTGTGGCCCGAGCAGAAAACATTGATAGTACTATTGGTTGACACCCCATTCGCTGGGAGGATTGCATCTCCCCTTGTGTAAATGTTTGTTATCTGTTTCCTGAACTTCTTAATGGTGTGATAGACATTAAGATAATGAGGCACTAAGATATGTACCGACGGGTAATATCTTGAGACAGACTAGACGTCCTAAAGGAACTAGATACAGGTCCCATGGTTATCCAGAACTGAACTTTTGAGAACGTGCTTATCATATCATATTGTTTTAAATTGAACTGTCGATCTCACCAGCTTTGTGCTGACGTTTCAAACTCAAACCTTTTTGCAGGTAAGCAGTAATAGCCGGTGAGGATGCACTTTTGAGATATTTGCACTTTAATAATTAGTATTGTAATTAAATAAATATAGTTGTAATGTGGTTGTGATTGCGACACCTTGGTAATGTATTTACTTTAAGTTAATCTGTGTGCTTATGATATTGGTTCAAGTAAGTCACCCCTCACCTCGGAGACATCACCACTATGCTTCCGCAACCGGTTCAGTGACGTCAGACCAGACATGAGGTGACGAGGGGTGGGGGTGTGACACATTCTAAGTTTTGGGTTCGGGTAATAGGCTTTTTCGGGTTGTGTATTTTCAGGTTCAGGTAGGATTTTTCAAGCTGGTTCTTCAGATTTCGAGTAAAAAACGCACACTTTAACAACTACGTCACTTCTTTAAAGGTTGTTTGAGCTGAAATTATGAAGTCGTTTGATCAAATGAATCACGTTTGGATTGATGGGTTTGCAAGTTAACTGTGTATATATTTTAACTGATTGGGTATGCTATTTAGATATATAAACGAGCCAAACGAGCACATAAACATAATATTTGTGTTTATTTATTTAACTTCAATCAAACAAAAATCAAACACGAGTAATGAAACAAACAGGGTTTTATTGTTTGTACGCGTTCATCAATTCATTTGCATTCTTTCATTGATAGCATCAACAAACTTGCAAGTATAAACGAACATACATGTGACCAAACATTAATTATTACCATATATACATTTGCAAAGCAAATGAATAGTAATAATAATTTAAAATTAATAATAATATAATATAATATTATAGATAATAATAAATTAAAATATAATAGATATAATAATAATATAAAATACTATTATAATAATAATAATAATAATATAATAGATATTTTATTAATAATAATAAGAAATAATATAAAATATATTATTATTAATATAATATTATTACTATATATACATTTGCAAAGCAAATGAATAGTAATAATAATTTAAAATTAATAATAATATAATATAATATAATATTATAATAAATAATATTAAAATATAATATTAATATAATAATAATATAAAATACTATTATTATAATAATAATAATATAATATATTATTATTATGATAATAATAATATAATAATATTAAAATATATTATTATTATAATAATAATATAATATTATAATAACAATAAATATTATATAATATAATAATATTATTATTATAACATTAATATAACAATATAAAAATATTAAAATATTTATTATTAAAATAATAAAATTATTAAAATAATAAAAATATAAAAATATTTATATAATAATAATAATAATAATATAATGTACATACGACTTAAAGGCCTTGATCATATAATCGTCGTTGTGATCAAATGCCTCGGACATGTTTACACCGTACTTTGTAAGGTTTTATGTAGGAGTGACAAGTGCTGTGACATGTTTTTATATATCTATTTTGATATACGTGATCCTATATGCGCTATGATATTCGAAATCGTGACAGAATTCCCGCCGCAACGTGCGGGTTTGTCCACTAGTTATAAGCAACATTTTGAAGTGGAATGAACAGTAAAAATAATTTAATAATAATAATAATATAATATTAATAATATTATTATATAATTATAATAATATAATACTAATAATATAATAATATTATTATTATAATAATGATAAGAATAATAATATAATATAATAATAATATAATACTAATAATATAATAATATTAAAATATATTATTATTATTATTATAATAAAATAATAATACAATATTATAATAATAATAAATATTTTGTAATATTAGTATAATAATAATTATTATAATAATATTATACAATCTTATTTTTAATTGTTAGCGCTTCTTTAAAATATTACGGATAAAAGAGATTTATATATAATTATGTGATGCAAGTTTAGGCAATTTTTATTTATCTGCCATTGCTTTTAAAATGTTATGTGTTTTGAGACTTAAATTTTACGACGTATAGATAACTTTATGTTATATGGGTTTCAATTCATGTTAAATATGGGGTTACCGTCGCAACGCGTGGAGTAACCCTCTATTATTATAATAATTATTATTTATTTATTAATATTGATTAGTTATTGTTAACATCAATCATTCCTAATGTAAGGGTAAATCAAGAAAAAAAATTGACGGAGGCTCGAACATGGGGCGATTGTTGTCCAAGCCTTAAGTTATGCACGCTATTACCATCTGAACTACACTTGAGTAATGTTTTACCATCTGTATCACATGTACCAGCTACGTTATCACCCCATGCACTAATTGCTTCACCCAGACATTCTTAAGCACCAGGTAAGAATGCTTATGTAGGGAAGAAACAGAGTTCATCACTTCAGAGGATTCAGGCATGTGATGGACTTCGACACATGTGAGTTCAAGCTCTCAAGACTACCGGTCTCCCCAAGATGACAGCGGACACGAGAGATGTGTAACATTACTCATGAGTTGAGAGAATCCTCCCACCAGGCGGAGCTATGAGAACACTTTAGCAGGTTAGCTAGGATCTACAGACTATACGCCATGAGATACAGCGGGTCCCGTATTATTCTAAAGAACATTGGTACTACCGTATTAGAGATACTTATGTCATACCTGTTTCTTATGAAGCAGGTGAATGTTCTAGATACGGATCATCTCTGAGTACCTTGTGGGTATTATATCAAAATCCTGTGTGGTAACATATCAAAATCCTGTGTGGTAAACATATCAAAATCCTGTGTGGTAACATATCAAATCCTGTGTGAGACATATCTATTGCCAGTATGGCAATGTATCATAGAACTGCGAGAACATTTCTGTGTAAGAACGATTCTGTGTGAGAACATAACAGGGTCCTGTATAATAATCTATCAAAAACATGTGTAATAACATATCTATATTACAATGCTATGAGCTGTTGTAATATTTTTACATGTTTTTGAATTAACAGACTAAGTATAAATACGATCAATTGTGTGATCTGTGTGTAGTTGCAACCATGTCTGGACTAAATTCATGTAGTTATACTATATTCTTTATAATCACATTTCAATATAAATTTCAGTATAACTGAATATGATTGAAATTATGTGATAAAACGGGTTATATCTTTAATGTTCTTAAACTGACCTGAATTTCTCTGCTTGTGAGCAGATTAATGGCTCCTAAAAAGGTCGACCAGCTAAGAAAGCTGCTAAGAACATTACAAACCCTGAACAAAATCAAGTCCCACCTGTGAATGTTGAATCAAATCCGGATCCGCATGTTAATCCGGAAGCAAACGTGGTTCCACCTGGGAACTTGGAAACAAATACTACTCCACCAGTGAACCCTGGAGCAGGCATTGTTCCCCTGCTGGTACAAGCGGATCTGAAACAAATGAAGCTATGATAGCTCGAATTGTGCGTGAACAATTATCTGCTTGTGGTGTTCTGACACAGCAACACAATACTTCGAGTTCTGGTGGGAACCATGTGGAACAAAATGTTGCCGGTGGACTCCAGAAAGCACTCAGACCACTGGTACAACTACAACTGTTCCTGATCCACTACGACAGGGATGCACTTACAAGTATTTTGCTTCCTGTAACCCTCCTACTTTTACTGGCAAAGAAGGAGCGGCTGGTTTTAAGGTGGATCGAGGAGATGGAAACTAAACTCAAAATCAGTCAGTGTTTGGAGGAGCATAAGGTGTCTTATGCTGCCTGTTCTTTGAAAAGACTCTGCTTTGACCTGGTGGAATACCCAGGCCAAGACTTTGGGTTCAGCTACAGTTGACTCGATGGGCTGGAATGATTTTTAAAACTCTAATTAGATCATAGTACTGTCCCATCACTGAAATTCAAAAACTCCAGGAGGAATTTTGGAATCACTCGATGATCGGTGCTGATTGTCTTGCTTACACCGATCGTTTTCATGAACTCACTTGTTTACTTCCCGATATGTTTCCTACGGAAGCTGCTTTAATCGAGAAGTACATTAAGGGTTTGATTCCCCAGATCCGGGGAATGGTGACTGCTGCTGAACCTACAAACCTGAAACATACGATTCTTTTGACCACTAAGCTTACCGATGAGGCGGTAAGGAGTGGTACTTTGATCACAAAAACCCAGATGACAGAGGGACATAGTAATGTCGGTACCTCGAATGATTCAAAAGGTATCAAACGAAAGTGGTTTGGCAAGAACAAAGCTCCGGCTGAGATTAGCCAGAGCAAACCAAATGCGAAAAATTATGGTGCGGTAGTTCCTGAAAAGAAAAACTTATACTGGGAAAGCACCAAAGTGTAACAAGTGTTCCTTTCATCACACAGGACCATGTCCTGTTTGTGCGAACTGTAGCCGAGTAGGACACTACACCAGATACTGTAACATGCCTGCTCGTCAGCCAAACCAAGCACCACAACAAACCACTCAAACGAATCAGTCGTGCTTCAAGTGTGGAAGTCCCGACCATTTCAAGAGAAACTGTCCGAACAATAACAACACCAATCCGGGAAATGAAGCTAGGGGAAGAGCTTTTCAGATTGGTGCAACCGAGGCAAGGCATGATGCGAACAATGTCACTGGTACGTTTCTTCTTAATAATCTTTACGCATCATTTCTATTTGATACAGGGGCAGATAAGAGTTTTATCTCTCCTGAATTTGCATCATTACTCTCATTGCCTGCGGTAGATCTAGAAACTCCCTATGTCATTGAACTTGCTAATGGCAAGTTAATAAAAACTAACAGTATCATTCAAGGGTGTTTCTTGAATTTGAATGATTATCTTTTCTATATCAATTTACTTCCTATTGAGCTTGGGAGCTTTGATGTTGTGGTCGGTATAGACTGGCTTTCTAATAACCAAGCGGAAGGTGTGTGTCAAAACAAGGTGATCCGTATTCCATTACCTAACGTAATACACTAATAGTTCAAGGAGAACGAGCTGGTAGAAACTTGGTATCATATCTTGTATGCAAGCTCAGAAGTTCTTAAGGAAAGGCTGTTATGCTTTCCTAGCACATGTGACTGAGCACAGTTCTTCACCCAAACGAATCACAGATATCCCAGTAGTCAAGGATTTTCCTGAAGTTTTTCCTGAGGACATATCAGGATTACCCCCAGTGAGACAAGTTGAATTTCGAATCGACTTGATTCCAGGTGCAGCACCTGTTGCTAAAGCCCCTTATCGGCTTGCACCATCCGAAATGCAAGAACTTTCAGGTCAATTGCAAGAACTGTTAGACAAAGGTTTTATCATACCTAGTTTCTCACCCTGGGGAGCACCTATTCTTTTTGTGAAAAAGAAGGATGGTTCATTCAGAATGTGTATTGACTACAGGGAACTCAATAAACTGACAATCAAGAACCGTTATCCACTACCTCGTATCGATGATATGTTTGATCAACTACAAGGTGCTACTTATTTTTCAAAAATCGATTTAAGATCGGGATATCATCAGTTACGTATTCATGATGATGACATTCCTAAAACTGCTTTCAGAACTCGATACGGACATTACGAATTTTTAGTGATGCCATTTGGTTTAACAAATGCACCAGCAGTTTTCATGGATCTGATGAATCGAGTATGTAGACCTTATCTGGATAAATTTGTGATCGTGTTTATTGATGATATTCTTATTTATTCTCGAAATCAACAAGAACATGCTCAACACTTGAAATTAATTCTAGAACTTTTGGCACGTGAAAAATTATATGCCAAGTTCTCCAAGTGTGAGTTCTGGTTACGAGAAGTTCAATTTCTTGGTCATGTAGTAAATCAAAACGGTATTCAAGTGGATCCCAGTAAGATTCAGGCGGTGAAACAATGGGAGACACCACGAACCCCGACCGAAATACGCCAATTTTTAGGGTTGGCAGGTTATTATCGCAGGTTTATCAAGAACTTTTCAAAGATAGCCTTGCCACTGACTACATTGACACAGAAAAATCAACCGTTTATATGGAGTTCTCAACAGGAGGAGGCGTTCCAACTGTTGAAACATAAACTCTTTAATGCACCTATCTTGACACTACCGGAAGGTACGGATAACTTCACAGTGTATTGTGATGCTTCACGTCAAGGTCTTGGGTGTGTTCTAATGCAGAAGGATAAGGTAATTGCTTATGCTTCTCGGCAGTTGAAAGTACATGAGAAGAACTATACCACACATGATCTAGAACTTGGTGCAGTAGTGTTTGCACTCAAGATTTGGAGACATTATCTATACGGAACTAGGTGTATTATATACACTGATCACAAAAGCCTCCAACACATTCTAGATCAGAAAATGTTGAACATGCGACAGAGGCGATGGGTTGAACTGTTGAACGATTACGACTGTGAGATTCGTTATCACCCAGGCAAAGCAAATGTTGTAGCTGATGCTTTAAGTCGCAAGGAACGAGTCAAGCCTTTACGTGTGAAAGCGTTAGGTATGACTATTCAAACCAGTCTAATTCCTCAAATCAAAGACGCTCAGCAACAAGCTTTACAAACAATGAACTATTCTGCTGAAGGACTGAGAGGATTAGATAAGAAACTCGATACTAAAGACGATGGACTGTTATATTTCAAAGATCGAATGTGGGTTCCCCTATTCGGTAACTGTCGAACGATTATCTTGGATGAGGCGCACAAATCCAAGTATTCTATTCATCCAGGTGCTGATAAAATGTATAAGGATCTTAAAGACTTCTACTGGTGGCCTGGAATGAAGAAACACATAGCTGAATACGTGGATCGATGTTAACATGTCTCAAAGTTAAGGCTGAACATCAACGACCTTCGGGTTACTACAACAACCTGAGATTCCATGTGGAAATGGGATCAGATCTCTATGGATTTCATTACTAAATTACCCAGAACCTCACGTAATCATGACTCTATATGGGTTATCGTTGATCGCCCTTACGAAATCTGCATATTTCTTACCCATCCGAGAAGACTATTCTATGGATCGACTCGCTAACTTTATGTTAATGAGATTGTATCTCGACATGAGAGTACCGATCTCTATCATTTCTGACAGAGATAGTCGATTTATGTCACGATTTTGGCAAACTCTTCAGAATGCTCGGGCACGCAAATCAATATGAGCACAGCTTATCATCACAAACTGACGGGCAGACTGAACGAACAAATCAAACTCTTGAAGACATGCTCAGAAGCTGTGTGATTGATTTTGGAGGTAGCTGGGATATTCATCTTCCACTTGTTGAATTTTCATACAATAACAGCTACCATACCAGTATTCAATGCGCTCCATTTGAAGCACTTTATGGACGAAAGTGTAGATCACCTATCTGTTGGTCAGAGGTAGGTGAAAGTCAAATCATAGGCCCAGAATTCATTCAGGAAACAACTGATAAGATCGCACTCATTCAAGAACGAATCAAAGCTGCTCGCGATCGTCAAAAGAGTTATGCTGATAATCGCGTAGACACTCGAATTTCAAGTAGGTGATCGAGTAATGTTGAAAGTGTCAACTTGGAAAGGCATTTTCAGATTCGGAAAGAGAGGTTAAACTTCGCCAAGATTTGTAGGGCCGTTTAAAATTCTTGAACGAATTGGACCAGTAGCCTACAGACTTGAATACCTCTTGAACTCAGTAACATTCACGATGTCTTTCATGTATCTAATCTGAAGAAATGTTTAACTGATGAATCATTGATCGTACCTCTCGAAGAGATTCATATTGACGAAAAACTTCAGTTCAGTGAAGAGCCAGTAGAGGTAATGGATCGAGAAATGAAGGTTGCTAAAAACGTAGCCGCATACCAATTGTTAAAGTGCGGTGGAAACTCGCAGCGAGGACCCGAATATACGTGGGAAAGTGGAAGATCAAATGAAAGCAAAGACCCACATCTATTCTATAAACAATTGTCTTTTCATGTAAGTCTTCATTAAATTCGGGACGAAATTCCTCTAACAGGAGGAGAGACTGTGACAGTTGCGTACGAAGAATTCGGCATTAATGAGGTGAGCACATTTGGTCGTGCCTTGAAATCACGAGGATTTTAGTAACTTTTGTTATTGGGGATTGATAGTATGTGAAAAATGATGAACGTGGCGAAAACCGTGCACAAAACGGAGTTCTTCGTTCAGAATGCATTGAAACCCTCACAAACGAAATCTTCGTTCTTACTCGACCTTCAGACAAAAATGGTTTCCTACACTATCTAAACTTCTAACTTCAAATCAAAGCCTTTTAAACATCCGGATCATCCCAGGAATCATATATACAAGTTCTGATCGTCGTTCTAACCGCAAGAATTCGTCAGAACAGGTAACGGTTCGTTTTAACCTTCTAGCTCGATTTTGATTGATTAGATCTTGATTTTGAACGTAATGAGATAGTTAGGATTGTTGATTATTGCCTAGATGATGGCTAGGATTGGTTATAAACGAAGAACACGAAGTTCTGACGGTTAAATCCTTGTTTTGATCCGTTGTAATGCCCGATTTTCATGAAATCATACCCATGATTATAATGGTTTAAACCATTTGATTATAACAATGTAGGTGATTAGTTTGATTAATCTTTGAAATGCAAAGGTTAAATCCAAGTATTTCAAACTAATCATAATCATTAACATACTCATTGGAATGATTATCTGATGTTTGTGATAACAGTCAGATTAGTATGTTAAATCTGGTTATTTCACCTATTCTAATGCTACATTGTGATATTTCATGATATTTGGGTAATCAATAATAAGGATTAATCATTTCTAAGTCATTAAATCATCTAGAAACTGTTTTAGCATTATAATCAACAACATTAACTATTTGGTTAATCTGAGATTATTCTGATTAATCAAGAGTGTCATCAACTTTGTATTAGGAATCTGAATCAGTATAGGTTCCTACATTATCATACATTGTATGATATAACCTTAAATTAATTAATTATATAATTAATATCGAGTTGATGATTTACTAAGCAATGTCTTTGACATTGAACGTTCAGAAGGATCTAATCAGTAAAACTAGAACATAAATAACTTATTAAAGATATTAAATGCAGAATCATCTCTGTACTATCAGTTGGGTGATACTCTGCTACCCTATTATCATCAGGTGAGTTTCGTACACCCCTTTTATTTTTAATCTTTTATAAACATCGGGGAAACTCTGCAAACTGTTGTCTGAACATATGATATGCATCAATGATATCTGTGTGATTTCATGTGATTTTGTGGGATTTCATGGGATTTTGCCTGTAGACTGAACTCTATCATGGAACTGAAAGTCCTCATTTTTGAACTGTATCTAGTGAACCCATGTGTGGCCGAGCAGAAAACATTGATAGTACTATTGGTTGACACCCCATTCGCTGGGAGGATTGCATCTCCCCTTGTGTAAATGTTTGTTATCTGTTTCCTGAACTTCTTAATGGTGTGATAGACATTAAGATAATGAGGCACTAAGATATGTACCGACGGGTAATATCTTGACAGACTAGACGTCCTAAAGGAACTAGATACAGGTCCCATGGTTATCCAGAACTGAACTTTTGAGAACGTGCTTATCATATCATATTGTTTTAAATTGAACTGTCGATCTCACCAGCTTTGTGCTGACGTTTCAAACTCAAACCTTTTTGCAGGTAAGCAGTAATAGCCGGTGAGGATGCACTTTTGAGATATTTGCACTTTAATAATTAGTATTGTAATTAAATAAATATAGTTGTAATGTGGTTGTGATTGCGACACCTTGGTATGTATTTACTTTAAGTTAATCTGTGTGCTTATGATATTGGTTTAAGTAAGTCACCCTCACCTCGGAACATCACCACTATGCTTCCGCAACCGGTTCAGTGACGTCAGACCAGACATGAGGTGACGAGGGGTGGGGTGTGGACACATTCTAAGTTTTGGGTTCGGGTAATAGGCTTTTTCGGGTTGTGTATTTCCGGTTCAGGTAGGATTTTTCAAGCTGGTTTTCTTCAGTTTCGAGTAAAAAACGCACACTTTAACAACTACGTCACTTCTTTAAAGGTTGTTTGAGCTGAAATTATGAAGTCGTTTGATCAAATGAATCACGTTTGGATTGATGGGTTTGCAAGTTAACTGTGTATATATTAATTAACTGATTGGGTATGCTATTTAATATATAAACGAGCCAACGAGCACATAAACATAATATTTGTGTTTATTTATTTAACTTCAATCAAACAAAAATCAAACACGAGTAATGAAACAAACAGGTTTTATTGTTTGTACGCGTTCATCAATCATTTGCATTCATTCATTTCATTGATAGCATCAACAAACTTGCAAGTATAAACGAACATACATGTGACCAAACATTAATTATTACCATATATACATTTGCAAAGCAAATGAATAGTAATAATAATTTAAAATTAATAATAATATAATATAATATTATAATAATAATAATATTAAAATATAATATTAATTATAATAATAATATAAAATATTTATAATAATAATAATAATAATATAATATTATTATATAATATAATAATATAATAATATTAAAATATATTATTATTAATATAATATTATTACTATATATACATTTGCAAAGCAAATGAATAGTAATAATAATTTAAATTAATAATAATATAATACTATAATATTATAATAATAATAATATATTAAATATAATATTAATATAATAATAATATAAAATACTATTATTATAATATAATAATATAATCTATTATTATTATGATATAATATATAATAATATTAAAAATATATTATTATTATAATAATAATATAATATATAATAACAATAAATATTATCTAATATAATAATATTATTCTCTAACATTAATCTACAATATAAAAATATTAAATATTTCTTATTAAAATAATAAAATTCTTAAAATCCTAAAAATCTAAAAATATTTATATAATAATAATAATCTAATATAATGTACATCCGACTTAAAGGCCTTATCATTATCATCGTCGTTGTGATCAAATGCCTCGGACATGTTTACACCGTACTTTGTAAGGTTTTATGTAGAGTGACAAGTGCTGTGACATGTTTTTATATATCTATTTTGATATACGTGATCCTATATGCGCTATGATATTCGAAATCGTGACAGAATTCCCGCCGCAACGTGCGGGTTTGTCCACTAGTTTATAAACAACATTTTGAAGTGGAATGAACAGTAAAAATAATTTAATAATAATAATATAATATTAATAATATTATTATATAATTATAATAATATAATACTAATAATAAATAATATTATTATTATTATAATAATGATAAAATAATAATATAATATAATAATACTTACTACTAATATATATTAATTAAAATATCATTATTATTATTATTATAATAAAATAATAATACAATATTATAATAATAATAAATATTTTGTAATATTAGTATAATAATAATTATTATAATAATATTATACAATCTTATTTTTTAATTGTTAGCGCTTCTTTAAAATATTACGGATAAAAGAGACTTATATATAATTATGTGATGCAAGTTTAGGCAATTTTTATTTATCTGCCATTACTTTTAAAATGTTATGTGTTTTGAGACTTAAAATTTTACGACGTATAGATAACTTTATGTTATATGGGTTTCAATTCATGTTAAATATGGGGTTACCGTCGCAACGCGTGGAGTAACCCTCTAATATTATATAATAATTATTATTTATTTATTAATATTGATTTAGTTATTGTTAACATCAATCATTTCCTAAATGTAAGGGTAAATCAAGAAAAAAAATTGACGGAGGCTCGAACATGGGGCGATTGTTGTCCAAGCCTTAAGTTATGCACGCTATTACCATCTGAACTACACTTGAGTAATGTTTTACAACTTTAAGAATTTATACACACAAAAAAAATGAGCGATTAAGGTGATATCCAATTCCAACTTCATGCAAATATTTAGAAAATGCCAAAATGTTGACAATCATCAATTGCAAAGAGTTTTTGATATACGTTTTGATATTCGTGACATTGTTGTCAATGTCGCGGAGGATTATATATATTGACAAAGCGGTATGACTCAACATTTTTAATTGGTGGCATTATGTGAGGCGAATGTAGTATAGTTTTATATTTTTTAATATTATTAAATGCGTAAAAATTAACAATACTGTTATTTTAATAAATTATATTTTTTGTTTATTTATTTTTTGTTGGTCTTATGTTTATCTTTTTTGATGCTATATTTTACGATTAAGCACGACCATTTTCTTTTCGGTGTGACGGTCACGTTTACGATGAATACACTTTAAGCTTTTACGCCGAAGTGACGAATATTGTGATGTGTTTTTATATATGACCTGTGATATACGTGATCATGTCTTCGTTCTGGCATTCACAACTGTAGTGAAATCCCCGCCGCAACGTGCGGGGAATCCCCTAGTTAATAAACAAATATGAATTACAAGTAAATGTGAATATTCAATCATAACCATCATGTCTCTTTGCTTGATTAAATCAATAAATACTTTTGTTTACGCATACTAATTATATAAATATTAAATAAATATATTTAAACAAATCTTTTAGTTCGCTTTGTTTATGGAGTATTATATATTTTTATGAAAAAATTATAAAGAAATAAATTTAATGTTTTATTTTTCCAAGGATCACAAAAATGAGTTTCAAACTTTAACATTGGTTTACCACTACTATTACAACACTAACCAAGCATCATACAGAATAAAAGCATAATCCCAAGTATTAAAATACAGATTAAAGTTGTTACTCTGTCTTAAAATCTTAAAATATAAAGTACGAAAGTTTTAAAAATCATAATAAATAAAACAAAACCGACAATGTAACTAAGCAATTAACCAATAGACCATGCTTAGGCGATATGGTTGCTCAAACAAGCAACCTAAAAAAAAAAAAAAGGGTGTCAGGATGTCAATCCGTGGTAAAACTCTAAACCAATCTCATTCCATCTCAAAAACAACCATGAACAAACAAAATAAATAAATAAAACCTACCTTAGTTGATCAAACCGACAAAAAAAAATTGTTAATTTAAGTCTACCTTAGCTAAAAAGAAAAAATTGTGTTGACCATGTTGAAAAAAGTATATAGGTTAATTTTCCCTTTTTTACCTTTTACAGTTTAACTAGAGATTAGTTATAAGAAAAATGAAACATGTTTTTACCTTTTTTTTTTGGTAGATATTCTTTTACCATTTAGCATCCTTGCATTTTGCTACACATGTACCTAACTTTTTTTAACAACAATGAACCAAGAGTGTCTCAAGACCCCTCCCCGCTAGTATATTTTTAGGCAACGTATCTGGTTTCCTTCTACACATGTGGTCTCCTACTCCTAAGAAGAAAATCCACCTCTTAAGTATGCCTATTGAGAAAACCTCCTGCTCATCCAAAAGCAAATTGTTCTTAAAGAGGCTCAAACCGAAGATCTCTCATAAGAAAAGTCAAGCGAGTACTCCTAGACTAGAAGCTATTTTAATGCAATTCGCATTGGTTAAATAATCAATGTGGTAAAAATGAAAGTATAATAACATTTTTTAAATTGCTATAACCAATATTTTCTAGGATAAAATATCACAAGATGCACCCTGCATGAATCAAACCCACTACTACTCAGTTGGGTGGGTACATCATTTTACCAACAGGATGCACATCACACCTTGGGACAAAATCAAAAAAATAAAATAAAAAATGATGATGAACGCCACCATTAGCGCCCCTTACCGATCGGTCCCACGGCCAACGACA
This sequence comes from Mikania micrantha, assembly GCA_009363875.1. Classification (NCBI taxonomy): domain Eukaryota; kingdom Viridiplantae; phylum Streptophyta; class Magnoliopsida; order Asterales; family Asteraceae; genus Mikania; species Mikania micrantha. The sequence goes on from CM018686.1 coordinate 58,809,697, forward strand.
GGGAAAATTGATGCAGTTAGCCCTTACTTGTCCACGGATTGAATCGGCCCTGCCCAAGGTAAAATAGTCAATTCACTCGTGTCGAAGTTCTTGTAAATAATTTACACCAGCTGCAGAGTCTTACCACAGTGATGTTAATGATCTAAAAATGCATATATACCCCCTTCATCAATACATGTAACAATTAACAATGAGGCTCGTATCTGTGAAACTCGAGTGCCTTTCCAAAATGAGTGAGGAGCTCAGACTAGGTTGATCTGGGTTGATCTGTTGCCATAGTTGCCACCTCTGCACACATCGATAAACAATGCCAAATCAGCACAGGCCATAAATTTTCGTCATTATAGGACAAATGTGTGATAAAGAGTTATGTTAACCATAAGTGAAAATGGGATCCACAAACGAGAATATCAAGGAGGCGATTTAACTTCATAAGTGTGTCTCTTCATCCACCTATCATGCTGACATGAACTGGCATTCGACCCAAAATGTGAACCTCAGTTTTCCTATTTCACATGAGTGGTGTTGTAAAAAAGCCACTGAATATCCTGTTCACATACCATAATTTTTTATTTTCATATATAAAGAAAAAATTAAATATGCATACCCTTGATCCCACATAGGGGTGTAACCAAACTAGGCTACTCGTGAGCGTGGCTTGCTAAAAGCTCGAACCAAGCCGAGCTTAAAAAAGCCCAAGCCTGAGCTCTATATTGGAGTTTATTTAATAAACAAGCTTGAGTTCGAGCTTCACAAACCAATCGGTTCTAGGCTTGCAAGCCTAAATAAGCCTATATTATTTATATAAATTTTCTTTGGTATACTAAATATATACTTACATAATTATTATTTTGTATAAATTATAAAATGATGATAAAATAATTAAACAAATATTTATGTTGTATAAAAATTTACTACGTTGTATGTAAACATAGCTATAAATGTGTATAGATAATAATTAAATAATTAATAAATAAACAAGCCGAGTCAAAGCCAAACTCAATCCTAAAAACAACTCACGAACCAAGCTCGAGCTTTAACATAGAGCACTAAACAAGCCAAAGAGCTTTCTTAAGTTAAACGAGCCTCAAGCTCAGTCTTAACCTTATCCCACCAAAATACTCATCAGAACCTTCTAAGCCCAGACAGATCAGACTAAAAAGAATCAATGATTGGTAACGATTAAAAATAAAAATTTGCAACTTTTATCAGGTTTGCAACACAATTTTCTTAAAATGTTAAGCAAACAAGTGGTTAGAAAACATGTGTACCATGTAACAAAGGCTATGTGAAAGTTGAATTGCTTCCTCCCATCGGTTGACTTTTACAAGACCTTTGACCAGGTTGACCAAGACACTGAATTCAGGAACACCACCTTTACTTATCATGTCTGCATATAACTCAAAAGCTTGCTCAACCCTATGTGAAACCAAAAGATTCCCAATCATTGAAATATACAAATCTTTATCAATTGAGGAAGATAATGAGCCAATTTCTTTAAGTAACTCCAAAGCCACATCCAACTTTCCTGCCTTTCTATGACTATCAAGCAAAATTTTATAAACTGGAACAACCGGCAGAAAATCGCACTCACTTAAATCATCTAACAAACCAATATTAAGCAAAAATTCCCGATTAAACCCTTCAATAACCTTTCGATAACTCGCCATATGTTTGGGCCAATAAGTCATTTTCATCTCCTCTAAAAGTCCATGGGCTTCATCCAAAAGGCCCGAAGCACAACAATGATGAATCAATACTCTATAAGTAACATAATTTGGTGCACAACTTTTACTGCCCATTTGTTTAAAAATTTCAAGACTTTTTTCCACTTTACCTGCTATTCCAAATCCATTTATCATAGCTGTATAAGTAACAACATTCGGCTTACACCCTTTTGTCTCCATCATCTCCATGAGCCGATAAGCTTCATCTGTCTTCCCAACTTTACAAAGCCCATCAATCATTTCTGTGTAAATTACAACATTAGGCGGGCAAGAATCTTTTAGCATATTGGATAATACCTCTGTAGCAAGATCCACACGCTTATCCTTGAACATTTTATCAATCATAGCCCCATAAGTAAAAACATTTGGACTATATCCATTTTCAGACATTTTTAAATGAACATGTTCGGCTTCCTCTAACTTCCCATCTTTTAGCAACCCATCAATTAGAGCATCGTATACAATATTATTAGGTTCACAACCTTCATTAGACATCACATCCAAAAGTTTGACTGCCTCATCAACTTTATGCGCTTTACACAAACCATCAATCAAAGCTCCATATGTTACAACATTTGGGTCCCAAGTGTTGCTTTCTGTACCTTTAAAGTACATATTTAGATCAGGAATTTCTTTACCCTTCATTCTTGAGTAGATCTGAAATGCTTTTTCGGTTTGACCGATTTTACAATGACCATCAATTAGAGCGGTGAGTGTGACAACATTTGGAGAGCAACCACATGATAACATCATCTCAAACAACTCATTGGCATCAGTAATCTTGTTAGCTTTAAGATGAGCATGTATAAGAGCGGTATAAGTGACCACATTTGGAGCACAGCCATTTGCAACCATTTCATCAAACCAAATACGCGCCTGTGGAGTTAATCCAGCTTTACAAAAGGAATCAATCAACATTGTATAAGTATGAACATTTGGAACAACACCGTTCTTTTTCATTTCTTTGAATAACCAAAACACATTCTCAAGCTTAGAGGCATCACATAAAAAGCTAAATATTTTATTATACGTACTATTGTCTGGTACAAAACCATTTTTCATCATTTCTTGAATAACATTATAAGCTTTCTCAAACTTCCCGACCCCACAAAGACATTGAGCATAATTAGCAACGTTTACCTTATTCAACACAAATCCACCCTCCATCATTTGACCATAAGCCATTTCAACCAATTTTAAATTATCTGGGCTCAGAATTTTGTTTTTTCCACATATCCCACCAACAAAAATGTTAAAAATTATATGACTAGGTTGGACACCGTATTTTCCTATTTCTTTAACCAACTTATAAGCATAACTAAAATCTCCTGACTTACAGTAAGCATGAACCAGAGAATTATATATTTTAGGACTTGGATAACACCCTTCCGTAATCATCATGCTAAGAATTCTCTTACATCTACCCAACTTTCCTTTATTCAAGCATCCACAAAGCAAGGTTCTATAAGTAATTACATTAGGATAGCAATAATCACACCTCATTCGAGTCAAAACTTGCATAGCTTCTTCAAAAAACGAACCTACACACAACCCAGCTATCATCCTTGTATAAAACACAGTATCAGCAACCATATTCCCTTTTTTTACCATATCAAGCGCCTCCCTCCATTTCCCAGTTTTACACAAAGAATAAGCAAAAGAACCTAATGTATGTGCATCCATTCCATAACCTACATCAGCCATTTCTTGATAAACAAGATCAGCTGTATCTAATTTATCTGCTTCAAGAAATACTTGGATCAGAGCATTATAAGTCACTCGAGAAGCTTTGTATCCAAAACCTTTTAGCCTACCAAGCTCCTCAAGTGCTATATTCCATGAACTGTTTCGACAATACTTTCTAATCAATACATTAAGCAGTTTTCCAAGTACTTCATCATCATTATCCTTAATGTCCCTGAGAAAATGGTCGGGTATTTTATCGTTATCACATCGCATTATATCTAATAAAGTATCATATACTGCTAATGAGTGACTATACCCGATTTGTCTGCCTGCCCATATAAAAAACTTTACACCCGATTCAGTATTTGGAAGCAATTTCAACACATCAACCACCAGTGATTCGCTCAGTTTATCCCTAAACTTACCAAGAAACTTATAGGTTGTATCACCAAAATCCAGATCGTTATCTCTAATTGCATTGTAAATAACATCCGCATCTGAACACTTACAAGATTCGATCTTTTCCTCTGACAATGAACTCTGCAAAATTGCATATTCTTCCTCCAAATTGGACGATTTTCCGGAATCAATTAGAGGGTTCGAACTGTTCTCTGGGTCATTGAAATGGGGATCAATCAATCCCTCCAAATTATCAGTGGATGAACTGCTGATTGACTGCTTAAAGAGATTGTAAAATAATGTTTGGCGGGAAATTTGAGATGAATTAGTGTTTGAAATTAGAGAAATTGAACTGTGTATTGAGGAAGAAAGCTGATATGGGAGATAGAGATAAATCTTTACCATGTTTCTTCTCATACTGTCGGAAAATTTAAAATTTTGGATTCTGTGAAGTAGGGTTTATACACGATTGCATTTGCGTCTTATGAACACGGGAGCATTTCCCCCAGTTTCTAACCCTTCTTTTAGCTTTCTTTTTTAGATGTTAATACTTTAGCATAACTAATATTTAGGACCCGCGCATTGCAGCGGGGCCTGATATACTGAGGTAAAGCGAACCGAACATTACTCTCGAAGTCAAACGTCGTCACAACCTATACAAAACCATAAGAATACTATATACATGTTAGATACACAAACCTTAAAATACAAAGGGTTTTTTGACGTGAAGAAAGATTATGATCAAGTGGTCTCAAGTTTCCATAAATTAAAAAAAAAAACACAAATTACCCATACCAAATTTGTGCAAAAGTATAACAACACCTGATTTATCAACACTTTTAGGCCACCTATCTCTTAGTTAAGTGTTAAAATATGTTGAAGTTCTCATTACTCAAAAGGAGTTACGTGTGTTCAGTATAAGTTATTTTTTTATTTTGTTATCAAGTATAAGACGATGTATCATGTAACAATCTATGTTTGGTTTCATGTAAAATAAAACAGATCAAATGGGTTAAATGCTTTGAAATAAAAAATAATAATACTAAAATGCTTAAACAAAATATCCTAAAACATGCCACGTGGCTGGGCAAGGAAAAAAAAACTTCATTAAACACAATTAGCAACTCAATATGTGACCTCATCAATCCTTAATCTATATCTAGAGTTCAACTATCTTCTGCTCTAGTCTAAATGTATAATTATCTTGGCCTAATCGCGTATGTGTATTATGATTGGCTGACCTTAATCATGTATTATGCATATCAATTACCAAAAAAATTTATCACCTCAAGCACCCTGCTGTGTGACAACCCTCCTTCCATTATCTCTTTCATATTCATGCATTTCCTAGTTGAGGAAGCAATCTCTAGCATATGGAGTCATCTTAGATATTGTATTAGAAAAAATAGATTTTAATCAGATATATGAAATGAAATTATTTCAAGAATACCAAACTATCAAATAAAGAATGAATTAAGGGTATTACCTTATTTGACCATAAATGGCTCTCTAAAACTAACATTTTTGGGTCCCTGTCATAATTTTATACTCATATACCTAGAAATACACAAATAGATAATTTGGAATTAGAAATTTTTTTAGGACCTGATTACATACATAAGTTAATCAAAGTCATGCTTTTGTTTACATACATGAGTTAAACCAGGTCATACCTTTGTTTACATACATGAGTTAATCAAAGTCATACCTTCATAATAATATCACATCTTTATTATCTATTTAAGCATTTTATATCATGAAACCCAATCAAATATTCTAAATTCTTAACAATTTAAAAACAAAATATATCAAGAAAAGAAAATAATATATCAACAACAAAAAGAAATGCATGAAAAACTATTTATTGCTTTGTTTCTTTTTTCCAGGCTTTGCCTGCATTTATCCTTACACAGCTCAATTTACTGCTTGTCATGGATGAATTTATTATCTACATTTAAAGAAGACTCAATATCTCCCTGACTCTCACTCTTTGATCTTTCTATTGTTTTACTAATCTAAACCCAAATGGAAAAAGTGAACAACTTTGTTGATAAAACAGGTTCACAACAGATGCTAAATAATTGCAGATCAAATAAAGAATTCAACTAAATGCATAAACTTATTTGATCACAAATTTATAACACATGTCCTCTAAAACTAACATTTGTGAGCATGTAACCCCTAATTAAACAACCAAGTCCTAATTAATGAACCAAGTCTCAAGAAAAAGGATATGGTGGCCAAATGTAAAATCCTATAAAAACCAAGGAAGAAAGAATGAAAGAAAGAAAGAGATGGAAGATAACAACAAACATACCTTCTCAAAGGCTCTTGGCCAGACATAAAACCCTATCAAAACCAAGAAAGAAAGAAAGAAAGAAAGAGGTGGAAGATAACAACCACACCTGGTCTAAGGCTCCAATTTTGAAGACGAAAGGCTTAGTCTCGAATCTTGAAGACGAAAGGAAAACCTGGAAATGAAGCTTTGATAAAGGAAGCAAGAAAGAGGGGGGAGTGATATCTGAGAAATGAAAGATATTTCCAAGAGGCAAGAACATGTTCTCTTTTATGAAGGGGCCAAAGTCTTGTTTAATATAGCCTTGGCCATTTTCAAGGTGACCATTATACGCTTGTTAGTATTTTGTACGTTTATATAGATTTAACATGGTTATGTTGATGTCACAGATGAATGAAGAAGAGTTGCTGATGACACATCATGTTGGGAATGCAATCAAGATAATACAGAACACCACACGTCATCTATTTGATCCTGATGACTTAATGACAGTAAGTCTAAACCCTATAATACAAAGTTGCATACCTTTGTTTCATTCTAGCTGTGTTTAGTCGCCTTAATCTCTGATCAAGTTCCGGCATTACAACCGTTTCTTGCTACTTCCTTATGAAATCAAGTTGACGTTCAAACTGGTCCCTAACAATAGTACATGATTCACTTTTAATGTATAATTTTTAGGTTTAAGATCACTAAACATATTGGAATGTGCAATAAAAGTGGTTGAATTACACCCTTAACAACGACACCTGTTCACTTCCACAATTTAGAAAATCATAACAGAAACCAAACAAAATGAATCCTAGATGCACGTAAGAACCATAATTGATAGTAATTAATTAATTATTCGAATTTTTAGGTGTTCTATGTACCTGTATGATATCAACTCAACCAAATTCTGCAAACCCTAGGAACTAAAGTAAGTCAACAAACCCATAAAAAGCACTGGAAATCAAAATCAGAATCAAAAGGAAATGGAAGGCACCTTATCAACAGAAGAACCAACGCGAGCAGGTAAAATCCACGGCGAGAACGGATATGAAGATTAGGGCCTCACGTAATTCGTAGTCCTTCAACAATCGAACCGGCCACCAAACGAAGCGTCGCCGGCCGGTTATACGTCACGGCTGGCGTTTGAGATCTTTCCGGAGGAACGATTGGACAATGCAGGGATTTTCGATCTCATCGATGTCGGATTGAGAGGGTTGGTGGGGGGGAACAGTCTGTCGTTCGACGTGCTAGTGGGCGAGATGCAGATCCGATAGAGCATAGGGTCGGTGTTGATTTCATCGTGGGAGTCACAAAGGCGCACAAAATAACCGGTTAGCTAACCGAACAGATTACAAACCGGTTTCTGGTCCGGTTTTTGTTACCCGTTTTAAACTATCATAACAACCAATGTTTTAAAAACCGGTATTTTATGTGTACCGGATTTGCATAAAAAATGGTTCAACCGGACATACTGATTAACCATAGAATTCTGCAAAAATACAACTTATACTCAAATAAGTTTTCAAAAAGAATACAAATTTATCCAAAATCAATTCAAAAAGTACTCAAATTAATTCAAAAAGTACTAAAATTCATCCAAAACAATCTAAAAGTATTCAAATTATAATAAATTATTTTTAAATAAAAGTGCATAATAGGATTATGACATTGGCGTGTTAAACGCATCAAGTTCACGATCGCTTAAAAGCCGAAATTTTGTGATTTTTTTGAAACCGGAAATTGTGACGCCCCCACTCTTGAGACATGTCACTTAATGGATTTACTCATACGCATAAGGTTAATCAGATACATTAAAGTAAAGTGGAAACAAAAACCTTATTTATTAACCAAATGTTTATACATACATTTTATTATTACATAACAACTATCTATTTACATGCAAACGTAAGTGCCAGTTATTCTCTCTTGGTACATGTCCGATGTCTCTGTTCATTCTTTTCCTTTACCTCTATTTCTAGAGGTCTCTCCTTGTCCTGATGTGCATAATCAAAACAGTCAGCTTACGTTGGTGAGTTCTAAGTTTTTTTTAAAAAAATACTTTATATGCTCATTATCATGTCAACTTGATTCAAAGGCATTTCTTAAAACATTTTAACATAACATATGCATTCATCATTCATGAACAAATTTATAATAAGTGCATCATCTTATCATACAAAGCACTGTCTCATTAATTGGGCAGGCTCACCCACATGTTGGTTGGTCGTCACCTCCCCAGTTGTACAACGCATACCATCTTTTCATAACAGGAAAGACTCATAACCATCCTCCCACAATTGGGAAGACACATGCATACAGACAGTATAAATACCATCTCATTGGGATCGAAATCCCCATATCGCCTCCATCCCGCGTATCGGGACACATTCACCCTCCTATACAAGGAGTTGACAGTATAGCTTTGTTACATACAAACATTAGCCACTTATTAAATTTTTGTTTAAAATATCTTTTCTTAAAAATCTTTTCATAACTTGACTGTTCATTCAACAAAATTGTTTGTAACAAAGTTTTAAAAGTCAATCATACAAAACTTTCACAAACATTTCAAAGGTATTTATCATGCATACACATCAGCCCTAAAACATTAAAACAGTAAAATAGGGCTCATAGAACTCACCTTAACTTAGTTATGCACAACCAGCTAACTTTCTTTGCTATCCGTCACTTTCTCAAGCTCACAATGATATCCTATTAACATGGATATCCTAACATAATTATAATCTTAATCATATAACACAAACCCCGTTTTATTTCAGGGTTTCTATACGGGCAGCACAACGGCTTATCTAATCGTGTTTTTAGATTTTAAGTCGGGCAGCACCTCGACTTATATTCCTTAAGTTTCCTTAAAACAATTGGGCAGAATCTCTGCTTATAATTGTTTATTTCCCAAAAATTAATCGAGCAGAACCTCGACGTGTTTTTGATTTAAACCAAACAATTAATCATAATCTTATTATATATAGTAATAAAAAGATCTAAAACGAGCAGTATAACAAATCGAAATTACACGAGATTTATACCTTACAGAAGTTCGGTAGCACCTCTCGTTAAATACTAGATGATTGGAGGGGTTAAATATGGGTATTTGGGGGTGTAGGGTCGGAATTTGAGAGCTGCAGGGTAATTTTTCGTAAAAATTTTCGAAATATGACGATCTGGTACTTATAGATGAATTCTGGGTCCGGGGCGGTACGCCCGGATGCAATATATTGCATGCGTGCCACGTGGCGTGTGATCTGATTGTTTCTTGTTTTCGCGATAACTTGAACATACGAACTCCGTTTTACGCGCGGTTTTCGCCTACGTTCACGATTTTTTGAGATCTTTCCAATGGTTATAATTTCAAGACCTGAAGAGTTCAATACATATGACCTCTTATTTAATGCTTTATTCGACTTAGCGTATCTTGAAATCGGAGCCTCGTTTCGCGATTTCGCTTACACTCATTTTCTCCATTTTCAAGTTAGGATCTAGATATGAAGTCGGTTTGACACTTAATTAAATCAATATAAAGTGATGCATGTTTCTTTAAGATCTGTCAACACCAGATTCATTTTATTCTTCTTTCGCATATTATCACCAATTCAGCTAAAAGACTTATGAATATTAACATTCCTTTAATATAATTGATATATGTTTAAAGTACAAGAAAACCGGGTGTTACAGAAATACCGGAGAAACCGGATTAAACCACTGGCACGATCGATCGAAAGAACGTGCATAATACCGTAGGGTTTCGTACCGGATTACTAACCGGCAAGCGGTTGAACCGGTCGAACATGCCGGTTCGAACCTGTTTTTAAAACATTGATAATAACAGCTGGTTCTTGACCGATTTTCAAATTTTGAGCAATAACTGGCTAAAGTAAAAACCGGGTTAAAACCTGTTGCAGGTTCAAAAAAGTAACCGTTGGATAGCAAAGTAGCCGTTGTGACCAGGTAACCGGTTTGGTAAAACTAAAAAAAACGTTTCTAGCCCTTTTTTAACCGTTTAACATCATTTTTTTTGACCGTTTTACCCCTAAACAAAGGTATAAATAGATGGGAGGTGTTTTGGTTTGATCATACATCTATTCTTCTCTTACGCTCGAAAACGATAAAAAAACGCTAAAAACGATCACCTACTTCTTAATTGAATCTCAATTCAATGGCAAACTCACGAAGTGTTCAAAGTTCCGTTTGACTTGGTGCATCCTCTTCAACCAAACCAACCGTTGTAAGAATCAAAGCTACAACGACAAACCAAGATATATTACAACATTTCGACTTATGTGAAATGTCGAACGGTGTCGATAAGGCGCGATGCAAATGTTACAGTGCGTTTCTTAAACCGGAATCTAATTCTACTTTAAGAAGTCATTTTGACCAAGCATTGTGTTATGATAGATGTCTAACGTTATGGATTTTTATTAATTAGGTAAAACATGCCAAATCATAGTGACCATTTTTGTCCGAAATTTTTATAAATGTTCTTAGGTAATTATGTTCAAATTGATACAAACGAAAGGAATATTCGATAATGTACGGACACGTTATAAACCTACGAATAATGTGCAGAATTTTTGTAACATTCGGCCCCGTCTACCACCAATATTGTCCGCTTTACCTGCTAGGAGCTCACGGTTTTGCCTTCGGTTGCCCGGGTGAAAACTTCTCAGGGAGGTCATTCATCCCTGGAATCCTGGATTGCTGCAACCCGAACACGCTTAACTGTGGAGTTTTCATGTACTCCACAGCCAGCTAAGCCGAAAACGCGTTGGTGATGTAAGAGTCAGATTTTACTTATGAGACATGAATCTCTCCTATTCACGGTCGATGTGGGATTGCCTATGATGTTACAATACATAAATAATTAAACGCTATTATATTGAAAAACAATGCTAATTATAAAATAACATTAATTATTCTCAAATTAAATAACGATACTAATTAACAAAAATTATCTTACCACACTTTTTTTTAGTTATAAGATTTTTTACATTGTTTGCTTCTATTCGGGTTCGTATTCTTTATTACTGACACTTGTTTTTGTTATGGTTCAATTTATTGTTTTAGAACGGGTTAACAGTCGTTGTGATTGGTTTTCCGTCTGTGTTTTAATATTCGTGATGTTCGAATCCTTGCATCATTTTTTTTATCACACACATAGATAAATAATGCACACATACATAAATAATTAAACACTAACAATTCTTAAATTAAATAACAATACAAATTAAAAAAATAATACTAACAATTATAATGTTAAATAATGGTACCAATTAAAAAATTAATAATTTTACGAATACAAACGTCTTTTTTTAGTTATATGATTTTTAACATTGTATGCTAATATTTGAGTTTATATTTCTTATGATTGACGTTTGCTTTTGTTTTTGTTTGATTTATTATTTTTGGACAGATTAACAATCGTTGTGAACAATTTTTTCATCTGCATTTTAATATTCACGATGTTCAATCCTTGTACCACATTTTTTCACACACGTAGATAAATAATTAAACATTAACAATTCTTAAATTAAATAATGATACTAATTAAAAGCATTTCATTAACAATTCTTAAATTAAATAACTATTTTACTAGCGCATATGTCTTTTTTTTTGTTGTTTTAGTTATCGCGTCATTGAAGACAAAGACGCTACGAGTCGTGCTTAACGTGAGGAAGCAGCGACTCTACGCTCATTTTACCTTTGTGAACTTTTATTTGGATTCGTGTTTCTTACGATCAACACTTGCTTTTGTTACAACTGGATTTATTGTTTTAGGACGGATCATAAGCCGTTACGACAAGATTTTCCGTCTGCATTTTAATATTCATAATGCTATAACCGCTTTCGTGATTGAAAACTCATATCAACAAGACGAGATTTTAACATTGTGCGCTATCTATTGTTTTCATGATGGAGTAACAGTCGTTGACCGATTTTTTGGTATGAATTTAATATTCATGATGTTGTCACTGCTATCATGATCGAATACCCATATTAACATAGTGATACAACTCTATATTTTTTAACGGAATTTTAAGTCGGTAGATATCATATTTTTCGGTTCAATACGGGGTTAAAAAGTTAAATACTAGCTATAATTTAAAGATTGAAATCAAGGTTGTATTAAAAAGCCAGTGGATGGATATTTTAGCTATAGACACTTTTGTTGACTTTTTATCAAGTTTCCATCTTTTTTATAAACGAACGTAACTTTTATATACAATATTATCTTTTTTAAAACAATTACACCAAAAAAACGAGCATTTTTTATATTTAAAATGAGTATGATATTATTATATAAAAAATAAAAAAATTACGTTTTCCTTCACCTTGTATTTTTGTAAAATATCATTGTGTCTTTTTATCTTTTATTGTGTCTTTTTTTTGTGATTATTTTTTTTATTGTTCGTTATTTTGTCTTTTTGTTCGTCGTTGTGTTTTATTATTCAAACTAAAATGATAAGTTTTAAAAACAATAATGACGAAATAACACACACACACTTTTTATATGTAAATCATAATCATAAAACAATAATAAATTCATCTAATACATAAAAAAGAATGATAATATAAACTATAATAGTCAAAAACAAAATCACAATGATGAATACATATGATACAATAACCTGAAATATATGTTATCAAAGTAAGAAATATTAAAAAATAAGATGTTGAAAAAAATACAATTGTGTACTTTTAATATGAAAAACGTAAAAAATAAATAACAAATTCATTTAATATATAAAAAACGATAAAAAAACATGAAATAAGTTAAAAACGTATAACATAATGATGAATACATATAAACAATGACCTGAACGTAAAATACAATGATGACTATATTACACAATTACCTGAACATAAAATAAAATGATTAGTATATTACGCAATGACCATAATGTAAAACACAATGATGACTATATTACACAATAACCTGAACATAAAATAAAATGATGAGTATATTACGCAATGACTAGAACGTAAAACACAATGGTGCGCATATTACACAATGACCTGATGGTAATGCAGAATGATGAGTATATTACACAATGTCCTGAACGTAAAACACAACGATGACTATATTACACAATGACCTAGATATAAAACATAATGACTAAAATGTAATTTTCAAAAAATTAAGATAATTTGAGTTTTTAAAAACACAATGGTGAAAATGACACACTTATCCACTTTTAATATATAAAACACAAAAAATTAAATAACAACCATGTATTTAATGTATAAAAAACAATAACAAAATAAAACACCATGATATAAAAAATAAAACACGATAATAAAAACATATTACACAAAGACCCGAGACATTAAACACAATGACCAAAATACTCTTTAGAAAAAAATAGTGGAATGTCACTTATTAACTCCATAATCCTTCTTACACTTCTCACTAATCTAATCATTTATATCAGAACCTAATCTCATGTTTATAAAATTACTTAGTTTTTGTCGCATAGTGGTTTGCTAGTATTTCACTCTTAGTATGTAAATCATATGATTTCAAACATTAACGCTCAGTTCCCGAGTTTATTATACAAACCAAACTCGGGAATTATTATAGGAGAGAAAAGAAAGAAAAAGAAAGGAAAAAATGAGAGGAAATGAAATGAAAAGAAAAGAAGGGAATTTTTTCCTTACATTTAATTCCAAATCGAAAGGAAAAAAACTGAACAATTTTACATAGTTTTCCTTTTATTTCTCTCTTTCCCTCAATGAAACTCGGGAATACATTTGTTATTTTCCCTTTCATTTATTTGTTAAATGAAACTCTGGAATACAAACATGTTTCTCCTTTCATTCCAATTCTCTTCTGTTCTCTCATTAAACAAACTCGGAACGTAGCGTAAACATTTTTAACACATGCAGTAATACATGTTACAAATAGCAAAACCGGTGTTAATTCTTTAGCTTTGATTCCCGCTGAGTTGACTCGCGGAGTGAGTCGCCGGAGTGAACACGATGAACAGAAACAAAGACAGCAAACTGAACTCCGTCTTCTACGCTCAGACATATCATCCGATCCAAGCCGGCAGCATCGACGGCACCGACATTCTTCCCCACGATAACGCCGTTTACAGAGCTCTATTGTGTTCTTCCGCCGGCCTATGTATGTGTTTCCTTTTTAATTCAAATTCAACCTTTAATTTCTTCTTCTTCTTCACCGAACCCCTTGATTTGTTGTAGACGATCCGTTAGGCGATCCAAATGTCATCGGGGACGATCCTTATTGCACTCTGTTCGTCGGCCGTCTCTCTCGTTTAACTACGGAAGATACGCTTTCTAAGGTCTGATTTTAACCTAATTGTTACGAATCGTTTGGATTTCAGTAGTTCATTCTGATTCTGAAATTCATTACGCAGGTTGCGAAATTGCATAATCAAATTATAAACCGTGTTTGTTTTCATAAATTGGTCGTTCTTTTTGATAATGGGAAATGAAGTGAGTATGATACTGATTTGTGTGATTCTTGGGTTTGACATCATATATAGTCGGTGTAAATATTTACTCTTCTCTCTTGAATTTCATTTGGACATTAGAACAAGATAAACCCTAGCTCAACATGTTGGATATATAACCTTATGTTTAAATCCAGATTACATTGTGGTTAAGAATAACATGTGGTATATAGGTAAACTGATTTTAAATTTGTCCTTCCTGTTCATATTAGAATCTACACCTAGTGGATGCCTTGTTACTATAAGTTCCTCAATAAATTCTCTGTTCCCGAGTTCATTAAAGGAGAGAAAGGAAAGGAAATGGAAGGAAAATAGAAAAATTTTGTGTTCCTGAGTTTCATTTAACGGGGGAAAAGAAAGGAAAATAACACATGTCGTGTTCCCGAGTTTCATTTTATGAGGGAAAGGAAGAGAAGTGGAAGGAAAACTAGGCAAAATTACTTACTTTTCCTTTCCTTCCGATTTGGAAGGAAACGGAAGGAAAGAACTTCGTTCTTTTCCTTTCCTCTCGTTTCTTTTCCATTCTTTTCCTATTTTTTCTCTCCTTTAGTAAACTCCCATGGTGTGTTTCATTCTTGTTTCTTTGTGATTTTTTTACAGGGCAATGATTGTTTGATGTTTTTTGTTTTGTTTTATAGGCTATGAGCAAATATGGAACAGTGAAGAACGTGCGACTGGTCCGCCATATAGGTAATGCATATATACTATGGTGTTTTGAGAATATTAACATAGAAATTTGTGTAATGTAGCTGTATGTTCTCATATTAGTTTAGATTTGGGAGTTCCTTGTTAATTTTTAATTTTACAATTGTCAATTTAGTTTACCCTATTGCTGAGTGTATGACATTTCCTTTCTTTGTGACGCATCATGTTGTAGATGAAGTTTTTTGACCTTAAAAGTCATATGCTCCTATTCTTATATTTTTCAATTTTAATTTAAGGTTTCATTGTTGGTTGGTTGTTTACAGTTACTGGTGCCTCTCAAGGCTATGCTTTTATTGAATATGAAAGTGAAAGAGAGATGCGACGAGCGTATGAGGTAATCAAAAGGAAACACCTTTTGTTGCTGCTTTTGAGTATGCCTGTAGATGCAAAAGGGTTTTACTCTTTTTTTCATGTGCAGCGAGCGCATCATTCAGTTATTGATGATTCTGAAATTATAGTTGATTACAACCGTCAGCAACTGATGCCAGGATGGATACCAAGAAGATTAGGTCATATAAATTTCACTTATAAATATTATTTTTATGTATGCTACAATTGGTTGTTGAGATTTTTTTTTATATAGGAGGGGGTCTTGGTGGTAAAAAAGAATCAGGGCAGCTTCGTTTTGGAGGACGAGAAAGACCTTTCCGTGCCCCATTGTAAGCATTCTCAACCATATTACTTAAAATTTCAGACCAAAGCTAAAAGTCTATTAAAATTTCACTTTGGATGACTTTTGCCTAATTTGACCTGTTAGAGATGAAACTAACTTGTCTTTTCCTTTTTGTTGATTTAATTCAAAAGGCGCTCAATTCCATTGGATGATTTGAAAAGGCTTGGGATCCCACCTCCTCCTGAAGGAAACTACATGTCACGATATGAGGTATGTTTTTTTCATTATTGCAATCATGAGTAGACACTAGCATGAAAATGGATGATAGTTTCTGCACCCTTAAATGTAAAGATGGCATTTTGTAGCACCTTTATAGTTTTGACCCAAACTATGTGCCAACAATATATGATGTATTCTGATAAGATCGAAAAGAGAACCAAATGATTTTTATTCAAACAGTAAAATACCAGGCCCTGTTTGAGAGAGGGCTGATCTCCAAAATGCAAGGGAAATAGAAAGAATTCAAGACAAGAAAAAACTAATGATTCTAGCTCTATTTATTCTGTGGGCAGCTGGCTAATTTTCCCCATTATTTTAGCCATTGAAAAGGTTGCCCAAATTAGACATGGAGGTGATTGTGCAAATTGATTAAGTGGATCAATTTGGAATCCTAGCAGTGAATGATACTCTTCCACAGATCCATCCAATTCCGATTGCTTTGGATTTTTCTTCCTTCTTGAATAAACTTTTACCGGGTTCCTATCATATTCATTTTTAGCAAAATATTAATACAGTATTGCCACCTTTACCATTTGGTACCATATTCAATTCAAGGTAATCACTTGGTTTAAAAAGCACAAGGAGCTCCAAGGTGTTTAGGTCCCAAAAGCCTAGCCATAAGACACATTACATGTGCTTGAGGTGTAGCTCTAGATACAATCAAATAAGCTTTATCTACAATCAAAAGTTATGTTTCTCTCATATGTGTTACATATTAACCTTTTTATTAAGTAATTCTTTCATATTCTTCATCCCTTTGGTTGTTTATGCACCCGAGTAAGCTTTATGTGCAACCAAAAGTTGCGTCACTCTCATATTACATATTAATTCCTTTTTATCAAGTAAATTTTTTATAATTTTTTCATCCATGTCTTTACACATTAGCCTGTGATAGACATTAATTTGACCCCTGATTTTAGAAATAGCGTTTGAGGCATGAGGTGTGAGGCAGGAAAATGCCTCGGGGTCTTGAGGGCTGAGGCGACATCTCATGCACATCTGGGTTAAAACTGATCAACATTGGTCAAGATATGGGCATGTAGGAGGCTGATAGTGAAAACAATAAACGGGATTAAGAGATTATGAATGATTTATATGATAAAAAAAGGTAAATATGTAAAAAAAATAAGACAACACCTCTTTTGGTTGTAAATAAATCTTATTTTGCATTTTTGCTGTAATAAAGTGAATGCCTTTTGTACGTGTGGCTCTCGTGTCAAGCCACGACTCATGCCTCAGTCCTCATCTTTTAAGGCCTAAAAGCCTCGGAGTGGCTCATGTTTTTTAAAACAAAGATTTGACCTAGAACCATATAAAGCACCTCCTCAAGCGCCTAAAGCAATTTCCAGCTCGCCTCAGGTGCACCTTAAAAGTTAAAACCTAGGGTAACCACCTTTTAAAAAATCTGGTTCTGGGTAAACTGACATGGACAGCAATTCAAAACTTGAACATGGCTTCTATAATGATTGAAGATTAAAAAATCTGTCCGTAACTTTGACAGTGTTAACTTTTTTCTAGCATAGTTTCTAGCTTATGATCAAATATATAATTTTCTTGACATTGGCTTCTATAATGATTGAAGATTCCTTCACCACCACGAAGAAAACGAAGTTATGAAGATAGGGAAGACAAGCATAGCAGAAGTCATAGAAGATCAAGTAGCCGGGATCGCGCGTATGACGAAAGGCGATCTGCAGATGCTGAAGGTGGGTCCCAAAAACGTCACAGGCATGATAGAAGTTACTATTATGATGAACGTGAAAGAAGGTCCAACAGTCGTGACCATCGGAATGATGAAAGAGAGGACACCTCAAGGAAGAGCAGGGATTCTCAATCTCATAGACATGACAGAACATCCACAAGTCATGATCGTCGGTCTGACACGAGGCGTTCTAGTGATAGAGAACACCGATCTCACAAACGCCATAGACACGAGTAAGCTTGGTTTTGCAAGTTAAAGTCTTAATATAACAAGCATGATCTTATTAGATTTACAAGATATAATTATATACAGGGTCTCATAAATTCCTTCAGACTTGCTTTTCTTGTTGATTACAAGTTATAACCCCTAAAACTTTTTTTTTTTAAATTATAATCAAAACTCAATCTTCAGCTGCATAATTTGACTGTGCAAGCAACTGCTTGTGCCCAGAATTTCAATCTGGCTTTCACATCTTCAGGATCATCACCTGCACATATTGAGTTCAAATTTCAGTATGGCTTTCACATATCCAGGGTCAAAATCGCTTGTACATCATGCATAGAAATTTGTACATAGGTTCAAATCTAACAGCATCTTTAATATCTGAAATGCGAATAAATGAACAAATTAAAGTTTCTTTAGAACTTCCTATTTCAAAATACTCACCAGGAGTAGAAATCTTCCAATTAGCTTTTGAAGGTGGAGATGGCAACTCGCTCACCGTCTCAGGCGACTTCTGTTGCTCTTCGAGAAACTTCTGGTTCATCGAATAACACAATTCCAATGCTGGCAACGTGTTGCAGAGCTCGGGAATTTCATCATAACTGAAGCCAAACCCTAGATCCAAACACCCTTTAAGTTCTTCAAGATCATCATCTGTTAAACTCTTAGCTCTAACAAGTTCTTCTTCATCGGATGTCTCGACATACCCATGAAGAAACACTTGATTCTTCTTCCTCTGGATTTGAGATTTTGGCCATGAATCCTTGATCTTGAAGAAACCGGTTCGATTTTCGTGATCAAATGATTTGTTTGCAGATTGAAGATCAGGGCATTGATGTTCTTGAATTATTGTTTCCATTTTTGTGGAGAAGTAGTTGCTTGGAAGGGAGTGGGGGGTCTTTTTAAAGAGGAACATGTTGGTATGATGTGCAAGTAATAATAATTGAAGTGTGAATTTGCAGTTTTAGATTTTTTTAGTGATAATAACGGTATGACAAATACTTGCATATTTTGTCAGAACTAAATTATGTAACCTAATAAATTGTTTTTGTTTAATATATTATAAATAAAACGTAAAAATCTTTAAATATTATATAATTTAAAATTTAGTAAGTTTAATTAAAGTAATTAAACATCATATAATAATAGGTGTTACAAAGACAAAAAAAAAATTCGGTTTTCACATGGTACAATAACATCATATGGTAACATACACGGAGGGGGTGGTTACTGTATAAAGAGGAGAAACAGTGCGAAGTAGAAAGAGCTAGAACGCGTCAAATGGCATCTAGGGAAGGGTATATTGTCCATGTAAAATCATGGACAACGCTAATGTGCATAATCAATTAGCAACTGAATAATTACTGACTAATAATCACGAATCATATGTAACAAATCATGAATCATGAATTAAAATTGCAATAATCAATGAAAAACTGGATAATTACAGACTAATAATCACAAATCAAATGTAAATATTACAGACTAACTAGATAATCACATAATAATAATCACGGACCACATCGAAAAACGAAAAAACTAAAACAATACTATACTCAAGTAAAAGATAATAAAATTCTCTATTTTATGGTACAACTTTTTTCACAAAAGGATTAACTGTTTAAAAGTTAATTGATTTTTAAAAATTTAACCACAAAAAGTCAACATATATCTTAAATATTGATTAATATGATCAATAGCTCACAATAGCTTGTATACTTCTCACTAGAAAATTCCTTTATATTTGATCCTCTTCCTTTAATTTTAGTTACAAAATACAAAACTAGTGTGAAATAAAGAAGTGTTGGTTTTTCTTTAAACTTAGAAAAAGGCTATACCTTGTCACTTATCATAAGGATAAGGTCAATTAAAACAATATTTTAGCTCAAAATATAAAAAAAAAACATTTATTTTTATACTACATTTCTTTTTTTTAATTGAATTTGTGTTTTTTCACTACATTATAAAAAACATATCCATTCAAAAATAAAATTCTACATATTTTTAAATAAAAAGTTGTTTTTAGTTGATGAAACCTTATATTATATATACATGTGTGAGTGACATAAGTGTGGGCATACTTGTCCTATATGCACATAACACTTTTAATATTTCAATTGGTTATTTGTCCGTGAGTTATGCCATGTGCGTCCATCAGAAACTTTATTAGCCACCAAGAATTTAATTCCTAACGAGACATAAACTCAATGATTTGTTGGTAGACGACACTATAACTTATAATAATTGGAGACAATACTATATTGTTTAATAAATAATAAATTACCGATATGGTCTTTGTGGTTTGCTACTATATCACTCTTGTTATCTAAATTTCATAAATAACTTATATGGTCTCAAATTTTAGACATTTGTAACACACATAGTCGTTAGGTCACTAAATTAACTTCACATACTTGACCAAATTCCTCACATAAGAACTATATGTGTTACAAAAGTTTAAAGTTTGGGATCATATATGTAATTTATGAAACCTAGAAACCAAGAGTAAAATACTAACAAAGCACAATGACCATCTCAGACTCTCAGTAATTTACTCTAATTATAACAAGGATTTAATACTCCCCTTGGAGAGAGGGTGGTCTTTGATGATTTCTAATTAAAATTTAACCGCAAATAGAGACCGTTATATGGTTATCTTTTTGTGAAGTTTATACTTATGAAACAACGTTAAAAACCCATATGATAAAAAAATCTTTACATGTAAAAATTTAAAATCTATCAGCTGACGTCAGTGGTTAAATATGACAAAAGCGAGTGTCGAACTCTCGTCGTATGGTAAAGCAAGCAACATTGCAACAACTAGGATACAACCCACACTAATGTGTTTCTCATTGAGCATTAGTTCCTGTATATTTCAAACAAAATAACAGAAAAACTAAAAACATAAAGGTTTACCTACTTGTCTAATATGAATAATGTGGTGATTATGTGAGTAGCAAAGATTTTGGTAAATAATAGTGAGGTAATAATTAATCAATTATGCTACATTAATGTATTTTTAAAAAAATATAATCCTCGTACATTTTATAGTTTTAACTTTGAAATTTGTATAAACTATTAGTTGAAGTCGAAGTTTGATATCTCTAAATTTTTCTTTCAAAATTGTAATCGTCTAATCTAATACATAATGCTTTTCGCACTTGCATTTTGTTAATGGTAATTATTTTTAAGAAATTTTGAACTTCATTACGTGTATTGTATTAATGACATTAACATTCTTGTAGCTCTCAAACAAGCTGAAAATCAACTAGAACAACTATAATCTATCAGCATACATCTTCTAACAATGTACATAATCCATAATAGAAGATGAAAAACAAAATTTTGCATTAAGTCGAGAACTTTATGAGGTATGATCAATAAGTCTAGAACATGATACCTCAGGGACCCCCAACCTATACATGTACAAAATAAGTCTATGTATACTAGTACATGAGTACTCAAAAACTAAAGGACTCGAAGTTGAATATATTCGAAGTTGAAAGTATTCTAACTCAAAAGTACTCGAAGGTGAAAAAGTATTCGTAGTTGAAAGTATTCAAAGTATAAAGTATTCGTTAAGTTAGAATACTTAACGAATATATATATATATATAGGGCATGGTTCAAATACTAACCCTCCTTACGGCGCTAACCCATTAACTTTGGCAAAAAATAGCCGAATCTTGAATTTTTTTTTAAACATCATTGTAACACAATTTGAACACCATGTTCAGTTTTGAGTTTTGGCTAATTCATCACCGTTTGAGCTCTTACAGTACTGTAGGTGTTTAAATATTTAAAACTTACAGTACTGTAGCAAAAACCTTACAACGATGATATTTTTTAAACGGTGATGAATTAGCCAAAACTCAAAACTGAACATGGTGTTCAAATTGTGTTACAATGATGTTTAAAAAAAAAAATTCAAGATTCGGCTTCGTTTTGCCAACGTTAATGGGTTAGCGCCGTAAGAGAGGGTTAGTATTTGATCTCATTCATATATATATATATATATATATATGGAGAGGTTTAAATGTTAACCCTCCCTTATAGCGTTAACCGCTTAACCCTAGCGTTTTTTGCCCGTGAAAAAAGAAACCCCCCTATTTATGCATAATAAAAACCATGAAAAAAAAAAATTTAAGATTCGGGCAAAAAACGCTAGGGTTAAACGGTTAACGCTATAAGGGAGGGTTAACAATGGAACATTCCCCTATATATATATATATATAATTTATTGAAGAAGAATAAGATAATATATATATTACATGAAATAAAATCTAAACTTAAGAGAACTATAATAACATTTATATTTTATAAAATTCAAAATGATATTTGAAAGCATTTAAACTATAAAGGGAGTATTTTAAATTGAGAAAGTATACATACAATATTGAAAGAGAATACTAACAACTAACATATATTGTCAAATCAAATCCAAGAATCAAGAGAATTGA
This sequence comes from Mikania micrantha, assembly GCA_009363875.1. Taxonomy (NCBI): domain Eukaryota; kingdom Viridiplantae; phylum Streptophyta; class Magnoliopsida; order Asterales; family Asteraceae; genus Mikania; species Mikania micrantha. The sequence continues at coordinate 58,832,265 of CM018686.1, forward strand.
CTCACTACCAGCAATTAGATGACACATGGTGAGGATATGACATTGAGATTGGGGCCCATGGGCCAACGAATCACATGGCCTAATCACCAAATTGGTCTATGCACCAATGCAAAAATAATCCACTCACTCTTTTAGGTGAAACACCAACCACTACTTTTTTTTTCCAAAAATTTAACACTGCTTATTGGATTGGATGTCACTCCTATACTTGATGGTAACTCTTTAGTAATGTTTAAATTGCAAATAAATTATTTATTATTGATTTAATTCACAATATTATATGTTGGCAATGCATATGAACACCATGTGTAGTGGCGGAGCTTGGAAAAAAGTTCGGAGGGGGCCGGACGATTTTTAGAAAGAAAACGGAGGGGACCGGAGGATTTTTAGGAAGAAAATGAAGGGAACCGATTTTTGGACAAAATACTATTATATCTACACTTCTGAGCGAAAAAACAGGGGGGCCGAGCACCCCTGGGCCCTTCTAATCCTCCGCCCCTGACCATGTGATCTTATCTTAAATGCTTGTAATATAATACAAAAGTACGTAGATAGAGCACGTGTTGTCGTCTGCTAAAGTTTATGTTTTTACCGTCTTTTTTCGTATTAAATACTAAATCTTTTTCTTATTAAATATTATTGATTTTAAATAATTAAATCATGCAATTAAATATCAAATATATAAGAATTCTTATTTTAATAACTATTAAAACTTAACATATTATAAGAAAACTCATATTATATCTTATTTTTAAATATAATTTTATAATTCTTAAATCTTTGTTATTTGTTTTTTACAATTTTTTATATTCATAATTTCTTATTTCAATAATAAACAACGACATACAACATACAAATCTTTATAAAAACTAATGTTTACCTTATATATGTTTTATTCAATACATGTAATACAATACTGTTTAATTTGGTGTAATATCATCAAAGTATATTAAAATGCTAGTAATATTCTATGACCTATAATGAAACAATATATTATTTATTTATTATTTGGTAATAAAATTTAATACACTAGTTGTTTACTTGTTTATATTATTAAGAAAGTAGGATTAAAAAAAGTTGGAGAGCCGATCCTCAAGTACATGTAAATGGATCATGTTGATACAAATTCATTTACCACCACATGTTTTGCCTTTTTGTAATCTACATTAGTTTCACACACAACAAATAGAGGAGTAAGCAAAGACAATTTGATATGATGAGAGAATTGAATCAAGCATTTTTTTAATAATCGTGGAAACACGCTTACATGGTAAACACTAGGTCTTTCCATAATACCCAACTAACCAGAGCAAACGACTAAAGCGTGGCCACAAGCAACCAGCTCGGTGACCTCTACGAAAAACCGACCTTAGTATGGATTAAACTTGAAACATATAGGTTGTCCCTCTTTCATGTAAACCACCACACCGTTATCTTGAAAGTTAAAAGGGCTAAAGTAAATAGAGATAGAAATAGACATGATTACAAGTTACCAGCAAAAGGTTTCACAAGGGTAATATCAAGTTTAGTTGAATATTAGGGGGACACATGTGAAGTTATCATATCAACCGAGACAAATAGTTCCAAAATATTATTAGAATTATATGAGATCCATCATGGGGTATATAATCAGGCCATGTGTTATAAAAGCATGTATGATAGCAAAAGTAGAGACATTGAAGCATAGCCGGCCTCGAGGATGCAAAAACTTTCTGGGTCTGGGGCGAGAAAAAAATGGGCCCTTTTAGGAGCGGTACTGGGAATTGAGGTGTCCAGAATCGAACCGTATTTGTAACTGAAATAACCCGAACCAAATTCGGTTTGGTTTCTAACTGTATCCGAATTATGAATTTGGTTCCTAACCGTATCTGAATTTTGGTTTTTGGTTCAGTTTTTGTTACATTTTTTTTAATTCGCTTTGTTTGATTAACCGATTAAACCGAGTTCGGATTTAAATTTATTATCTTATTAATAATATACAAGGTTGAATTCGGTTTGATCGTTTTTAACCAGTTTATTCGACTAAATTCAATTTATTTAGATCGGTTTATTCTAGGGATGAGATTTTTGTACCGAATACCGGTACTGTACCGGTTTCGTACCGGTACCGTACCGAACCGATACCGTACCGGTAGATTCGGTACCGGTAACGGTACTTCATTTTCTCAAGTTTCGGTATTGGTACTAACCGGTATCGGTACCGGTACCGGTAAAATACCGAAAATTCCCGAAATGGTACCGGTACCGGAATATAGATATTTTTTTGTTTTGAATTTGATTATTTAGTAATCCAGTATAGTTTAAAAAATATTTATCATGATGCGTTAAAACCTAATTAATATTTTAATTATTAAATATAAAAAAATACTATAGAATCCAAAAGACGATATGTTCAAATATTATAGTTTGTAATTCTTTGTTTTGTGAACTTGATTTTTTTTATAATGTATTCATATGATACATTCATATGCATAGATTTTTCTTATAATTATGGCATAATAACATCTATAATTTCAAGACTAATATTTTTCATCTTTATCTCAACAAAAAATTGAAAAACGGTACAAAGCGGTAAAGTACCGAAAATGTCAAAATACCGGTACCGGTACCGATACCGAACCGGTACCGTACCTAATGTTTCGGTACCGGTATCGGTACCCATTTTTCAAGAATTTCGGTACCGGTATTTTCGGTATCGTACCGGTATGGTACCGATCACATCCCTAGTTTATTCAGTTTTTAATCGGCTTGTTTGGTTTTTAATCGGTCTATTCGATTAGTTAATTTTTAACTGAAACCAACCTAAACCACTTCTAAAATTCGGTTCGGTTTTTGCATAGGAAAAGAAATTGAAAAGCAATTAAATGCCGGGCCCAGGGGCGGTCGCCCACCTTACCCCTCCCCAGGGTTGGCCTTACATTGAAGATGAGGCTTACATTGTTGTAATATGATCTAGTTCTTAGGACCCGAACTAGTACCGGTTCTAGTTCCATACCAAAAAAAAACATTGTTTTGTACCCATTTTTAGTTTTTTATGCGACATTGATTTCAACCAAAACCAGTTCCTACTCGAACAAAAAGAAAAGGATTCTAAACCGGCTTTTTATCGTCTTTATAAATAATCTAGCCGTTTATAATGGCTGTATATCAAATTTTTTATGTTTGACATTTTCGACCACCAAACTTCGTATAAATATATGTTTGATGAATTGTTTGATTAAGTTATTCCTCGTAATAGGAATATAGAGTTAGGTATAATTGGGATCTGGTTGCGTTGAGCAATTCAACTATAAAGGCTCGTCGCGAGTTTTGTGTCTTTCTTTTGGCAAAAGAGTCGTAATCACCGTTGAGAAAGCACGTTGATAAATAGACGAAGAAAGCAATTCTCGATCCCGAACAAATACAACTGGTAGTGATGGTGGAATATTTACATACGACCTAATTATAGTTCAGGATTGAATGACTAAGTTCAATATTCAAGAAGTTTTCTTGAGTGACAACTTCGAAAGCTTGCAGTTGATAAACATGATTCGATAGCTGCTTCAACCTTGTACACCCCCGTAAACCGTACTACACTTAGACGTTATTTTTTAAAATTGTGGACCATAAATTATATAATTTAATATTTTCATAATTTACAAATCTATGCGAACTTAATTATTGATGTTTGGTTAGCTTCACACCGATCCCAAGATTCATATATTTGAACTTTACTACTTATTTGGTGAATCCTAATTCATGGTAAATGATAAAATGTACGATTGTATTTGATTTTTTTCCGTATTCATATGTCAAATAATGTTTGCTTCAAATATTAGAATATGCAATTCTATCTTTTAATTTAGTAAACAAAATACATTTAGTGGCTTTCCATAATGCGTCAAATAATACCAGCACATTTAAAAAACAAAAAATACGAGGTTTTCAAAAAAACAAAAAAAAAATAAAAGATAGACAGATTATAACATTTTTTAATGAAGATGTGAATTCCAAAAGGATGTTGGTAGAATTCAAATTGTAAAGTCTTTTTTATGACAAAGAGATATTTTATTAGTTTTTCACTCTAATAGATGTTGGTTGAGTTTCATTTTTATGAGAAAAGGGTTTGGAGAATATTAAATATATTATCGAATTTCTTAATATTTTCAAAATCTTAACTACAAAACTATTTCAGGTTTATAATCCCATGAGTAGTTTGCTACTTTGAAAATTATATTTCATGGTTTAAATTTAAAAAAAAAATTCAAAACAAAAATGAAATGTTTAGCTTAATGATAGAATCAATGAAAGAAAATTTTTAAAATATTTCTTAAAACTTTTACTTGCTTCTTCTTGTGTCGCTGCTTTAAACTCGCTTTGTAAATGTTATGGGAGCTGAATATGCAATTGACGAAATAAATGACAATTTGTTTTTTGTATGATGAAGACCCCAATTTTACAACCGAAACAAAGCATGCTTTTTAACACAAGTACACAGTTGTCAATGACATATGGGTCAAGTAGATCGTAAATTAGGGACCTCGTGTAATTTATCAAACAAAATTTGAAATAGGACAACTAAATGACAAAAGAGTAGCACCCATCTGTCGAGCTCAACGAGTATGAAACGAATTTTATATCTACTACGAGTGCCAAATACTATGCCAATTTTGATATTTTGGCTTGATGAAAAGAAAAACATACTGACTTCTGATGATATCTATTATAACTTGTTATTTACTAACCGTCTAAGCTTATATGGTACCTTTATAATTTATTTTTTCTGTTAGGAGGATGATTTCATCGATACAAAGTACAAGACTCACCAAATTTGATAGAGATATGTATTTTCTTAAAGGATCACTTGGATGCAATCGATTGTAAAAAAACCAAACAAACATCAAAGACAAAATACTACTTGAAACAGAAGTGTGCGATAAAAAGGTGAATGATGAGCTATCTTTTGATGTATTCGATGAAGAACTAGCATATGATGAATCGGTTTCTCCGCAAATGTAGATTGTATACGACTAAAGACTACGAAGACGATGACTAAAAATTGAATTTTTATGCCCCCTAGTCGACATGTAATTATTTTGTTTGTTGGTTATATATTTTTCCATGAAAAAGCCCTTTATTCAAATATATTTTCTTTTGTTTGTAACAATTAACTATAATTAAAAATTAATTTTCTATGTTTGTTATAGTTAAAAATTTGTTACTTGATTTTTGGATTGGGTTTCTGCCGGACCTAACATCACTTTCCATATGGGTGGGTTTTAGACATACTACCCAACCCGATTAATCCCAATACGGTATTCTAATAAAACCGGATACGAGTTCTAAATAAAACATGATTTATGTACCTTTACTTTCACATGGGTCACGCGATTCACCTCACTTATATTGGCCGTGAGGCCGGTTGGTGAGGGACGCCTAATAGTGACGTTCACCATTTTTTTTACTTTCACATGGATACACAATCTAACCCAAACAAAAAACTTTTATTAAATAAATATGGTTTATACCTATTTAAATTTTAATTGATAACGGGTTCAGTTTTATTTATATGCATTTATTAGTCTTTAAAGTTGTATTGTTTTATTAATAAGATATTAGGTCATAAACGAAGTATTACATGGATTTAATAAATCTAACATGTTGTAAACAACAACCTTTTTATAAAGATTTGTATGTTTGATATTATTACTTGTTGATAGAATAATAGCTAATGAATGCCTGAAAATAAAAAACTAGAATTAAGGATTAAGAATTATATAATTATATTTTAAGATATTATATAATTGAAATTTTCTTATGATTTATTAAGTTTTGATTAATTTTTATGATAAGAAGATCTATATATTTTATATTTAATTGTATAATTTAATTATTTATTATTAATATTTAATATAAAAGATAATTAGTAGAGAGGAGCTGGAAAAAAATTTCTAAAATTCATAAGAAAATAACACGTGTCAAAGTTAGCTATTCTTTTTATTAAAATAAGGATTTTAAAGAACTTGAATTTTGATAAATTTTTATTAGAAGCTTAAAAAAAGCAAAATTGTATATTTACCTAACATATTAGGTTAATAAGAAAATCAAATTATAAATAGCATTAAGTATTAGAAAGAAAAAAGAAATATGTGTGTGTATAGGTTAAACAAATTAGATATTAGCATGTGACATGTTTATGTAATAAGACCTACCATGACTCCGGGTCGTGACTTTAGGTTGCAAAAAAATATTTTTTTTGTTCTAATTACAGGTGATAACCAACCTACATTTTAGATAACCAATAGAAAAAAAATTGTTAACGCCACAATCAGGTGCCCCTCACCGACCGGTCCCATAACCAACATGAGGGAGGTAAATCGCGTGACCCAGGGAAAATTGTGTGGTGCCGGGCTTTGAATCACCTTCATTATAAATTTCACCCTCTTACCACTAGACCACCATCACAGGGACTAGATAACCAATAGAGGTGCTCTAAAGAAGGAGAACATGTGTTCTCATGTTAGTTTACTTTCATATAGCTGTTAAGTATTTAAAGACCACATCAAACTATCAAACTAAGACCACGTGTCATAGTCTTATCACACGTCCACACCACTCGTCATATACGGGACGTAGGGCCGGCCCAATAGGCCAACTTATCGAAATAATGGCTTAGAGCCTTAATATTTGTAATTTTTTTCATATGTTATAGTTTTTTTCTTCTTCAAGTTAATGGGCTGCTTTAATAGTTTAATGGTTGTGGCCATCGTCGGCTTCATTTAAAAATCCAAAAAAATAACATCATTAGATGCTCATATATTAATAGTTCAAAGACTAAAGAAATTCATATGACAATTCAGATTTCAGGACTATTGGTTATGGTTGACCATCGACTCGTCGATACTGACGATCGATTGAAGAAATCGAGGGGCCTTCGTGGCTTCACCTTTCGGCTTTCCATCTTATGACTTTTCATTCTTCTATCAGATGATGAAGAGGGCAACGACAAAGGGTTAGGCGTTCGATACTCTGATTCTGATTCCTACTAACCTCCAATGGGCTTCCTCCGTCGGTTCCTGCGGAACCGCCTCCTAGAAACACTTCATTGAAAGTCTAAACTCTAAAACATAGACGTTTGTTGAACTTGGCCATATAACATTTTATTTATCAACGAAACATATTGTCAAGAAATTAACACTTGACACTAGTTTGGGGTATATGTGTTACCGTCATCTTTATCTATCAAATGTTGTAAATGAGCTAAGAAGACAGAAGCTACATGTTTCAGAAATTATTTTAACGTTCCAACGAAATTCATCGGTGGTAGAAATCGTTGTTAAACACAAATTTTAGTTTATATATAGACATTCTAAATGCAAATTGGTTGTAAACTATTCAATGTTAAATGTTTTTTGGAACGACCAACTAATCAATTGTCGGGTACTCCGTATAGTTAGGTTTCAATTGTTGTTGCAACCATAAACGATTCAAAAATATCTTTGCAAGAGCATCGCTTTCCATCGACCGCAAGGTTATTTTTTGTTTAAATCATCGGTTTCGCCCCCTTGCTTTTCGAAAAATTATCATGTATTACGGCTCTCATAAGTTTCAGTCTTCTCTTTCTACATGTTGAAGCTTCGTCACTGTTTAAGACCTCAAGCAAAATATAAATTTAGGGCCTTTAACTAGCGGTCACTAATAATTTTAATTTTGCTGGCCCTTTTTGAATTGTTGGAATCGTATTTATTAGTTTCCACCAGAGATTAAAAAAATCATGTTTTTATGTTTGTTTTCTAAGCTCTAAATTCTAATTTCTAATAATAACTTAACTACTTAACAAAAATATAAATTTCAGTCTTCCTTTTCAACATGTTCAAACTCCGTCACTGTTTAAGACCTCAAGCAAAATATAAATTCAGGGCCTTTAACCAACGGTTACTAATAATTTAATTTTATTGGCCCTTTTAAATTGCTGGATCGTATTTATTAGTTTCTGATAGAGATTAAAAAAAATCATGTTTTTATGTTTGTTTTCTAAGCTCTAAATTCTAATTTCTAATAATAACTTAACTACTTAACAAAAATATAAATTTCGGTCTTCCCTTTCAACGTGTTCAAGCTTCATCACTGTTTAAGACCTCAAGCAAAATATAAATTCAGGGTCTTTAACTAGCAGTCACTAATAATTTAATTTTGTTGGCCCTTTTTGAATTGCTGGAATAGTATTTATTGGTTTCTACTAGAGATTAAAAAAATCATGTTTTTATGTTTGTTTTCTAAGCTCTAAATTATAATTTCTAATAATAACTTAACTACTTAACAAAAAACATGCAAAACCCAAAGGTTCAAGGGATAACAAAACTACCAAATTTCTACTAATACATTAACAAAAACAACTGGCAAGCAAAACCAAACTTCCAATCACTAAAATTCCTTAAAGTGTTTGAGAAACAAGAAATACCTAAATCACTTAATCATCTAAATCTTCAAACATTGCAAGCAAAAACAAATTGAGACAAAAACACCAACCAATCAATGCAAGCAAAAATAAACAGTAAAATAGTTCAGAGTTCAGACCTTCATTGAATTAATTGAATATATGTATATAACGAGAGCATATCGTCCAAGAAACTCGATACTCGAACCCATACTAATCAAACACAAATTTAGAAATGGTACCTCCATTCCTTAGAGAGGATGCTTGTCCTTGCTGCATCTTGAATTGTGTACAAAACATAGGATGATTTCTTTGCTCATTATGTCCATCTTAGGATATTTTTACTTTTTTAGTAAACTATGCAGCAAAATTAATGGCTCATTTGCTGTATACGTATATAATATATGTGTGTGTGTGGGCCCTCAAAGGGTAAAAGTAAAATTGCACTAAATTTTACATTATTTTACTTAATTTGTGAAAATAACGTTAAAGCGTTGGGATGATTAACGTTAAAGCGTCGGCAAATCTCCAATCTAGACGCTCCACCAAGTGTTTCAATGTTTTGATCCTATCCGAATCAGGGGATACATGTGATTTTAGTTTCCCAAATAAATCATAACCGAAACCAGAATCAAACCGGAATTACCGGTACAGGTTCCAACTCTAACCGACCAAAAACTTGAACCAAACCGGTCAAAAACTTTTCAAACACCCGAACCTGACTGAAACCAGTTCGCCTTACCTGGTTCTAAAATTTGGTCACAAAAAAAAGTAACCGATTGAAAAAAAAAAGATTGTCCAACACTCCAACTTATATATGAAAAAGAAGGAGGCGAATTGGGCCGCTTACTTGGGCCATACAAGATTAAGTTATATTCTTGCTTAACTTATCGAAGTTGAATTGATGGAATGTATTAGAAGTGGGGAAAAAAACCGGTTTGGGTTTACAAACCGGCATTCTAACATTCTCAAACCGGTCCGAACCGCCGGTTTGGCATATGTTTGACATCCTCATCTCCCAAACCGGTTTCAAATCTATCCAAACCGGTTCTATAGGTTTGACATCCTCATCTCGCCAAACCGGTTTTGACTATCCGTTTACCAAACCGATTCGGTTTTCAAACCGAACCTTGTGCATCCTTAGAATGTGTCGCGTAGAAATGTAAAAGATACAACCCACGTTGGAATCTTGGATCGAAAGTAGGGCACTCTTCGTTTTACATTTTTTATTGATGTCATATTAATCGTATTTGTTATATTATAAATCTAATGTAGTGTGTGTTTAATATTAAAAATAAAATAATTGTGTTTTAGTTTACAAATAAAATAAACAATTTGATCAATCATGTAAACAAACGTTAATATATCCTTTGGAGTTGAACCAAATTTGATTAAACCTATTATTATATATATTAATTTGCAAAGATTCGTTTCCTCACATAAACACTATTCACTCATATATACATACATTACATGTATCTATCCAAACTATCAAGAAAACGCTTTAAAAAATCCTTAAACGCTTCAAAAAATCGTTCAAAAACGCTTCAAAAATACCGAAAACGTTTCAAAAAATCGTTCAAAAACGCTTCAAAAATACCGAAAACGTTTCAAAAAATCGTTTAAAACGCTTTAAAAAATCCTTAAACGCTTCAAAAAATCGTTCAAAAACGCTTCAAAAAATCGTCTAATTTGAAAACGCTTTAAAAAATCGTTTAAAAAACGCTTCAAAAAATCGTTAAACGCTTTAAAAAATCGTTTAAAAATGGCTTCAAAAAATCGTTTCAAAATGGAAACGCTTCAAAAATACGTTTAAAACGCTTCAAAAAATCGTTTAAAAATGGAAACGCTTCAAATAACATGATTTTAACGCGTCATAGGTTATCTGATAATTATATTAATTTAATCGCAATGGCCTCATTAACGTTTATATAAGTTTCTAACCCAAACGGTCACAGAAATTTTGCGCGTTGTTTACATGCCTATAACGCATCCGTACATTATCGAATTTTTGTATCGTTTACATCATTTTGATCGTAATTAGTTCACAAACGATTTAGATTTAATAATTTTATAAACCATGATTATTATATATACTACATATATATACGATTTACATATAATAATATTATAATATTTGTATCATTTATAAATTCTACATTTACGCAAGGCCTTTTTTTTAAGTCTTCTGTAATCACATTCTTTACTATTAAATAAGTTCTTAATCTTCAACCCTTGGTTTCAAAGCTTACGTTATATATGTTGTATAGGGTATTTTCATGCATTTTATTGTACACGATTTTAACCTCATGTTCTGTTGATTTTTTTTAAGTCAGTATTCAGACCCCGCCGCAATGCGCGGCGGGTCCTGTTTACTAGTTTATTTTAAATATTTCTTTTTACATCAAATTCTATACATAACATTTTGCAATGTCGGCGGCCTCAACTTCGATATATATATATATATATTTGTATTTGTATTTTTGCTTCTTTTCAATTAAAACATCTTCAGCTCAAGCGATAAGTCTTTGGTTTTTGGTTTCCAGGTCCGGGGTTCGAATACCGCCCCTTTCAAGTTTCAACTTTTATTTCGCTTGGTTCAGTTAATAGATTTATATTTTTCAATGTTAAGAATTTTAACATTGGTATCTTTACCTCAAATGGTAAGATGGTTGGTTTATGATTTTTAAGTCACGTGTTTAAATCTCATCCACTTGATTCAATATCAATAGTAAAACTCTTACTATTTAATACGGAGTGATTCGACGTTATAAATTCGAATTGGTCTATGATTCGACATGAACTTTGTTCGGATCAAGTAGGGTTGATAATAATTTATACTTATTCATTTACTGAATACAAACGACTAGGGCTGTAAACGAACCGAACGTTCAGCGAACAGTTCGTGAACCGTTCGGCGGGAAGTTCGTTTATGTTCGTTCGTTTACGAACACGAACAAGAAATTCCGTTCGTTTAGTTAAATGAACGAACATGAACAGAGGTCGTGTTCGTTCATTTGTGTTCGTGAACGTTCGGTAACATGTTCGTTTACGTTCGTTTATGTTCGGTTAAGTTCATTTATTATATTTATTCATTAAATGTGTTGCTATTTTTAATTTTTTAGTTTAATACTATAATACTTAAGTTATTTTTAGTTTAATACTATAATATCTTAATTTATATATTTATGAATGACTATCTCCATTGCTTGAGATTAAAAATGTTGATTTTTCTTGTTTAAATAATATGTGTTCGTTAGCGTTCGTGAACAAGCTAAATTCCTTAATGAACGAACACGAACAAAAATTTTCGTCCGGTAAGCGTTCGTAAACAAGTTAAAAGTTAAACGAACGAACACGAACAAGAGCTCGTTCGTGTTCGTTCGGTTCGTTTACAGCCCTACAAACGACCACATAACATAGGTGGTTTATACATGTTTTTTAGTTGGACGGTGACACATGTTTGGTATCCGTCGTGTACGTTATTTTATTATTTTCCCTTTTTGATTTTTCTTATATTGTTTCCTGTTAGATTTATTTTTTAAATTACTATACCGTAACGTATTTTCCTGAAAATTATTTTTTTAAAAAAATTGTTGTATCATAATGTTCAAGACAAGAGAGTGTTTTATGTCTGTATTTCAATCTACATAACTGATCCGATGTAAGTTCTTATGTTTTTTTAATCGTAACACAACACTATAACATGCAAGTTTTAATCGTATCACCCGCCGCAACGCGCGCGTATGTTTCTCGTTCTATAGTAAATGTAAAGGTGCATAAATCGGTTTCTTTTTTGGATACAATTCGAAGAACGAGCATGTATTGGGTTGGATTGGGTTAGGTATCTACAAAACTACACCGGTTAGGGTCATGTTGGTTAAAAACTAGAGGCGACAATTTCTGACACGACCCGAAACATGACATTAAAATAATCAAGTTTTTGATTGGTAAGTATAACCCATTAAAAAAACGGATTGTGTTCGGGTTGACCCGTTTATAAAACAGATCGGGTTTGGGTTGACCCGTTAACCCGTTTAAGATTTCAAACTTATTATTATTTTTTCTTGTAACATATATATAGTTGTTTTTCTTTTTATTATTTAACATACTTTAATTGATCGACCAACAAAAACTATTTTTTTTATCTAAAAAAATGATTTTAATTTTTTCAGTTAACTATACAAATGAGTTTATTTTAATTTTCATCCCTCATAATTATGATTTACATAACTATATGTTTAGTTATAATAATATTAATTTTTTTGTTTAGACAATATATCAACTATTTATTACTCATACACACCTACTAAACACGTTATTAGGGTTGAAAATTTTGACACGAATAAATATATGGGTCAGGTTCGGGTTGCAAAATTCAACCAACAACCCACAAACCTGCAACCTGCTAATCCTTTAACCCATCAACCCGACACGATTGACACCCCTGGTAAAAACCGGTTCTAAATTCTAGGTATAACCGGATAGGGGCCTATTTTTATATGTATAAATATAATAAGCATAACATAAAATTCAACCTTTTATTTATCTCCAACCCTCTTCAAAAAATGAAGTGACTCGATAATAACTAAAAGACTATTATGAAAAACTAGTAAATTATCTTTATCGTAAAACATATTTAAGCATTTTTCATTTAGGCACGTCTCAATTAAGGTCTAGACAAGTGGAATTCATATTTTTACAATTTTTTTATAATCCATATATCTTTTTCTTAAAAAAAACATGCAATATAAATCTAAAAGAAAACACATTTGCTATAAAAATAATTCAGTATTCTCCCAACCCTCTTCCAAAAATGAAGTGACTCGAACAATATCCGAAAAACTATTATGAAAAACTGGTAAATTATCTTTATCATGAAACATATTTAAACATTTTAAAGTTAGATACATCTCAATTAAGGCCTAGACAAGTGGAATTCATATTTTTACATTTTTTTTATAGTGTATTTATATTTTTCTTAAAAAAATATGCAATATAAAGAGTTAAATGTCAAAATGGTCCCTGTGTTTATATAAAAAATGCCATTTTAGTCTGTAAATAAAATTTGTTGTCATTTTAATCCTTATTTTTTAATTTACTTGCTGATATAGTCCTTCGTCTAAATTTTTGTTGTCATTTTAATCTTTGTGTTTGAAATTTAATTGTCAATATAGTACCTAAAATGACAACTAGAATGACTATATTGACAACTAAATTAAAACACAAGGACTAAAATAGCAACAAATTTTATTTAGGGACTAAAATGACATTTTCGATATAAACACAGAGACCATTTTGGCATTTAACTCCAATATAAATCTAAAATCATATTTGAACTCATCAACACTCGGGGGATGCCGAGTTCATCTTGCACAACTAAATTAATAATATGCTCAACACATTGAGTGTAAAAATGTGTCATTGCAAATCAGTTTATATTTTATTTTTAATTTTTAAACCACGCTAGTATTATTTTACGCATTATCGAAAGTCTTTATAAGTTTTTCTTTCTATATCAAAAAAGGTTGTCACATAATCTAAAATTTAAAACAAATACTCTGATATATAGATTGGAAAAACTTCAAATGCAATCACATGCTTTATCATTTGTAACATATTAGGATCAACCCACTAAACGGTGACACAAATGCACAATTCTGGTAGTCGGTGTGGAGCCGACCAAATATCACTAGTTAAGTTCACACTAGTTTGTAAAATTTGAAAATATTCAATTAAATCACTTCTTGAATTTTTACACAATTTTAAACAATAATATCTAAGTGTAGTACGACTTACGTGGTGTATATAGGTTTAATCGTCTCTCGAATCATGTTTATCAACTATAGATTGTTGAAGTAGTCAAACAACAAAGTTTTTTGAATCACAAACTTAATCCTTCGATCTGGAACCATATTTGCTCCGTACCTAAATATTCCATCGTCACTCCGCAGTGTATGTTTTGAACCCGAATTTGCTTCTTTTTTTTGGTCTTGGAGTATTTATCAATGCACTTTTTTTTAGGTTCTCAAACTACTTTGACTTGAACCAAAACCGGTTCGGTTTCTATTTGAAAAATAGTCTACTTAGTTTGTTCACGGAAAAATGATGGTTCGGACCCGGTTTCTAACTTTTTTGGGATCAATTTCTAAATAGTTCCTACCAGATAAAAAACCGGGTTGAAACAATTTTTGACATGCTAGTTGTTTCTAACTGCTAAATGATTTTTTTTTTATTTTGTATTTTGACCATTTTTACCTTAAAACTTAGTATAAATAGATATTTGATGAATTGATTGATTACCTTACTTAAAAACGTAAAATCGAATGTAAAAATGCAAAAAAATTTACTCATGTTCTGCATTTATTTTGATAAATATATATATTTCTGCTATATAAATTGTAAAATAGTTTGTTTGATAATATAAGATCTGAATACTTCAAACAGGTTACACATTTTGGTTAGGAATTCAATAAATGTTTGTTACACTTTTTCGAAATTAAAAGCACCACATGTGATAACAAATTATATGTACACAGCTAACAAATGTTGCTCCCTTTCAATTTTCTTTTAAGCTTTAATATTTTTGAAATGATCTTTAAAATACAGTTAGGATAATGTTCACGGTTCGTTCTTAAACCACATAGACCGCTCATCGGTTCAGCTTCATGGTCTGTTTTTTTTTTCTCAAATATTTGGTTGGTTAGTTTCAAAATTTAGAAACCATACTAAACGATCTGGTATAAGGTTTTTACAAAAAAAAAAAAAAACTAGTTTTAAAAAACCAGACAAAATCACGTGTGTGTATTATACACACACACAAAAAGACTAGCCTAAAAACCCATTTATTACATGAGTTGAACAACTATAATATGTTATAAAAAATGTTAATAAAAAGATTTATATGTTACATTAATTAACTGTTGATTAAATAAGATATGTGAACATTTAGAAATTATAAATAACAAATAATAATAAGTATTTAACAATTATAATATTATACATACATATAAGTATAATTGAAATTTTATTATATTTAATAAATTTTAGTAAATTAGTAAATTTTTATAACAAGAAGATTTATAATTATTGATTTTTAATTGTATAATTTAATTAATAAAAATTAGTAATATTTTTTAGGAGAGATGTGAGAAAAAAAATTATATTTCTTTATGAGGTGACATGTGTCTTCTAAAAATACTATTTTTTTTTAATTTTTAATTTTATAATTAAATTAATAAAAATTATTAATATTTTTAATAGAGATGGGGGGAAACTTTATTTAGGTTTTATTAGGAGATGAGATATGTCTCTAAAAAATATTCTTTTATTAAAGTAGGTAGATTAGGTTCATAGTTTTGGCGTAATTTAGCAACTAAAACTTGTGGCTGATATGTGTAATTTTCTAGTTTCAAACTGTTAAACGGTTCAGTATGATTTAATGTTTATCTTTAATAGGCTAAAAAACAAAAACCTAAAGGCCCAAGCCGTTAAACCAATAAAACAATAAAACAAATAAAGAACTCTGTTCATACCACTATAACTATATGTTAGGTTAAACTAAATAAGCTTCTTATCTTAAATTTCTAAGAAGGATCTTGAGCCATTAAATCATTAATGAACATATTTGATTAAATCAAGTTGTTTGAGGGTATTTGAGTAACGGTCACTTTTGTTGAAAATTTATCAAGTTCCATCACCTTGTATAAACGTTCATAACTTTTACATACGACATTATTTTTTTGAAAAAAATATACCATAAAAACGAGATTTTTTTACTTTCAAAATTAATTTAGTGTTGCTATAGGAAAAAATTAGTTTATTGTGTCTTTTATACAGGTCATTCTGTCTTTTGTGCAGATTATTGTATCTTTTGTGTTTCCTGTTCAATGTTTGTTTTTCCTGAACAATTTAATACACAATGATGTTGCATAATACATAATGTCAAACAATGATGATGTAACACCCCGACCAATGGCGGAATCATCGGAGCGTACACGAAGTGTAGATTGTTCAATAGCACAGGGTGGTTATTGTAATAAATTCAAACCATTTAGTCTAATAAATTCAAATTTAATATTCAAATAACATCCATTACATCATAAAGGAAATACTAAAACAATCAAATTCTAAACATAATAAAACTAAATCCACTCTCATATCATGTCTATGTAGCATTCCCACCTGAAACATGTTTAAATAAAAAGGGTCAACTATAAAGTTGGTGAGCTTCACAGGTTTAAGCACACACACCAAAATAGTTGAATAAAATGTTGATAAATGTTGTAAATAATATGTGCATCCAAGCAATATGAACATACAATATTGAATTAGTAAATGAAGCAGATCAACTAATGTTAACAGAATAATGTTTGACCATGGTAAGCATCGCAATGCTTGAACTAGTAACTATCACTGCGGGCTTCCCCCGAAGGGTAAATCAAACACAGTGGAATGGCCGGTCAATAGATCTATCATAGTCACTAGGGGTGATCAATGCTAAATGTTAACTAAAGTTCAACATGTATAATGTCATAAACTTGTTTCACATAAATTGTTTAAAAGAATTGATAACATGTTTCACCCCAAATAATAAAAGCATAAAAAGGGGCTATGAAGACTCACCTTGTGTGATGAGCTAGTCGTTGCAAATAAATGATAAATATGTAGTCCAAATCGTATCCAACACGATCTAATTTAACCTATAATTCAATCGCACATAACTACGGTAATTATAACTTTGCATTGATTTCTCATAATGTATTTGTGTTCCATATGTTTATAACCAAATCCATAAATATGATTTTATAAAAATTGTTTCAAGTCGTTTTATTGTTTAAAATTTAAAATATTTATTAATGTTGAAAAATACTATAATAATAATTATATTAATAATGATAATAGTGATAAAAGTAATAATATTAATAACACTAATGTTAAAAATAATGCTAGTAGTAGTAATAATAATAATAATAATAATAATAATAATAATAATAAGAATAGTGATAATGATATTTTTAATAACATCAATAATAATTGTAATAATAATATTTGTATTAATACAAATAATAATAATAATAATAATAATAATAATAATAATAATAATAATATAATAATAATTTTGTTAACACTATGATCATAATAAAAATATTAATGTTCACAATAACAATTATACTATTAATAATATTAGTAATAATAATATTAATATCTTTGATAATGGTAATAATAATTAATAATAATATTAACTATAATAACCATAATAAGATATTAATTTATAATAATATTAACTAAAATAATTACACTAATTATATATTTTCAAGGAAATAAGTAATTAAATAAATAATACATGAACTAAATATAACTTTTTATATATTTAATTAAAGAAATAAATTAATAATTAATTTAAATAAATTAATTAAACTGAATAATATATATTTTCTTTATTAATAGTTTTTAAGTTTATAAAAATTTAGGTGAAATCAGATTTTAAAAATAATGAGTAATTAAAAAGTTATAAAAAAATCAACAAAAATTGGTCCGACCCAGTGCTAACCCGGATCGAACCCACGACCATAACCCAAGAAGTCTGAGACATAACCGGTTGATCTAGGCACTTGGCCGCGAAAGATATGGATTTTAAATGATTTTAACCTCTAATTCCTTTTCTTCCCCATATCTGATTAAACAAAACAAGCCCTAGATCCAATCTCATTCAAATTCAATCGATCTGGACATCGTTTGTAATCAGAACCATAGGGCTTTTGTTAAGGATATAAAAACGAGTTCAAAGAGGTATAGAAGATGTACCTTTGTTTCGAGAAAAACGGTTTTCAAGTAATGGCGAAGAATACGAAATCTCGTGACTTTGGAGCTCGGTTTCACGATCTAGAAAGGTTTTGGATGGTTTCCGATTGCCCAGACTTGTAAGTCGAGTTTGAATGTATGTTCTTGTGGGTTTAATTTGAATATGGTGTTCGTTTATATACATTTTAGCATACACGATCGAATCCGATTAAGTAGGCTTAGAATTCGTGATTATTTGAATTTTAAACGAAAGATGAAAACTTGATTTCGATCCCTTAACATTCGGTTTTGATAAAGTTTCGAGATTCACGGGATTTACTCGCGAATTTGAACTGTGGATCGAGTGGGTTATAGATGGGTCGAGAATGGCATGCGGGTATCCATGGCAGCCTAAAGAAATCCAATTGGGGAAGAAAGGTGGGTTTGGGTCTTTGGCAACAATGGTCCCTCCATGATTTCTTTAACATTTCAGTTTTAAACTTGTCACAATAAGTCCCTCAAGGTTTATAAAATAAAAGTTTATTTTAAAAAAAATTTTAGAAATTATATTCATGTAATTTATAAAATCTTAACATCTGTATAAATAACATATTTATACATTTTGATGATTCTTTAATATAATTTATATTATCATTTATTATTTAATAAAACTTTATTTTATAGATTTTTTTTTTACTTGAATCTGTTGTTTGTTATTATCATAATTATTATTTTTATAAAATTTCTTTAAAACTTTTAAATCCTTAGCATTATTAACAATATTACATATATATATATAATGTTTTCTATTGGTGTTAATAAAAATAAATAAACAAATAATAATAATAATGTTTCTTTTCATAAAAATAAAATAGTGCAAAATTTAAGTGGTGTTACAGTCTCCCCTACTTTTAGAAATTTCGTCCCGAAATTAAAACGAAACCGCAAGGTGAGGATACTTTACCATATAATAGTTTTCATATTGCGAGACGTGAAACATAACGGAACTTGTACGTCTCCTTATGATTAACAAACGTTGTTTATTCGTGCTTTTTGTCATATATAGTTTAGGAAAATGGAATAAGTTAGATGTTTGAATTATGAGTATATCCAATACGACATGATCTTCCATCATACCATTTTTATTCTAGATTGTGCAAAAGTGTTATGTTACAAGACTAGATGTTGTTTTCAAGATGTTCAATTATTAACATACACTACGATATGACACATTTTTATGATCAAGGCTTTGTCGAAGAATATCATCTCAAATTTATTAGGTTTAGTTAACATTGTTTTATAGTGTTCTTGAGCTTCTTATGTATATTCATTATCTGAAAAGGGAATAGCTATATGTTTGAAGTGTTAATGTCTCATACTAGTGTATTCGTACATGTATTGTTTTATAGAATATAAGATTAATGGTAACTAAATACGAGAATCGTGAAATTTGCAAGTGTTTTGTAATAAGCGTTTGAAGTTTAATAGTGTGGTCACTGTTTTACTTAAATGTTTATTAAGATTTATGTTTGTTGATATAGTAAACCTATAACGACATGTGAGGACAACACCGTCTCCCCTACTTTAGTTATTTTTCTTACTGGTTTCTCCTATTTACAGGCTAAGAGTATTCTACCATTTATTGACAATGTTTATATATAGGGTATATGTAAAGCGAACCCAGCTACCAACCCACCACATTGTCAATATTTGATAGTTTTCTCAAGTTTGATCTCTGGTGATTTCTATTCAACTAAATACATTATCTCAATTAATTGGGTTTTGTATTCATTTTGATATCTTAAATTAATGTAGTGTAGTGAGGGTGAGCGAGGAATAGGTTTTGATTTTTTTAATACGAATGTTTCGTTGTTTGTTTTCAATTGAAATGGTGATACAATATTACAATTCCCTTATCCCACATATAAATGAGTTTAGGAATTTAGATCGCAAGAAACCACATCTAAAATCACAACTTGTGATTGGGGAATTAGTGAGTTACATAATAGTTTGGCATTAGATTTCAACTCCCAGTCACGAAATACTATCGAAGAGTTAGCATCATATGTTGAAATTAAATTTAAAGTTTGATGTTTGAAGGATTTATGACTAAAGATCAATAGGTTTCTTATTCGTCTTTCATGTTATCGTTGCGACAATATTGAAAGACAATAGTCTAATTGTTTTCGATATGATAACAATTACTAAGACCATTGATTGGTTTGGCGTAGGATACACGCCTAATCTTAGTATGCAAGAATTTATTTATTCAACTACTAGTTATGACTAAGATTACCTTATTAATACACTCAAATTTATGAAACCTAACATTGGTCAAGCTTTCGATGCTACTCTCAAAATATTGTTGGTGCTTATATATAGGGTATACCGCAGCCAACCCACCACACCAACAATACTTTGAAAGCATACCAATCACCTACCAATACAACACAACCTTTCTAATGAAAATGTTTTGATTTAATATGTTTGATTTTGTTTGAGTTTACATTCAAAGGTTACTACAATAGTGTACCTTGTTTTGTATTTGTAGGATTCACATGTACTGCAAATTCTCGTTCCGTGTGCACCCGTAACGAAAATTTGCCTTGCATGTTTACCCTACTTTATGAACGTGGTACATAATTGAGTTACTATCGAATGCAAACTAGTCTTGTATATGTTACAGTACACATGAGGACTAGTACAACCATTCCTAAATCAAATATGTTGAATAATTTTTGTTTTGTAAAACCGTAATTGGTATGGTTGACTTTTGTGGGATGATGATAAAAGTTTTATAATCCATATGACGTTTGGTGTAACAAGCTTTAACCTACCACGTTATTACAAGTCCGTCACATAATACTCAAACTTGACTAGTTCAAAATAGTAGGTGTATCGTGATTTCAAAAATTGCAATTTTTGCAATGAAATCTAATGTTTGTAAGTATTCTTGTATGTAATAAGATGATTTGTGACATTATGATACTTAAATTAGTATGATAAGTGTACATCATAACTCATAAGATCATAATATCATAATATGTTGTTTAGAAATATGAGGTATAACATAAGACCTCTTAGAACTTTAGATTAAGATAATAATAAATATCACCGATCATAAGTTTAAATATCTCAGAATCCTATAGTTGAATAATAAATGTTATCAGACATTATAAAACTTTAGTTTAAAATGATATATGTATATATCATAATGCATAAGCATAATGTCTTTGTGTTCTTAGATTTGTTGTTCAAGTGTGACGCCTATAAAAAGAAATCGTTAAGTGATTGATTCAAGAGTTCAAAGAAAAAGGGTCAGAACTACACCTTATGACATAATGCATAGAAGGTTAAAGATGTCCTTAAAGAGTTCAAATGAAAGTTCAATCATAAAGAAATACTTGGATTGTATTTCTAAAGAAATACTTTTGACATATCAAA
This sequence comes from Mikania micrantha, assembly GCA_009363875.1. NCBI lineage: Eukaryota > Viridiplantae > Streptophyta > Magnoliopsida > Asterales > Asteraceae > Mikania > Mikania micrantha. The sequence continues at coordinate 58,853,908 of CM018686.1, forward strand.
GTGTTTAAGTCAAATAAATTTTCAGAAAGACATACTTTATCCTATAGGTTCATACTCACTTCAAAGGTTCCCAGGAAAGCATAACAGGTCCATCGGTAGATTTGGATTTATACGAAATGCTTTCCTAGACAGAACTCCCCAAAGTACAGGTATTCTCCCTTCCAGATTGTATGTGATTCCTACTCACTAATGTGAACCTAAATACTATTGACGAGATTCAAAGATTTAATTAGACTTATAAGTCTAAGAGCAGTCTTCATGATGACGATCCTCTTGCAAGACGTAAGAAAGGGGTCAAGAAGTTCAGAACCCTAAAGTCTAGTGTGTGCATGTTAGGCATCCTAAACTAGGTTCAAATAATGGACCTATGAAATAACTAGTCAAGTAGCACAAATAGTCACATAATCCGCTCCGATGATTCCGCCATTGGTCGGGGTGTTACAGATGACACAATGACAAGTACGAATGACACAATGTTCTTTAAAAAGACACAAGTACCTGTAAAAAAGACATAATTACTTGTAAGAAAAACACAAAAAAAGATAATTATACATAAACATTTAAGAAAGACACATGTACAACATTTTTTTTCTTTTATTTGTATGTGAAAGTTCATCATCGTTTAAGATTTAAAAGCAATGTCAATTTAAGTTACATTGTACCAAAAATTATAAATCAAAACTTATACTATCTTTAAATTTTAAACGTTAATGAACTTGTATATACACATAAAACAATAAAGTGTGCACATGTGTGTTACTGATATTAAAAAAACAAAGCTTTGTATTGATCATGATGGACTTATAGTGTATTTATCATAGCAAAGCTAGCATATTTATCAGAGACTTTGTTTTTAAAAAATAGGTCACAAATTAAGGGTGATAAATTATAAAGTATTCTATCTTTACAAAGTCAGAAATTATTGTTAAAAAAAACTTAAAAACATTTCATATCTATCAAGTAAGAATCTAAGTTTTGAATTCAGGGCAACTATTTTTGTCTCTCTACTAATAGATGTAGTTTATATATTTAGCAATTTATTGCATTATTATAGCTTTATTGCTTTTGCACATGATACAAAATCCTTTTATACCTTTAACCATTTGATAAAACATTTTTCTTTTAAAAATAAGATCATCTTAACCTTAGACTTTGGTACTACTAAAAATACAACAAGAATTATTTTTTAATTTCACTTGTATCACATATCACGGTTATAAACTATTGTTTATATTGACAGGGGCGAATTTTTTCGTCAGTAGTGTTAATTTTATGATCGAAAGGTTATTTTTAGTTAAAAATACTGGTTTCGCCTCACCTCGTTTCAAAAATTTAATATGTATTTCGAGTCACATAAATTTCCGTCCCCCCTTCCATAAGGCCACTCGGAGTCGTCCCACTTTTCCCCATTTCCACATCAGCGCCACATCACTTTTCCACACTTTCCCCATTTTGCATGGTGTCGTCCCATTTTTTTCCACATTTTTTCCCACTTTTCCCCACATTTTTTCCAAGGTGAAATGGTTTCTCCCACGCTCGGCAACATTCGGCTTCCTCTCCCCGTTTTTCCCCTAGCCGAAACCGGGGGCGCGGTGTTCCCGGCCGGCCCCGGTTCGATGATGGAACAGAATGGCTTCCCCGGCCTCTTCCCGACCCCCCACTCCGAGTGGCCTAACAGTGAAGCTCCGCCATTGTATATTGATATGATTCAACATATAGATGCTTAATGTCGTTCATAAGTGATTAGGTAGTTAAACCACCCCTATTTGTTATTCATCATCTGATCGTGCCTTACATGACATTTAGAGGTTCAATTCTCATACAATTACATAATTGTGACATCAAAATCTTGACATTATTCGTCATAGTGGATTTAGATTCTGAAATCTGTATACAAGCCATGAGAGCAGAGCACGTGTGTCACATTGTGTTTATTTGTTAGGGATGCGTATGAATCGATCATATGATATAACTGAATTTAGTACATGGATTCATGGGAGGCGGGAGAGGCAAACCTGACCTCCGTCCAGAGCCGGTATATCGTAAGGACACAAAAATTTTAAAAATCGTTTTTAAATTATATATATTTACTTATATCTTCAAATACAAAATCGAAAAAAAACACAAGTTTATAATTCACTAGAGGTCTTTTTTTCTCAGTCGGTTCGGACACCTGAATTCTCAGGGCCGCCCCTGCATGAATTGATGGATTATAGTGAAAGATCACACCCACTAATACATTTGGCACAATATATAGTTATTCATGCACCCATTTTATTCTAATTTTATGCCTCACTTTACTTTTGAAAAACATATGTGAATTATTACTAGACACTGCAATATGCTACTATTCAAACATCTTTGGTTTAATGAATGATTTACAACATACTATTGATTTGATATGACATTTGATCATTTTACTATAGTACTCGTGTATCATTATGGTGTTTGATTATATATTAACTTTTTTTATCATCTAGTGTGATTTTTTGTTGTTTGATAAATGATTTTATGTTGTTTCATACAATAATATATTTTTTTAAATAATCAACTATAAACTTGAACATTTTTTTCATCTTAATTTTGAGTAAAGTGTTGATAAATATTTTTTTAAATCCAATAAGTTAGTGTATGTACTCTAATTTCTTGGCTACATTTTAGTAAATTACGGTTTTGGTCCATGTGGTTTAAGTGTTTTAACTGTTGGTTTTGGCCCCTCAAAGTGAACTATTATAACGGTTTTGGCCCAAAATCTAACTATGGTTAGGGGCAAAAAATGTTAGTTGTCTAAACCACAAGGGCTGAATTTATAAAAGATTCTATTTTAGGCCAAAATAGTTAAAACATTTAAACCACATGAGCCAAAAACATAATTTACTAGCTAGTAGCTACATTTTAATGTATTTTTTTGTTATGTATTTTAATATATTCTATTATACTAAAAGTCCAGTACACTTTTCACAAAATTTATTACATGTGTTTAGGGTGGTGTTATTCACACACCACACTGACACACCTCACACCCTGTACGCCTCGTATTGGTCAATACGAGACGTATAGAGGGCAATCATTGAGTGTCAATATCAATGATTGGACCTTTATACTCACAGTAGTGACCACTACGAGGCGGCTATACGCCCCGTACTGACCACTCTGAAGCGTATACTTGACAGGGGCTTTAAAATATGTTTTTAAGGTGTGTAGATAACCCCTCCCTTAAAATAAGGTACATGTACCAAAAATCTAGTATAGTTTAAAACATAATTATTTTTATATTTATATATCAATACTAACTCGTATTAATGATAAAAATTGTTTGGTTTTATCGTGTAATTTTTAGAAAATAATATTGTATGAAAAATTTAAAAACACTTAAAAAATGAGGAAAACCTAAAATAATAATGAAAGATGTCACATATAAATTATCTTTCCTCTTATTTTTTTTATCATACCAAATATTAAAATCTTATTTTTTTGGTCTTTCTTACTCTTAGGTTAAAAAATATGTTTGAACCTTCTCATAAAAACTTATTTTTGCATAAAAAAATAAATGAATGATATTTTAACAAGTGACATGATATAAAATAAGAAGAAGAATAGGTAATTAATTACAGCATGCATCTTTGATATTTTTTTTTTTACAATTTCCTTCACTATTTCACGCATTTATAACTTTAACATATATATTATTTTTCAAAAAATTACATTATAAAATCAAAATTTTTAACGTTTAATATGAATATAATATTAATATACAAAAAATATAAATTAAAAGTTCTAAAATGTACTGGATTTTGGCAAACATACAATAATTTAAAGCATTATTAGATTTTATGAAAAGTGTACTAAAGTTTTTAATTTAATATATTACATCAAAATACATGACAAAAAACCAAAGTACAGAAATGTATTATAAAAAATTATAACACAATAAAATATAATATATAATACAACACATTAACATACTATATTTGTCAAATTACAAAGAAAAATAATCGATTTATTATGTGATTATTTTTGAAAAAAATTGATGAATAAAAAAAACTACGAACGCTTGAAAATTGCAAGAATTTGTAAGGTAAAAAGAAAAAAAAATCTTTTCCTAGTCATTTCTATCATCTTTTTTATTTTAAACATTTAATCTCAACATTAATTTTAAAAATTAGAGGCTATGATCTCTTCCTAATTTTTTTTTATTCTCTTCTTACTTTTTTAGTTTTTTTTTTATCTAAAAAAAAGTTTTTTTAGAGGAGTTTCTCTCATATATATCAATATATGTATGCAATTTTTTTAAGGTGAGGCTGGATTTTGAGAGGCTTTGAATTGCATATGGATGTGAGAGATAGCCAAGGTTTAAAAGGAAGACAAAAGGAGGTGGGCAACATAAAAGATGAGGTACATCTATGTTGAAAACAATTGGCCAATTACATGCATATGCACATGCACATGGAAGAAATCAAACACTTCATGTAAATATGCACATGAATTGTTTTGATTGTTGGCAACCTTTATTCCTATTAGAAATGCTAAATAACTTTTTTCCAACATACTCATGAAGAGGAAAAAAAATTATGCTCAAGGGTTTAGATGAAAACTAGTAAATATATAAAGTTAATTTAAAACATGAGAGCTACATGGCAACATTTTGATAGTTAAGAAAAAAGCTTGTCACAAGTGTATTAATTGATAATAAAAGTTATAATTGTCATCATCATATATGTTTGATGAAATTCTTTATACAATGTGACATTTAGAGTATTAAGTGATGAACACGTAATAGTTTCTTATAATATAATTACGGTGCTTGCTTATATTGTTGGTTTTTAAAAAATATAAAGTCATGTTGACAACTTTGCACGCGAGACATTGATTTATATACAACCAAAAGTTGCATCTCTTTTACATATCAACTTTCTTCTTCAAGTAAATGATATGTAATCGCTTCATATTTTTTGTTGTTTTTACATATAAGCTATTGAACATGAAGACTTTTGTGCTTGGTTTATACATGAACTAAGGAGGGTCGGGTTTAGTTATTAAATCATATGGACTAATTTATTATTATTTTTGATCATTAAGTTTATAACAATTTGAATTTTTATTTATATATACCCTGCTATATATATAATTGTAATTTTTAACATCTAAGTAATCAAAGAGAAACCGTAGTTGTGGCATGTGAACGTAGTTCACATAAATGAAACTATGTTATATTGCTGTGTGTGTTTATTTTATGTTTCTTGTGTGATAATTGTTGGTGTGTTTATTTGATACCATTGTGTGTCATTGCACACATAACTTGCACTAAGGTGATTAACGTACATAAGGTTGGTTTGACAATTTTTTTCAGTCATTTTTGTTGGATAATTGCCAATTAGGGTTTGCAATCAACTATTATACTAATAACCACTTTATAGGTAATCGAATATCCGATTCATTGATGTCACACCCCGAGCCGGAGGGGTTGGATCGAAGTCCCCGTCGGACGGAAGGTTCCTGGGGCGCGATATCGTGAGTGATAATCGTAATGATCAGATTGTTTACATAGCATCAATGTTAAGAATAATTAAAGCACAATAAAGCATTAATCTAGGGTTACAAAGTTAAATTACAATGATCAATGTTCAGTAATTTAACTAAGTAAACCCCTCAAAAGAATCAAATGTTTCTATCTTATATCTGTACAAGATATCAAAAGAGATTCGTATCGATGGCAAAAGATGTGTTTTCCCAAAAGTCTACTAAGTCCTCTATCTGAGTATCCTAGTATGCAATCATGTATCTTAGCTTAAACCTGTGCATCACCTGAGAAAACATGTAAGAAAACAAAGTCAACACAATGGTTGGTGAGTTCATATAGTTTTAGTGTTTGAAAATTTGTTTTGCAACCTTTTTGGTAAAACCTTAACCTCGTTAACAACACATGTATCATCCAACTCGGTATGCTTATATATAGGGCATACCCCTGAGTCGAGCCTACGACCCGCCCAGACGCCGTCCCACCACATACTAAGTCACATAGTGTAACATCAGTGCCGGAAACGTCACCGGAGCAGTGACCGGTACAGTAAAATGAATAGTAAACCAAGTACATAATTCTGTTGATGTTCATATATCAGTATCATTTCATACTATCATAGAACAGACTCAAACTTATTTCAGAAATGACACTCGGAATAACGGTTCGTCAGTCCGATAACTACTTGGCAATATAGAACCATCATGTGATTATCTGTTAGGATTTTATTATGTATAAACGTAAGTGAGGCTTTACAGAACAAAACAAAACGGATGTCGTTATGTGAATGCTAAATCGACGGATTATTCGTATAGGTGACGATCTTTACGAATACATCTGAAAGTTTAACGTTTTGAATGATATCCGATAATTAGAAAACGATATTGAAAAGTATAGTTATCGCAGTGTTCGTACGGGTGACGATTCGAACGAATACGCGCGACGACTGTACTATTCGATTATTAAACAGTAAATTAAATATTTTTGAAAATTTTAAATAAGTAAAAGATATTTAGTTAATTTATTAGGAATCACAACCTAAAATAATTTTATAACTTCTATTTTATAACCGAATCGTTTCATTTCGAAAAAGGCGAGAAACCGACGTTTTACGCGAAACCGAGCAACCGAAACGAACCCGAACTCACCCGGAGTATAAATACCCGGAATGAGTCTTCTTCCTCATTTAATCTCTTCACTCTCTCTCTCTAAACTCAAAAACCCGGAACTTTCTCTCTTTAGAAAGTTCAAACTTTAATCACCTAAATCTCTCTCGATTCTTGACGAAATCTCGCATTCTTGGTGCCCAAACGACCATCACAACTTGTAGAACACGAAAGTACAACCGATCTAAGCCTTGATCCATCTGAAACGAGGTAAAATCCATGAACTTATTCGGTTTTAAGGGTTTGAAAACCCTAATCTCGAACCCACCTTCTAAATCGGTTAAACCCTCCTAAAACCCCTAGGAAATCACACCCACACCATCCGAAATGATGTAGGAACGAGTTATGCTGCTTGGTTTAGCCATTTTAGTCGAAATCGTGGCTGCCCTTGTGCCCACCTCATGGATTGCCGAATGACAACACCATCAGCCCGGCGAATGAGGGTTGAACCTCATTCGGCCGAATGAGCCACCACCAAACCCGGTCACTTTCGGCTGAGATCTCTTTCGCCAAGCAGAGTCATTCGCCGGTCATACCCACTTTCGGCCTGATCATTCATTCGGTCGGCCGAGCTAGTCGGATCAGGTTCATTCGACCATAACCCTCCTTCGGCTCTACCCATTCGCCCGAACACCTTCGGCCGTCATTAAGTCGGCTCATCATGCCCCCTTTCTGTCCATACCTTATTCGGCCAAGATTTAGTCGACTAAGAGTCCATCAAGAGTCCATCAACCATTCATGAGGTGATACCATAGTTCGGTTAGGGTTGGACCATATGAGTTCATACATGGGGATTGATTGAAGGTGTGTGTGTGCATGAGGATAGCCTAAGGGTTTCATTCCCATGCAACCCTCTTGATGAATTAGGGTTTCTTGAATAATCATGGAGTCATTAACATAGGGATGATTGTGCATGCATGTGAATTTAGCTTGTATGCATGGAAGCTCATGAGGATTTCATCCCATGCAACTAACCATGATTGAACAAAGGACCAAACTTAGAATTTTCAAGAAAGAGTTATTTAAGACACGAATGAATAAGGGTTTTAAAAATCAAGGCTTTACATAAAATCACGAGGATCAAACAACAACCTAGGGTTTTGAATGATGATTTAAATTATTAACTCCTAAACCTTAGGAAATCTCATGAAAACATACAACTAACTTAGATGATTCTCTTGAATCATCTAGAATGGGTTATATACATAAACAGCCGAAGAATCATGGCACGATCAAAGTCTAAATAATGGGCCCAAGGGTGGCCCAATGGGTTTAATATAAGCCCATCAAGATTAATTACACTTTTCTTAAAATTAATTATGTTCTTCATAAAAGAAATTAAATTATAAACCTTATTAAATTAAAATAGATAATTTTCTAAATAGATGTTCAACTTAAAATTTATTAACTTAAAAATGTTTAACTAAAGAATTGTAATTAATAATGCTGGATGAAGGGGTTTACTTACGGGTAAAATGTTAGATTAATTAGATAGAATGATAGAAACACATTAGTATCATAGGACACTTAGTTGCACACCGAGACCAAAACCCTAGATGCGTCTAGTATAAATACTCATCGTATTCGAATTCTCTTAAAACAACTCAGGTGCTAAAGATACATAGGCAACAATCAAAGAGCGCGCATGTCTTTGTGGTTCATTTGCACGGCAACACAGGTGAGTTCATTGCCCCTTTTCTAAACATTTTGTTTTAAAACGCGGGGCTGAGAAGCATGCGTAAACTGTTTTTATTTAAACTGTTTATTTAAATGCTTTTATTTATTATATGTTTTACATATATATGTTTGTTGATACTCCTAGACTCCTGTCTAGTTAATTATTAAACAGATCAAATAATCAAATTAATTAAAGTACTCTTATGAGTAATACTTTAAATTTAAACTCTAAATAAACCCTTAGCCCATCAAGCTCAAATTCAAGAATCTAAATTCAAAGTGAAATCAAAGGAACTAAATCAAAAGATCATATTCAAAGGAAAACTAATTCAGTGTGGGATCTGAGAACAAAGAATCATAATCAATAATCAATTATCGTTGTGAATCATGGAAATCCTAAAGATCAAGATCAAGAGACTCAAGGAATCAGAAATCATAAATGTGTGTGAATCATGAAAATAATGAAATCATTATGATCTAATGAAATCATTAATATTCAAGTTAAGGTGGATGTCAGTTGTATAGGGAATCAAGACCACGTGTAACACACATATAAAGTCCCTTTCAGGTATAGAAGACTCTTGTAGTCAGGCTATACGGGCAATAACATGAACGATCAAATGAAATCAATAACAAAGTCAAATCAAGAGAATCAAGAGATCAAGAATCAAAGGATATCCTTAAAGTCCCTCTCAGATGCAGAAGACCATTGGGTCAGGCTGTAACGGGCAAAACATTAAAATCCCGCTCAGTTCAGGTGTACTCCTTGAGAGTTATGCCTGACATGGGTCACGTGTGAGAGGTTACAACTTGGACAACCACCAACAACTAAGTCTAATTGATTGAGGCAAATAAGGCCCAATCATCATGTCTTAGTTGTAATTAAATGTTTTATTTAATTATTTAATTAAATATTCAACATTTTATTTCTATCACTAACTTTTGGGAAATCATATATCTACGAGGAACTCAAGAGGATCAAAGGTAAATCAAGTTTTGGAAAACATAATTCAAATAAGAGGTTTGTAGGGTAAAAATGCTTAATTATCATTAACGACAGTGTTATATGCGTATTAGTATGTAGTGGGATGGCGTCTGGGCGGGCTTGTAGGCTCGACTCAGGGGTATGCCCTATATATAAGCATACCGATATGGATATTACATTGAAGTTAATGAGGTTAGGGTCTTTACCGAAAGGGATTTTCAAATCATTATCAAATCATTTTCAAATCATTATCAAATCATTTCCAAATCATTTTCAAATACTAAACTACATGAACTCACCAACCATGTGTTGACTTGATCTTTTTGCATGACTTTTCAGGTGGCGAACAGGTCAACTGAAGAGTTATTTCTTTTGGACTAGGTTACAGATAGAGGACCTAGCTTTTTGGACTGCATACTCTTGGACATCATACCAAGTTATTTTGTATATCTTGTGCACACACAAGATTGAAGACTTATGATGTGATTGTAGATTTACATTGTTAAATTATAAACTTATCTGATGTAATTTAACCTTGTAATTCTATTTTGCTTAGCAAGTTTCTCATTTATATATATCATGTGCAATGTAAACAATCTGATCATTTCGATTATCACTCACGATATCGCGCTCCGGGAACCTTCCGCCCGACGGGGACTTCGATCCAACCCCGTCGGCTCGGGGTGTGACACATAGGACATTGTTGTTAATGATAATTAAGCAATTTACCGACCATTCAATTCCGTCATAGGTTCAAGCATTATGTCTAGAGTTTAAGTTGTCTACCCAATTGCATTCCCAAATCCCTTCGGTAACGACCTTAATCTCATTAACATCACATGTATCATCCAGCTCGGTATGCTTATGTATAGGGCATACCTCTGAGTCGAGCCTACGACCCGCCCAGACGCCATCCCACCACATACTAAGCCGCATAGGACATTGATGCTAAGGATAATTAAGCATCTTACCTACCATCCAATCCTACCGTGACTTCAAGTATTCTGATTAAGACTTCGTATCGTTTAATGATCTATAATTAGTTTTAGCAACCCTCTAGGTAACAACCTTAATCTCATTAACATCACATGTATCATCCAACTCGGTATGCTTATGTATAGGGCATACCCCTGAGTCGAGCCTACGACCTGCCCAGACGCCATCCCACCACATACTAAGCCGCATAGGACATTGATGCTAATGATAATTAAGCATTTTACCCCTACCATTAACCCATAATTTACTCAGTTCTTTGTTCCTGTAAATACAATCATTTGAAATCCCTATTGATTCCATAAGTTCATCACACAAATATGATCAACCAAAGCAATTGTAGAAACAGTTATAAATGCTTAATTAAATGATTAAATAAACATTTAATAAAATCTAAGACCTAATGATTGGGCATTGGTCAACTCGAGTAGACTAGTCTGTCAATCAAGGTTCTTAGTAGTTAGGAGATTCTGTAAATATCATCAAACATATGACCTACAAATCAAACGGTCTAGTTAGGACTTCTTGAGATGTAGGATTTTTGTTTCGTACTTGATTCGTTTAGTTTCGTTGGCATATGTTATCTTTGATATTTCTCAGACTTCCCCTGAAAATGATTTATTGATTCGTCTAGTTTTGTTACAATATGTACTTGATTCGTTGATCATGGAATACTAGATTTGTTGATCAAATGTACTCTTGATTCGTTGTTCGTCAAACACTTGATTCGTTGAACATCGAATATTAGTTTTGGGAAAAGTAGTTTCGTTTGATTCGTTGAACTCACCCTTGTTTAGTCAAAATAGTTTCGTTTGATTCATTGAACTCACACACTTGTTTCGTCGAAATAGTTTCGTTTGATTCGTTGAACTCACACACTTGTTTCGTCGAAATAGTTCCGTTTGATTCGTTGAACTCACACACTTGTTTCGTCGAAATAGTTTCGTTTGATTCGTTGAAATGTTTAGTTTAACTCAATTATCCACTTAAGTCTTAAGTAGATACGATTAGTAAAACCTGCATAAAATTTACCTAGACATGATCTAAGATAACATTTCACATATAAAAACATATGTTAAGTAAAAGCATTTAAGTAAACAATTTAAATAAAACAGTTTACGCATACTTCTCAGCCCCGCGTTTTAAAACAAAATGTTAGAAAAGGGGCAATGAACTCACCTTGTGTTTGAAGTGGTTGACTTAGCTTAAACTAGACTGCGTGCGCTCTTTGTTGTGTTTGTGGTAGTATTCACGTTCCTGTATTGATTTCATGTGGTTTGTAGTTTATAAGTTTACGTTCTATATAAATCGTGTGCGTGTAGGTGTTAGCCCTAAGTTGGCTAACCCTTATGAGTCTCGGTCATCATTCGGCCTTTGCTAAATGGTCATGGAAATTACTAACACTTAACTAGTTTAAGTTAATCTTAGTAACTAGTGTTGTTGACTTTATGTTTTTCCTTCTTTGGTTTATCCTTGAACCCCAAACTTTTACATCATATGTTAGTTACCCGTATTATTTAGGATTCTTGTAATCTAACCTAAGAATAACTTAGGTTTGGAATTCAAGATCCCACATGTTGTCCTTGTTAACTAAGAGCACTCATTACAAGGCTAATAGATAACTTAACCAAAAATTCTTGTTAAAACTTGATGTTAAGGTTTGTGGAATTCCTTAAACCAAAGAGATCCCACCACCTTTGTAGTATTTAACCAATCCATGTATGTTGTATTGACCTTAACCCATTTCTAGTGTTTACTTCACAATGATCCCATGGGCAGAATGATAAGTGGTCTTGGGCCGTTTGTGTGGTGTGGGCTCTTGTTTATGATTGGGCCGCAACAACGGGCCTCGATTTCGTGGAGCCATAGTGGCCGAGCATGGGGATTAAATCAAGACCTTGGGCCGCATGGGCTAAAATAATCTAAATAATGATTTGGGCCTTGTAAGTGTGTGGGTTGCATAATCCACTTGGGCCAAAGTATTTATGATGGTCATAAAGTGGGATTTGGGCCGAAGACAATTCGTGGGGAAATCTCTTGGGCCGAATTAAATCGCTTGGGCGGTTTGAACCTTGTGGGCCGAGGCTAAGTATGGGCCAAATAAAACGAATGTGGGCCGTGTGTAATGGTATAGGCCAAAGTTTTCTGCTGGCCGAATAGATTTTTAGAGAATGCATCCAACTAGTATAATGGTTAGTATAGTTAGGGTTCGACTGAGTGAGCCTATAGGTTCGCTAGGGGCAGGTTCGGCCACTGTAGTTTCCGAGTACTAGGGTTCGCCACATATGTGTAAGGTTCGAGCAATCCACAACCAGTTACCCAGTTATCTTAGGTTCGGCAGTAGTGTGGTGTACATGGAGGTTCGGTTCCCACATGTATAACAGGTTCGTGGGCTTCCCCATTCCTCCTCAGTCAAGGGTTCCCGGCCATGGGGTGTTTTAGCAATGGGTTCGGTGCTGCTAGGGTGAGGTTGGCCGAGGGTTCGGCTGATACTTCGCCACACCAGGTTCGCCTGAAACTTAAAAGGTTCGTCGCTGGTGGTTGGCAACAAAAGGTTCGTTGGTGATGCAGGTTAGAAACTGATGAGGAGAGGTTCGGTTGTTGACCGAAGGTTCGCCTAGGGTTCGTTATCACACAAGGTTCGGCAACAAGGGAAAGCTTCGGCTAGGGTTCGCCAACCTTGTACAGGTTTGCAGCATGAAGGTTCGCTTCCATGTGCAAGGTTCGGTTGACAAGTGAGGTTAGGCTGAACTAGGAGGTTCGGCTGGTAGTTCCTAGACCCAAGGTTCGGCCAGGTGATGGTTCAGCCATCTGGGAGTTCAACCTAGAAAGGTTCGCCGGAAGAGGCAGCAGGGTTCGGCCATTATCCACGCAGGTTCGGTCCTTGCTGTTTATTCACGAACCCTGTTCGAGCATCATCATCTTTATCGACCCACACAGTCCCAGCCCATCTCCATGGCTATGGTTATACCATCGACGGTCCTCAGAGGTGTGGGGTGTAGTAGGTTATGCATGATGAGACTTTAAATACTTCGAGGGTATTCGGGTTCGTTTCGGTTGTCCGGTTTGTGTTTTCGTCGCGGTTCTGGATCGTAACGCGCACGTTTTATAAATTAAATAAAAGACTTTATTTTAAATGTTTGGAAGGTGGTTATTTATAGTAAATATTTTAAATATTATTTTCTTGAATTATTTGTCGTAATTTATTGTTTTACACGTTTCGTTATTTGCTTCGCGAAATTTTACGTATTTTAATTTAATGTGGTTTCTTTTTAATTTATTTCTGACGAGTTTCAAAATTGTAAAACTAGGAAATATTATATTTCCTTAATTTTATTATCGTTCTTGTCGTCTTCGTTTTCGTTTCGTCAGAACGCGTCACTTACGCGCGTTTTCGTACAGAGCGCTAACTGTACGAACACGATCGTACGTTTCACTTTCTGATTATGTTTTCTACTTTTCAGTCATTATTTCAAATCGTTAAAATTTCAGATCTATTCGTACAGATCGTCACCTATAAGAATAATTCGTCGGTTTAACATTCTGTAACAACAGCTGTTATGGTTTTGTTCTGTTTATCCTCACATACGTTTAATCCTAATAATATCAAATCAAGCATGTGTGTACCTGTTCATTGTTGTCTGATGTGTTTCTGACGGTTTAAACCATGAGGTTTGAATCAAGATTTCAGAAACATAGTGTGATAGTTTATGTTTAGCATAAAGTGTTCCTTGCATAGACCTAGTTTACATAGTTCGTACTTGAGTTACTGTTCATGTTACTGTGCAACTTACTGTTCCGGTAACGATTCCGGCACATATGTTACAATTGAACACAACAAATGTTCAAAAATATTGCATATCGATTAAGCCTAGTCGCCACAAAGGTTTGATAATTTGATCATTGTGATTAGTTTTTCTGGTAATCGTGGTTGTGTTGGAGGAAAATTATCAAGTAGGAAGTTAGCAAGTGATGTAGGTTTGGGGCGAGAATATGAGATTACTCATCGAGCTGTTAGCCGTCCAATAAATTTTACTACCATGAACCACGTCGGGTTTGGAACCATGTTTTGTGAAAGACAATTGTTTGGTTAGATATTTTGCAAGAGATCATAGTTACTTGTTTAAAGTTTGTCATATAGTTACTTGATTTAGTGGTTATTACTATAATATATCGTTCATTTAACAATGTTTAGTAGAATATCCGTCAAGTCATGTCCATGTCACTATTGTGTCTCCTTATTGTTTCAATCTATATCTTGTTTGACATGGTTATAGCTGAAGACACGAATGTTGACAAGTTCAACGATTTTAATTTTGGTTGGTGAAGGATGCAAGTAGAAACCTTACTATGTCAAAAAGACTTGGATGTGATACTAATCGGGAAAAGACATACGAAAATGGAACTGGTTGTTTGGAACCGAAAGACATGAAAACCAAGGTGGTTATTACATTCTCTTTGACAAGAGATGTGACATTCAACAACATGAAAAAAAATGGTAAACGCCACCATTAGGCGCCCCTCACCGACCGGTCCCACGGCCAACATGAGGGAATCTGTTAGTTGCTAATAAAATGTTCTTGATGAAGGAGTTGATTACGAAAATGATGAAAGAAGGGAGCTTAATGTTAGGTCATATTAGTAATTTAATTTCTTTTCTGTCTATAATAAGTTTTGTGAGAAATAAGAGATTGAACTTGCAATAAAATAGGACATGTTAGGAGTTAATATTCAATCAATAAGAGATTGAACACAATAGAGGATGTTAATGAGAAAGGTGCATTGATTTTAAGTGTTGAAATAAGTGTGAACTCTTATAATAATAGATTATAAGCCTTGATTCATTATATGTGCAACAATGATGTAATGAAAAATTCGAATTTGGGTGACTTTGAGAAGTACAACTAGGTAACCATAATTTTATTAAAGAATTCGAAATTTTGTATTGTCTTGTCTGTTTATTCTATATTTTTGCGTGATATTTGTGTCAATGTATGTTTGCTTTTTATTGCGTATCACTTGATTTCTAACTGCAAGGCTTATCCATGCCCTACTTTTGAACTTTCATTTAAAATATTCATGAAGAACCACTTCAAAGTCGTGTTCCATTTTTCTAATCGTATGTTAGAGAGTGTTTTCTAAAACCAACTTGTTTTTTCACGGGATGAATTACGTCAAACAAATAATTCACTTGGTTTCAAGCCCATGACACTCTAGAATAATGATATACATGTCTCATTGTTATAAAACTGCAATCTATCCAAATTAATCAATGCTTTTTTGGTACTTTAGTGAATAATAGTAACCTAATATCTTAAATTTGATGTTTGGGGAACATATTTATTTCACATTTGTTTGGAGGACATAGTCATCCAGATCGACAACATCGACATGAAAATCGACTTCCACTCTCATTCACAGTCAATCAGTGAAGTTTGGTGTCTCCCATTGATTTTCCGAGTAACTTCACTTACAAAACATTTCTCCGTTCCCTCCTCAATCTCACTTCTTGCTTCAACCACCCTTACGTAGAACGAAAACTTAATTTTAATAAAATAAGTGGGTAATTCTTATTTTTTGTAAAGCTATGTGTGAAACAGTAAAGAAGATTGTATGTTTGTGCTTATAATTTTTATTTAAGTAAACTTTATTTCAAAGCATGTTTCATAAATTTATTGCATATTAAATTACATTAAAGGATAATTTTTTATCGTTTAAAAATATATAAAATCCCAATAGATTATATAATCTGTCTTTTTTTTTTCCTCTCATACTAGTATGCTACATCTAGTCCACACTATGTTCATGAATATAACACTGTTTTCACACATTCCAAATAAACATGTGTTCCACTTTAAATCATATTTTTTATTCGAATCTAAATTTTTTATTCAATTTAATGTGAACCACGTATTTATTTCAAGATTCTAAATTGACGGCCCGGATAGGGTTTAACGTTTTCTCTCTAAGATCAGGTTTTCACATGATATAATCTCATCCTTACATACATACATACACACACATACATACATACATACATACATACATAAGAAAGATAAAAAAAGAAGAGATTTTTGCCTAAAATAGTAAAACCAATGAAAGTTTGACATGAGACGGGCTTAAAAAAAGGAATGAATGATAATTAAGGTATAACATCGTATTTTTTAACTAGATTTTTATTTTTTTGTAGTTGAATATTTTTTATGTCTTTCTTTTGTACTAGATTTTTTATTGTATTTTTGTTTTTTATACGAGATTTTTGTTTTTGTACTACATTTTTTTGTGTTATATTTTGATTTTTTTTTGTACCGTATTTTGTTTTTTGTATAAAATTTTGTTTTTTTGTAATGTATTATTTTTTAAATGTTTTTGAAATGACAATGTTAAACTTTTATTGATTCTTACTCTTTTTAAGCAAAAATATATTATTATTGTATCTAACCCCCATATATACATACCTACATATTTCTAGAGGGATGTTCAATCAAGAATCATTTTTACTCGAGAACTAAAGAAATAAATGAATCATTTAAAGCCACAAGTTTAAAGGGTATAATAATACCTTCTCATATTTTAAACTAGATTATTACCCCCGTGTATTACACGAATTGAATATAAAATATTAAATGATTAATAATAAATATTTAAAATTTATACAATATTTTGTTATAAATTAATTAAATTACATATTAATGAGTATTTTAACTAATAATATAACAATTAAAATTTTCAATAACTAAAAAATAATCCGTGACCTACTTGTTTTGTAAGAATAAAGATTCTTAAACTAATTGATATTAAAAATTCATTTACTTTCTATCAAAAACTAATTGTTACACAAGAAGAAGATAAGGCGCAATTTGAATAATTAATAAAATTAGATTACTTAACTTGAAATATCATTAAGAAACATTATTTGTTTATAAAAATTTTATTATTTGAAAACTATGATTTATAGTTTATTTTAATTTAAAATTTTTTTTTATTAAACTTTTATTTTCTAAAAATACTAACTTCAAATATTTTTTTTACTTCAAAACATTATGTTATATTGAAAATTTCATATTTTATAAACTTTTTTATGTGTGGTTTTTAATAAAAACTATCTTCTTGCAAGAAAAAAGACAAATAATATTATCACTCATTAATATTATAAGTATTCAATATGAGAGAATGTGATTAATTAATAAGATAGAAAATTGAATAAATTGATAGAAAAATGACAAGTTGCAATAAAAGAATGAATATTTGACAAGTGTCAAACATTATTTTTATTTATTAGAATAGAAAGATGAAAAAAATTACTTTCGAATTCATGCCAGGTCTTAACTACATCAAGTGTAAAATATGTCATTTTTCTCCCTTCAAATGCTAACAAATTTGTAAAATTCACTTATAATTTCTTAAGTTTTCAACATTTTATTTTCAGACTCTCTGTTTTTTTCAAACCTTATAAAATTTCACTTTAATTATTTCATTTCTTTATTAACTAAAAAGATTAATTTTTACGTTTTCATTTGACGAAATAAATTACACGTTCTTTACGTTTTGATACCGTCGTAACTTGGGACGGGTACTTTAATAGTTCCTGATAAAATGCAAACTATTACTGTAGAAAGATTTGCAAAATCTTGTTATAAATTTATCCTGTATATATATATCACACGTATACGAAACCTGACCCAGAGGCTAAACAACAAAAGAAATTACAAATTCTTGAATCCATCCATCAATCAATCGTTCTCGTTGATCCGATGAGGCGATGAGGCATTGATTTCGTGAATTCGAGTCACGATCGTGATAATCATCGGGAAATCGAGTTTCTATCAAACCTGTTTGATCGGTTGTTGTGGTTGTTGTGCAACTTTGCGTAAACCGACAACATGATCCTATAAATCAAAACCCTCCGCACGCCACAAAAGAAAATCCCACGATTCACAATCAAATTTCCCCCAAATACGCCAATCTTCGATCACCGTTTCGTCTCAAAGCACCCTTTATGTAGAATTTGTATGATCAATTTATTGATAATTTATACCGTCTAAAACCCTAGGTTTGCATTTTGCACACCAATTTGTAAAGGTTTGTAGGTTTTTGTTTCTTCCTATGATGGATTCAGAAGATGATATGCATGATGCGAACGATGTTGATTCTTATGAAGAAGATTATTATAGCGGCGATGCGATGTATAGTGACGATGAAGATGATGCTGGGTATGAGTTCTTGCAGAATGATTCTGATGATTCGGATGATGTGTTAGTTAGTCGGCAACAGGTGAATTTTAAATTTAGGATATATGCATTTGTTTACGTGTAGAGCGATTGATAAACATGATTTAATGCGAGTGTTCTATTGAAAATTGATGGGTTTCAGGTTTTTTTTTAAGTATCATCCTAATTTTATCATGTTAATGTATCATGATTTTGTTTGCAAATGATTTGTTGATAGGATTGTTCCAAGACATTATATTTCTGATGATTTGTTTACCACTGGTGGTAAAGTTAATTTCGTTTTGCTGATTATAAGTTTGCTGCTAATATATATCTATTATTGGAACTCTAAGAATTAGAATTAGATAACCAGGTGATTGAATTTACTGAAGGTTGGATAACTTAACATTTATCCTTGATAATTTTGGTCTTATTTGTTATATGTTTCAGAAGAATTATACTATCTTGAAGGACGATGATATACGCCAACGCCAAGAGGATGATATCACTACAATATGTTCAGTTCTTTCAATTTCAAGAGATTCCGCGTGCATGCTTTTGCGCCGTTATAACTGGTAAGGCTTTCAAGCTTTTGGTTTTATGTGAATAACTCTCCAGCACAAGAAATTTGATATTTTTATCAAGTTACGTTGACACCCTGCAGGAATGTTAACAATGTTCATGAAGCATGGTTTACTAATGAAGACAAAGTTCGAAAGGCTGTTGGCCTGTTGGACAAGATAGTTACTAAGCCACCTAAAGCTGGAGAGGTATGCTAGATGAAGTTGTTAAATTTCATTGTGTAAGCTTATATATTATCTAATGTTTTGTAATTATGCTCTTACCTTCATTTCTTTTGAAGCTACCTTGTGGGATCTGCTTTGAATCATATCTGCTCGATAAGATTAGCAGTGCTGCCTGTGGCCATCCTTTTTGTAATTCGTGCTGGACAGGTTTCTTTTTTCTCAAATAATTTTAACTCTATGAATTAGTTGGTTCTTAATACATCCCCGTTAATCCCAAGTTCTTTTTGTTATGCTTTTTTATAAGTTGCTTCATTGTTCTTGAATAGTATTTCTCAGTTAGGGGGTTTTCTAGAACTGATTATCTGATTATTGAGGCTGGATGTCAAAATAATCAATTTTTAATGTTTAGATGAACATGTTGTTTGTGTCAAATAATCGATCTTGAATGATATCAGCGTTAAGAAAACAGACAATTTAAGGGTGAAATGAATTTAGTTATTTACCCCTTCTTTTTAAATCCAGATTCCAGTCTAATATGAGCGGGTTTACACTCTTACATCACAAGACATTTCATTTTTGCACTAAATTGTTTTAGTTGTCCAAAATATCTAGAAATTGGTAAACACTCAAAACATCTGATTACTATAACTTTTGCTCCAAACACTATTTTCTACAAACCATTTAATTTCTGCTGGTTATATTATTTTGATTGTTAAATGCCCTATAATTCCTTTCAAAACATACATTCAAACACCACCATAAAATAGTATCTTCATATCCGCTGCAAGTTTGGTGTATAATTTATGTTGATAATATCACAAGTTTCCATCTTTTTATGTGTTTACTCATGGACTAATGATTTCTCATCTATTAATGTTTCTTATAGCCTACATTAGCACATCCATCAGTGATGGCCCTGGATGCTTGACATTAAGATGTCCCATTCCATCATGTGGTGCTGCTGTTGGTGTGGAAATGGTTAATATGTTGACCTCAGATGAAGATAAGAAGAAATTTCAGCGTTACCTTCTTAGATCTTATATTGAGGACAATAGGAAGGTATATATTTGACATTTTTAATCTTATTAACTGATTATTAGGGCATAAACAATTAATTCATACCAGATGCAACAAAACTAAAACTGATCATTACCCATTTATCCCTTCTTTTTAACCCAACCAGGTAGACTTTTATGCACCTTTTATGAAATCATCTATCTTTTTTCTTTCTTCCCAAAAATGTCCTTTTTGTTCATTTTATTTATTACTTATTTAAAAATTCGTGTTTTTTAAACACAAAAATGTTTAATTTAGAAGCATTAGCAAAAGCTATCTTTTACAGTTTGTTTTTGTTACAATGATTATCTATTTCTGATTACCCAGTAGTGAATAATCACTTCTCAATAAACACATTCAAAACACCTCCAAGATGTGTTTTGTGTCACATCTTTTTTTCCTGCACTCTATTATGTGTTTTAATTAACAAGTTAATATTTAGTATTTTCTGCTTTTTGCAATTTAAGATTTTATATCTATATTAACTTATTCATAGACAAAATGGTGTCCTGCTCCGGGATGTGACTGTGCCATTGAGTTTGATCTTGGAAGCGGAAGCTATGATGTAACATGCCATTGCTCATACAGCTTTTGTTGGAACGTGAGTAGTATGAGTTGTCTTGAAAGTTTGCATAAAGATTAATCCATGTCTTGCTTCACGTATCATGTTTCTTATTTTATTTGTTTTATATCTATTGCAGTGTACAGAAGAAGCTCATCGCCCTGTGGACTGTGAAACTGTGTCCAAGTGGATAATGAAAAACAGTGCAGAATCTGAAAATATGAATTGGTAAATGTTTTTAGTTGTATGCTATATATATGTAGGATGGATTTTTTTCTTGTTTTGATGTTCATGTTAAAAATTTCAGGATTTTAGCTAATTCTAAGCCTTGTCCAAAGTGTAAACGCCCAATTGAGAAGAACCAAGGTTGTATGCACATGACTTGCAACCCCCCTTGCAAATATGAGTTTTGCTGGTAAGTTTTAGTTTCCTGTAGCAGATCTGGGTAAAGAAGGGAATTTTTATATGTGGGTCTGATCCTAAAGAACATTCGTCCAAAGAATGTAAACTTATGAACAAAATGTGTTTCAGGTTCGATAGATAGGTTATACTCTTTAGGTAATAATCTTATTTTCTGAACAAAATGATGAGCATTTTTTATATTAAAAATACAGTTTGGACCCATTCACAAATCTCATGTTAATAGATCAAAATTGCTAGTATGAATATTTTGTGTCGAGAAATCACTCACTTAATTGGCTTGTGCAACTTTTTTTGTGCACTTCTACTCATTGAGTCATTGGTGTTCATTGTATTCTTAAAATAATTCTGATATATTTACAAAAAATAGTTTTGTATATGTAGGTTGTGCCTTGGTCAGTGGTCTGATCATGGAGAGAGAACTGGTGGCTTTTATGCCTGCAACCGCTATGAATCAGCAAAACAAGAGGGAGCGGTAAAAACTAATCATATATATTGCTGCAAACCAAGAAGGATATTCCTTTTTTTTATATATCAACTAATGATCTGTAATTCTGTTTTTATTTGCAGTATGATGAATCTGAACGCCGAAGAGAGATGGCAAAGAATTCTCTAGAGAGATACACTCACTATTATGAACGTTGGGCTACAAACCAATCGGTATGCACAAATCAGTCAAGCAATATTCTTCTCATCTTTTTGGGCTTAATATCTCTGTGTGTGTGTGTTTTTAAAGCTACTTGATTATTAAAAACGTATATTTAGAACTATACGATGTCTATCCATTTATAGACATTCTTCCACGTTGTTCTTTTAGATTCCATGGAATACTCTCTTGAACTTGTTCAATTACCATATATTTTATTGAAGAACCGTTAGTTTTGTGCTTGATCAACTTTCTGATGTATATTTATAGCTATTAAAAATGGATGCATTTTTGCTTTGTGTAGATTTTTTTATATGATCTATGATTCTTTTTTTTTTTTAACAATGACAGTCGAGGCAAAAAGCACTTGCGGACTTGCATCTGATGCAAACGGTTCATGTAAGTTGATATTCTAATTTTTTTTCTTCTTGCATTTTTTGAATATTAAATTAGCAGTACTGTGCTGCTATGTTTATCTCAATAGAGAATACAACTGTTGAGTAAGATTAGAAATACTAAGGGTGTGAATGAGGATATTCATGTTTGGTTTTGAGCCTCAACCAAAACCGAAACTAAAATTTGTTGTTATTGGACAACCTTAATTAGCGGGATTCAATTAGCTGGTTTTTGCCTCTGTTGGTTAACCATTTGATGAATTTAGGCTTTAAATATTTGGGCTTGGGCCTAAAGTTTTTGAATTTCTTAGGTGGTGTTTGTTTTTTAAGTGGTAAAATGTCTACAGCCTGCGGACCACATCTGCATACATCTGCAGAAGAAGAGGTGGACCAAATGTCTGCAGTCTGCAAGAAGAAGAGTGTTTGTTTTTTAATGTCTGTTGACTTTTAAAATAAATTGGTGGTTGTGTACGGTGGTGGTGATGAGGGTGGCCAACGGTGGTGGAGGTGGTGGGGGTGACCGGCGGTGGTGACCAGCTGTGGTGGGTGGCGGCGGGGGCAGCCGGCGGTGGTGGGAGGCTGTGGTGGGCAGCGGCGGTGGGTGGCAGCGGTGCTGGCGGTGGTGGGCAGTAGTGGTGGCCGGTGATGTACAGACCTTAAAAGATCCTAGAAGTGGTTGGTCCACATCTGCACCAAGAAGACCTCACGCAGACGTTTTTTAATGAAACGTCTTCGAAAAAACAAACAGTCTGCAGATGTCAACATCTGCGCGCGATCTGCCCGGCGCAGACATAAGAGGTTGCGCAGACCTTTTGTTAAAAAACAAACAGGGCCTTAGTTAATAAATAAATGGGCTTGTATTTTTAAGCTTTACCCAAAGTTAGTAGATTTTTATAAATAGAAATACTGGAGTTGATAATAGTAGTAAAATAAGAACATGGCATGTGACAATGCCATGCAAGTTGGATTCAAAAATAATAAATTAAACAACATGAAGTCGTAAGAATACAAATTGGCTTTTAGTTCTAAATCCAAGAAGTTTAAAACATTAAATATTCAAAAATATGAAATAACTTTTGTTTAAAGTTTTAATCCAATTTTCATCTTCTTCATATTAAAGTAGATTTTTATTGTTATTATTATTGTTATTGTTATAGTTATAGGACTATATTAGCTTGTATCTATTTGTTGTATCTTTTCCCTGAAGATTGGGAGTTTAGTTAGGAAACTCTTGCATGTATATATTTGTTGAGTTTGATGGAATGGATCATTCGGCAAATAGCTTGGTATTAGAGCCTGCACTCAGGCTCGTACCCTAATCCCCTGTCACCACAACCTTTTTTTCTATTTTTTTCCTACATGCCAGTGAACAATGGTTCCCTCTCTTGCCGCTGATCCTTGCCTGCCGCCACAATCTTTCAATCACAATGACTGGAAAAGAAGAATCTTTTTCGTTCTCCTCCTTTACTAAACCAGAAACTCTTTATGAGGTATATACTGTCACCAACATCCAACATAAAGTTTGTTTTTATGGATGAGGCTACAGTGTCAAGATTGGTGCCAAGTCTTATAGTGGATCTATGTTACACAGTCTGACAAGTTGTTGGTCTTTAATGGTAGAGGTTTTGCTTTCTTTCCAATCATCAAATGTAGAAAAAAACATGCATATTGATGCTTAATTAAGAAGTAAAAAAAAGACACCATATAGTCAAAGAGGAGAACATTATTACCTTGATTTAAAAAATTGCAAGGCCCTCCATGGCATTTTGGTCCTAAAAGCCAAGTTGCAAGGCACGAGGTGCGGAAATCATGCACATGAGGCGCATGCCTATGGTTAACCAAACAAGCTTTATTTACAACTAGAAGTTGCGTCTCTCTTATTTGTTTTTACATACCCACCTTTTTTATCAAGTAAAACATTCATAATTTTCTTAATGCTTTGATTTTTTTTACATACACACCTCCAAAACACCATAATTTTGACTAAAGGGACAAATTTTAACTCAAAAGTCAGAACTACAAGAGATCCGCCTGTTTGGCCCTGATGTGTTTTCCAGAGGTGCAAGAGCATTCTTAAGGTGCAAAATTGAATCATGAAAACTATTAAATGTATTCTATATATAGCTAGTTTTTATGGAAAATTGTAAATACTATAATTGCCTACCATAGATAATTAAGCAAATTCAATTATAGTAATCCCTGATGCATAGTTATAATAAGAAATTAGTTTAAATTATTACATGTAGGACTGAAGGTTTTAAAAGATGAGACTATCTCTTCAATTTGCCATTTACAATTCATTAAATAAAACCTTGAAACACTCATCTCTGACCCATGTGCTATATACAAATTTCTAATAGCATAATATTAATAACTATAATACACTCAAGTTGGAGCATACATGTTAACATTTGTTGCACAAGTAACCTCTAAGCCAGCAGCTCCTAAATTTGGAAATTAGGGTCTCTGAGAAATTGCATCTGGATCAGAAATGTCAAATGCTACAGTAACTAATTATTTGAATTGGGATGCGCCAAAAGAACATGAGGATCTGATGTGTGTAGAACATGAAGGGGTATGGAACACAATTCAAACAAGTACAGGCATGCTGGAATGTGAAACTAACATCATAGGATGGAACCCGAATCAGGGACTGGACATGAACAAAACTGGACACATGGACTTGAATTTGAACTTGATCTTGAATATAACCAGAAATCAAAAAATCAAAATCAGTATTGGAACAAGAATATCACCTTGAACCTAATTAGAAACCAAGAATCAAAACGAGAACAGGGTATTGTTCATGAAACTTTTTTATTCAGACATGTTAGTTATACATTGGAAGTTGCTTCAGACTTGCATGATAAGCAGAAACTGACTTGAAAATAAGGATATTAGTAGCACATGTCATGATATAAGTGGTATCGGTAACAACTTTGTCAGTAGCAGTAAGTATGATTAGATGGGCAATCATCAGTAGGAACTTCCTACTATGCTATCAATGTTTGTTGGTCAATGGTGTTGTAACTGCCCAATTGGTTGATGGTTATAACCTACACCATCAATTGACACTTTTTTTAGAATAGTTGTAACTATTTTTTTTGTTGGTTCCCCTATATAAAATTGATATTTGCTCAAAATCTTGTATGCTGCATTATAACAGATATTGCATGTTCGTTCTTTTAATCTATGTGAATTATCCGATTTAACTTTTTATTAGTATCTGTTAGTTTTGATCCTGAAACATGTTAGTCTCAAAAGAAGGTGAAAGTTTAAGGGGTCATTCGAAAGAGTTGAAGTAATTAGTATTTAATTAATAGTTTGAATGCTTAAAATTATCGAGTTTGATTTAATTAGCAGAGATAATATTTAGATTATGACCTGAGTTAGTATTAGATTATAGTTGAGAGAAGTATTTGAGTAGGATTAAAAAAGAGAGCATACCTGGCGCTTGACTTAGCTCCCACTTTGATTAGGGTCCGGGGAGTGGCCAGATCACTTAGCAATTTGATGTATGCCAATTTGATTTCTTGTATTTTTATTTTAAACCTGTTTCATCTTCTGTGTGTGTCCTTATTCTGTTCATGTGTCTTTTCAGCTTGCAAAGCTTAGCGAGAAGCAGTGCCAACCTGAGACACAATTGAAATTTATAATAGAAGCTTGGTTGCAGGTATGCGTAGTTTCATAAATCTGCGGTAGTTCAGCTAGTTTTTGTTTTTATAATCTTTTGTTCCTATTCATAATCTTAAATCACTAAAAATGTTTTCCTTTTTTTTTTTTTCATTCATTGTACGGGTTAAAACAGGCAGGTCATGTCAGGTTGACAGTCTAACATTTTTATCTGTCTTTTTTTTTGATAAATAATTAATTTGATAATTAAATCACAAGAACAATATTATCATAATAAATCTTTGATCTTTGAACTAAATTATTTAGGGGGTTTGCATTATAAAAAGACTGCGATTTAATTGTTATGACATGTTCTGTCTTATGATTTTAAATTTCACATGATGAACACAATTCATATCTACCCATTCTTAAGTAAACCGTGCCGAAATTGCTCTGTTCCTACTCATTCATAAGTGAAGATATTTTCTTGTGCTAAATATGTATACTAATAGTTCAATAAACCCTTTTTTTAATTTGTGTCTTTCTTCAAAGAATATTTATGTTTTCTACCCTGCAGATAGTTGAATGCAGGAGAGTGTTAAAATGGACTTATGCATATGGGTTTTACCTACCCGAGCACGAACATGCAAAGAGGCAATTTTTTGAGTACTTACAAGGTATGCTGAGATTTCCACATTGTATACAAAATGTTACAACGTAGAATGTTTTATTTAGGCATCGGTTTCAAGATAAATTGCTGAATGTAGGTGAAGCAGAGGCTGGTTTAGAAAGGCTTCATCAATGTGCAGAGAAAGAATTACATACTTACATTAATGATGATGGCTCTCAAGATGCATTTAATAATTTTAGAACAAAGTTGGCTGGTTTGACTAGGTAATTGTTTTCTTAAGTTCCAGACATGAATTCAATGATCTCATTAGAGCGACACTTTCTACCCCATTTACCTGAGATTTGGTTGATGGCGGTTGCATTTTGTTTGTAAAATAATTAATAGGCTATAAGGTCAACATGCCACATTACCAAAGGGGTTGAAAGTCGCCCAAAGTCTGTAATTAGTATACACCGAATTGTTTTATTCAAAAAGTGTATGTAGGTCAATCCAACTGGAGCCTTACAAAATAAATAAAATTTTTCACAGGTCACCCTGATCTTACTCGTACTGAAATTTTCTCTTTTGCTTTGGCATGGTACCCATTCTGCCCGGATCCCATCTTTCTTAATTCTCAGCTACACTTTAAACTTTAAAGTTGGGGAAACACGCATCTTTTTTTTTTTCTTTGAACATTTTTTTCTTGGTTAATTGCATTAATAAGCAACATATTTTATCCTGGGCAATGCTGGGTAACAAGCTAAAATGTGTAAATTCTGGTACTGCCCTGAATCACATGTTTGAATTTTTGTAAATACGTGAAATATAATTAGAAATTTTTTGTCATTACAATATAAATGCGGCCTTTTAAGTAAAGCAATTTAGGAGGTTTGAATGAATTAACACACCTTGGGTGACTTTTGACTGTTCCCCTAGTCTTAACTAATTTTTTTTTTATAGAAAATTTACTATTTTAACTCGTTCGAGATAGAATATTAATCGAAATCAGGATTCAGGCAATTCACAAGTAACTGTTGAAATTTTCAAAAGTTTTAGGTTTCATCTTTTATAATCACAACCAATGTAATATACTTGATATCTGTTTTAGTTTGAGGGACCATGTTTACCGGTTTCCACTTATATAAGAATGGAAATAAATGTTTGTGATTTGTTTTTCATTTCTGAAATGCTAATATTATAAATTAGACTGTACTCACCTGAGTGTTAATGGAAGTATAGCCCTAATAATTTTTTTAAGTGCAAGACATAGACAATATTATTTCTTATTCCAATACACTTGTTTTTCTGCTAAAACCTTATATTTTTTGATAACTGCAACAGTGTCACACGCAACTACTTTGAGAACTTAGTTCGAGCTCTAGAAAACGGTCTATCAGATGTGGATGCACATGCTCCATCAACCAAAACAAGCAGCTCAAAGAACGCTGCAGGAACAAGCAAAGCAAAAGGGACCAAGGGAAAAGGGTCCAGCAGGGTTGGAGCCACAAGCCGAACCGATGATTCAACCGGGTGGTCATGCGATCAGTGCACCTATATGAACCCAAGGACTGCCACTTCGTGCCAAATGTGTGACAACGGTCGGTAAAAAATCCTCAATAATAACACTTGCCATTAGTTGGATTACATGACACATGGCCCCCTTGAAGCTATGATCAAAGGATCGAGTTGTCTCGAACTTGCAATTGTGATGTGGGTGTTGGGTGTATATAGATGTTACCTAGTCAATGGCTTGCTAGGTGCATGGGTAGATGGGCTTGGTCATAGTGGTTTGTTTTGTTGAATGGTTCATGGTTAACGATGTAGATTAACCATTGTTCTTTTAAATTTAAGTAATGTGGATGATTTGTGTTACTTGAAATGTGTTTTGTTTAAGCTGCTGTGAAGGATTTTACAGATAAACTTGTTTATATGCATGTTCTGTTGTAGGTTTGGCATAACTGATCCTCTCTCATTTCAGTAAGAAGGCGGGCGTTTACATATTTCCCATTCATAATTTGCAAAATTACATATTCTCCCAAATCATACTTTAAGATTATTGTACATTATGCACTAAAATTTGTACATTAGGAAAATATGTAATTTTGAAAGTTAAAAGGGAAATATGTAATTTTCCTTGTTATTTTAGTTACTTGTGAGCCCATCTTCAAATGAATGTGTGTTACAAGAATTAGGGGTGTTCTTTGGGTATTTGTTCGGGGTGTAGGTTAAATGAGTCGGGTTATTCAGGCATTTGTGTATGAATTATTAACCAAATACTTGGGGTGTTCATCGAATCAAATTTTAAATAACTCGAATATTTCGAATCGAATGATTTCAAATTTTTAAGAGCATTTGAATTCGTTCTCAAATTCAAATTGGTTTAATTTAAATTTAATTAAAAAGTTGTTTATACTTGCCATCTTTATATATTTAAAATATCAAATAATCAAAACCTTAAACATCCAGATATCAAATAACCAAATCTAAGTTAAAGTGACAAAAAATCAATATATAATGGCAGTGATAACATACAAAAAAGATAAAGTGACAAGTGATCGAAATATTAGAAATTAAAAACCAAAATGATCAATTTTTTGAGCTTCATGATTTACGTTTTTGTTGTGAATGTTTAGGTTTAAAGTATTTAGAAGTGTTAAATTTATGGGTATTTTATAATTAAATTGACATTTGTGTAATAGTAATTTAGTTTTTATAAACTAAACCATTTAATTAAAAAACCTAATTTTTAAATATAGTAACTACTTGTGTATATAAAATAAAAATATATAAAAATTTAAATTCGAATTTCTAATCGAATTAAAAATATGAAATTCCAAATTCGATTCGAAATTCGATATTATACAACGAATCGAATCAAATTCGAATATGAAAATTCAAATCGAATTTCGACTTGGTGTTTTTCGAATTGAAATCGAATCGAATTTCGTTTTATTCGAGTTATATTTGAAAACTAAACACCCCTACCAAAAACCAACCCTAATAATATTTCGACAGTACCTAAAAAGATTTTCTTTGTAAACGCACAAGCATGAGTTATCATGCTGTGACCAAAGTTTGATTTCAGTGAGCTTTAACCATAAGAACATCAAAGCAAAAATCTTGATTTATGATGACCATTTAACCAAAACTTAGGTTTAATGTAATCTGATCAAAATGGTGCAATGCTGAAGTGACAGTTGACAAAAAGGACTAAAATTTTACATATTAAAGTTCAAAGTTTGTAAGGTTGCTAGTGTTTATAGTTACTTGTGAGCCTATCTTCAAGTGATCATGTGTTATAAGAATTAGAGGTGTTCTTCGGGTATTTGTTCAGGATTTAGGTTAAATGAGTCAGGTTATTCAGGTATATGTGTATGAAATATTAACCAAATACCGACCTTAATAGTATTTTGACAGTACCTAAAAAGATTTTCGTTGTAAACGCACGACGGGGCGTGCATGAGTTATCATGCTATGACCAAAGTTTGATTTCAGTGAGCTTCAACCAAAAGAACATCAAATCAAAAATCTTGATTCAAGATTACCATTTAACCAAAACTTAGGTTTAAGATAATCTGATCAAAATGGTGCAATGCTGATGTGACAGTTGACAAAAAGTACTAAAATTTTACATATCAAAGTTCAAAGATTGTAAGGCTGTTAATATGCTTCAATCCTGTGAGGAATAGGGGTCTTGATGACATGCAATATTTGAATCACTTCTGCCATAGAAGGCCTGCTTGAAGGTATATGAGAAGTGCAAACTAATGCCAGTTTTAGAACAGGCAAAACCTCATCTTCAGGATACATCCCCATGCTCTCATCAACACATTCTAGAACATTCCCTTCTTCTAGCATCATCTTAACTTGTTCCTCAAGTATCAACACGTTATCGTCTCCATACTCGATTGGCCGTCTTCCTGTCACCACCTCAAGAACCAGTATCCCAAAGCCATAGACATCACATTTCTCGTTGACACGTAAGCTTTGACACGCCATCTCTGGAGCCACATAACCTAATGCACTTTGGAACCTGTTACTCATTACTTGCCTGTCAAGTTTCGCGAGAATTCTAGTCAACCCAAAGTCAGATATCTTTGGATTGAAATCATTATCAAGTAGAATGTTACTAGGTTTGAGATTATAGTGAACAATAGGCGGCCGGAACGAATGGTGCAAGTGAGCCAGACCCTTTGCTGTTCCTAACAAGATCTTGAACCGGTTAGACCAAGAAAGTGGTTGACTTGAAGTTGACCATTCATGAAGCTTGGATTGCAAGTTACCATTAGGTGCATAATCTGTCACTAACAGCTGCAGATTAGGAGTCCAGTAATACCCTTTAACTGACACGAGATTAGGGTGTCTTGCTTTCGCTAAAACTCTAACCTCACGATCGAAATCTTCCGGATATTGGATCATGTTTGAGACAACAAGATTCTTGATTGCAAGATTTCTACCCTCTTCACCTAATGAAGCCTTGTACACACTTCCAAAAACACCCTTCCCAATCTCAGCTGCCTTGTGTAACAATGTTTCAGGATTAACAACCCATCCAGGGGCAATCTTGGAATCAAACCAAACAAGCTTCCCGATCGATAGACTGCGTGTTGAACGAGACGAGCTTGAGCAACTCTCAAGGGCATTACTGACAAAATGCAACCTTTTTCTTGCTGAAACATTGAGCAAGCTAATCACCAGTACACCCACAGAGATCAAAACAGCTGCTAAAATGGATATTATAACTGAAATACTAAGAAACCTATGATGGTTAGAACCTTTTGACGATTTTGCCCCTTCTTCGCGGTCTCCTATTTGATTCCCATAAGAGAATGGATCAAGAACTAAAGGTTTTGGGACATCCATTTTACATGGTCCTTTCAGAAAAGGTGAGCAAATGCCCAAATTACCCTCTAACGAGCTTTCCTGTAAGCTTGGAAATATGCCCCTATCGGGAAGCCTTCCCTGTAGTCTGTTGTAGGATATGTTAACTGCTAACAGGTTTTCTAACCCACCAAGCTCTTGTGGTATCTCACCACTTAGCTGGTTGGAATCTAGTTTGAGAATCTTGAGTTTCCTCAGAAGTGACATTGATCTTGGAATATATCCTTGTAAATCATTGTGAGACATGCTCCTGTAATTTCAACCAATTTACTTATGAATGGGTCAAAATGGATACTGATCTCTAACGGTTCAAACAAACAAACAAACATAAATGCCCAGTGAAAATCCCACTTTTTGTGGGGTCTGGAAGGGATGAGATGAAAACACACCTCACCCCTACCCAAAAAAGGGGTTGAGAGGCTACTTCAGATGAGACCCCCAGCTAAAGAGGAAACGGGTCAAATGTGTATCCTCCTAAAACCTTTTTATTTGTTTTATTAAAGCATATTTAACAAACTAACTATTTTTTAAATAATTTGAAATTTTGGAAAAACAGTGTTATGGGTCAACCAAAATAATGTGCGTTTAGACCCACATGCGCTCATTTTGACCCATTATCCAATTTGACTAAGTTTTTCCACCTCTTTGGTTTTCAGTTTGTTTTGTTTTTTCGGTTCGGTTAATCGGTTTTTAATATTTTTTTAGGCCTATTCATTGACCGAAACTGAACCATATTGAGAGTTTGTCTAATTGAACCGAATTCAACCGGATTAAAAAGAAAAGGTATAAACTGAATAAACCAAATTCAACATATATAGTTATCGCTTACAACAAGTAGAGGGATGAACACTTTCCGATCTCTTCGGGTATCGTCCCCGTCAAAGAATTTCCATCAAGTTGCAGGATTTCAAGGCTGCCCGAGTTGCATATATCACCCGGGATTGACCCATGGAAAGCTCCATTTCTTAGATCCAACACAGTAAGATTCTCAAAATACCCAAGCTTCAGGGGCATTCTTGTCTCAAAATTATTCCAAGACAAATTCAAGTATCTCAACCTGGTAAAAAGTCCCATTTCAGCTGGAATGTCACCGGTTAGCCCGTTTGCAGATAGATCCATAACCTCAAGAGTCTCAAAAAGCCGGCTAGAACCGGGAGGGACCGAACCAGTCAGTTGGTTCCTTGAAAGATCAATCTGGTTCAACCCCAGCTCAAATAAACCCTCAGGTATGCTACCATTGAACCGGTTCCCTCTTAACCGGACCACCGAAAGGTTCCTTGAATAGATCAATGACTTAGGAATGTTCCCACTTATATCATTACCTGAAAGGCTCATGTAAGTCAGTGACCCTAAACCACCAACTGACTCCGGTAGTGTTCCGGTTAGCCCGTTGCCCGAAACATCCAAGTATTCCAGCCCGTTTAACCGACCGACCCAATTCGGGAACTCACCAGTTAACATATTGTTTGCCAGATTCAAATAAGTTAAAGAAGAAAGACCCTTAAAAGACACAGGGACTGATTCTGTAAATAGATTATTACTCAAATCCAGCTTTTGTAAATGTGAGCATAATCCTAGATCAGAAGGCAAACCACCAGAAAAATGGTTTCCCTGTAGAAAAAGCTCTTTCAAGTAAATCAAGTTCAACACACCATCCGGTACCCGACCCGTTAGCCCGTTATGCGAAAGATCCAATGTTCTGACCCGGGTCAACAACCAAAGACCCGTGGTGAAATCAGGGTCACCAGAAAACCGGTTTTTGGAAAGATTAAGATGGTTTAGAGTGGTACATTGTGAAACCGAGTTAGGAATCGGCCCGTTAAGGTTGTTTCCGGACAATGAGAGTACCCGAAGAGATGAACAGCTTGAGAAAAACTCATCAGGAACCCGACCCGATAACGAGTTATGGGACAAATCAAGAAACTTTAACTTCCTAGAGTTGGTTAAAAATGGCGGGATGGGGCCCGAAAAACCGTTATGTGAAAGATTAAGGTTTTCAAGATTGTTAAGTTGTGATAACTGATGATTAAGGTTTCCTGTGAAGGTGTTATGAGCAAGATTTAGCACCTGCAGGTTCCGGACCTTCTCGAGACCTCGACCGATCTTTCCGGACAGATTTAAACCGGTTAACGACAGCTCGGTGACTCTTCCGGTTGCCGGATTACATGTTATGAACTTCCAAGAACATGGGGTGTTGTCATCTTGATTCCAAGATGATAGATGTGATGATGTGTCAATGATGTCAACTTTGAATGCTATGAGTCCTAAAACATCATCATCATCACCATGATCATCAATGGATTTGCAGTATTTGAATGAAGAAACTGAGATTAATGCAAAGATGAAGAATTTGAGGTGATTCATGTTGGTGTTTTACTATTTTACCCCTTTGTGTTCTTGAAAGGTTGCTTGTTAGAGATGAAATGGAAGGTGTTTGGGGAGTGAATTTGATTATGATTTATGATTTATGAGGATGGACAAGAAAGAGACAATTAGTAAAAATAAATAAATAAATAAATAAAAATGAAATAAAAGGTATGGGCCCACTTGACCCACATGCATTGCTTTGGTGATCTGAGTTTTTTGTTTCTTGCTTCATCATTATATTTGTGTGTTTTTCCTCAGTTTTAGTATCATCATTGAGCTAGCAAATGGTGTTGAATCATCTTGATAACGTTGTACCTTTTGCATTGTATATTGTACATTAAAGTTTAAATTGGAGGATTCAACAAGGAATCGGTTATTTACACACTTAACATTTATTTTAAGACACTTCAGGCATTATACGTCTCGTATATGCTATAATCGACGTATAACCTCCTTTGACACCCAATGATTATACAATGATTAATCTCATATGCAACTATGCGCCTCGTACAGGACCTATATAACTCTTACAGGACTTATATGTCTTAAATACATATCAAATCAATTACATCTTAAATACATAAGTTTGGTTATACATATTTTAAAATTTTTTAAAATTAAAAAAATATAAAAATATAGCATTATCGTTACATTGGTGTGTCAATAACTCAATCTTTCAATAATTACAGTGCATATCTTACTTAACTAGTTGGGAATGATGTTAAATTTTATAGAATCAAGAAATCCCCACTTTTTTTTTTCAAAATAAAAAGGAATGTATGTTAAATAAGTTGTGTTTGTGAGTTGATGAATCAAATAGACACCAACATCAAATTTAACACATTCAAACTTGAAATGACAAGAAAATCATGACACACAAATGAACCAAAACATTATATTTTTTTTGAACGGCATTTGATCTCAACGCGTAAACCACTGATTTTCAGGTCACGTCACCAAGGTCTAGTTATCATAACCTCCGTTAAGACCCCACCACCACCCCAGGCGGAAACCGCACCGGAAAACCCCCGACCTCTCAAAGACCCTTATTTCACCTTGGGAGGGATTTGAACCATGATCTTCTATTTGGAAAGCCAAGGGGTACCCCCATGACAAAGCCCATTTGGTACCTAAACATTATATACCTCATAAACCAAAAGAATTTGTTTTTTCTGGCATTAATATTAAAAAATGTAAAGGTAAATATATACATTTAAAAAAAAAACTAATGTCCATTTCTCATCATCTTCATCTTTTGGATTTTAATATGAAAGCATATTTTTTTTATATAAACATAAAAATAAATGAGTCAACCTGTGAAGTAGCTAGAAAATAATAGAAAACATGTTTTTTTTTCTAATTCAAATTGTGAATTTAATAATATTTATAAATGAAAATTTCAAATTTGTATCAAAGCAAACAAATATAATAACATATAAATGGGAATAGAATGTTTTGAAATTTCAAGTATGGTTTTGGGACCCACACAGGCACATGCATATAGTTTGATAATTTTAAGAGACCATATGTTGATACATCATCCTCTACGAGATAGTAGTATCTCACCATCACTTATACGAGGTCAGTTAAACCGATAAAAGTTGTGACCAATGACATGCCATATTGATTTGTTTTTATATGGTTGTATAGGGTTATGCAGCCTCTTTACAGCTCGTATATGTTGTATAATCCTATACGACCCGTATAAAGTACCAAATAATTGAATCTTTTTTTTTGGTTCCTTGATATATGTTTTAATTATTTAACATGATTCAAGATTATTTGATATTTGACGTGAAATAAGATGACTCGATATATGCAACTATTATTTGATGTGATATGATATTATTCTATATAATGAGGAATTTAGTAATTCATTTTTCACAACTCATTCACTTCATTTAAAAACAATTCTCGCTACTAATATATAATTGTTTGAGATGACGAGTAATTTTGGTGGCGAATCTTCTAGCAACAAGCCACTTTTTGATATTTATCATGTATAACAATTGTTATTATATGCTTGTATAATATGAAGTTTGAAGGTTTTAACAAAATATGTGTTTTGTTTCATATGTTCATGACTTTTGAGGATTTGTTGAGCTAGGTGTTGGAAACCAAACGTAACAACGGTGTTATCGTCGTCAAACAACGTATCAAGAATTACGTCAATGGCAATGTGATAAAAGTTTTCTTAAAATGTGATCGTGATGGAGAGTACAATAGAACAACCACATTGAGACGTTCTGCAACAAAACGTATTAACTATTCGTTTTAGTTGATTGCAAAATACTTTCAAGTATATAGTGGTTGAATGTTACGTGTCACATATACAACCAGTTTTATGCGGCCCGTATAAGTGCGCCGCCGACAAGGAGTCGACACTGATCATATAGAACAATATTATACGGCTCATATAGTTATATACAGTTGGGTGTTTGAAGGAACAAAAAGGGGTGATGTAACTTTTAAGAAATGGTGGGGGGGGGGGGGGGGGGTTTGGTGTTAGTTGTTTGTCTTTACCTCCATCTTTGTCCCACTGTATTTTTTTCTTCATGAGAATTTGGGCACTTACATTCTTGTATCAAGTGTGGTTGGTATTGCAGCTCACTGGTTAGAGCTCGGGGCCTTCCTTCGGGAGGTTTCGAGTTCGAAGCCATGGGGAGGCAATTTCCAATTACATAGGGCAATGATCTTTGTCTTGGCAAAGGGAGTCCGACCCGGTTTTACCCATGGACCAAGGTTGTGTGCCGCAAACCCGATTGTGGGTCGGTCCTGTGGGGTTTTCCCGGTCGAACGCCATGCCAAACTCTGATGCCTAGTGGGCCCGGTTAAGACAACACATTGGCCGGAGTTGGGTGTGGACCTCTCCTATGGGTGGGGTGCGATACCACCAAATTCAATAGTCGCCGTTCGAAAAAAAACATTCTTGTATCAAGTATGTTGTACTTTTTCATTATCTGTTATTCTTTCTGACATTATGCTTTATAACTCTTTTACATATGTAGTTGTACACTGTGCATTGGTTGTTGTACTGGAGTTAGTTAAACACAGCTCAGAGAATACTACATTGACCAAGAAAGACATGTTCCCTTGTTCTGTGCTTCAATATCAAGATTTTACCTTAATTTGATAGTTTTTTTTTTTTCAATTTTATTGTCACCATAAATTCTATATAATTTTGTGGGTTTTGGTCCCCTGCCCACTGCCACTGCCACTGCCACTGCCACTGCTAACTTTTAAAAGCATCATTTTTTTTATTTTTTTTACTTTTAGTTCAGGTTTTTTACTTTTTTTTTTTCTAATAGTCTTTTGAGTAAATTACATGTATGATCCTTGTGGTATGCTACTATTTCATTCTAAGTCCTTAAGTTTCATAAATTACTCATTTAGTCCCAAACTTTAAACATTTGTAACACATATAGTCTTTAAGTCACCAAACTACCCTTATATAATTGACCAAATTATCCTCAAATAAGGACTATATGTGTTACAAATATTTAAAGTTTGAGAATTAAGACCATATAAGTAATTTATGAAAGATAGAGACCAAAAGCGAAATACTAGCAAACAACATGGACCATCTCGGTACTTTACTCTAGTCTTTTATATAAAGTTAAAAATACCATTTAATTGTCTCGCTGTAGGACATGAGTATGTAACGGTTTTGTTTCTTATATAAAATTTCAGGTTTTTTAAACGTATATGTTCTTAACCATATGAATGTTAATGGCATGGTGAAACAAAGTTTGTAAGCGTGCTCTTAACTACATTAATGTTAACGTAAGCCACCGCTACAAGACGCGGTTTAAAAGCTCGTTAAAATTAAGCATAACGATTTCAAACAATAAATGTGTGTAGCCATAAAAGATATGAATATATAGTCACGTATCTACTTTTACTCTTATCTTTTTTTTTCCTGTAATAACATTATAAAACTTAGTCTGAGTTTATAAAAGTGAATGCTTAATTATGTTTATTATGGATTGTAAAAACTTACTCGCTTGCGGTCTTTTGTCATTGGTTTTACCTATATGACCGCTCTTAATATACGTTGGTCGTTAGAAATTAAAAATAAAAAGAAAACATGTTTAAACACATTATGGTTTTCAGTAATGACTTTTATATGTGAATCTGGCAGTTAGTGACTCATTTATTAATTCGTGTAGATTGAATCATCAATATAATATCCCTTTTATCTTTCAACTTTTATAAATTATCACTTTTATTTTTTTTAAAAAAATTTCTTTTATTAACTAAAAAAATAATAATTTGTTATTTGCTTATTTTAATGTATGGGTCAATATAAATTTGAATTGTTGTACGTTTCGAGAAAAAAATTGTTCTAATACAAAATCAACATGTTTTAATGTACGGTTCAATATTTATTTGCATTTCGAATTAGTTAATCAATGTCAATGGCATTTTCCCTAGACAACTACCAATGATGTCTTGTTCTAGTGGTAAGATGGAGGTATGGGGGAAGTGATAGAAGATCCAAGTTATAAATTCGATTCTTGATCCCACCCGGTTTTACCGGCCTTTCATCATCGTGCCTTTGGGCGGGTGTTTGGTTCGGGTTTTCCCCGGGAATTGGTGGCTGGTGGGCTAGGGGCTCCATCCGTCTGGATTGGTGGCCAGCTTGGGCATCATTTAGCCATTGGGGGCCGCGTGCGACATACCCGACAGTTAATTAGTTGGCCGTTCAAAAAAAAAAAATTTCCCTAGACAACTCATCCCTCCACTTTTATAAATAATCGCTTTTATCCTCTGAAGTTTCGAAAATGTGAGTTAACCTTTTGTAGTTTATATAAGGATTAATTTTTCTTTAATAACTTTTGTTTGTTAATTTTTAAAAATGATAATTTACGTGTTTATATTTACGTACGTGTCGGTATAAATTCGAGTTACTATACGTTTTTGACATAATTTTGTTCTGAACAAGTCAGGTCACATGAAATATTTTTCATGATTACTTTTATGTGTGTTTCAAATGTGTCATTGTAATGAAGTAAATTTTGTTTGGAAACGAATTGTTTGGTTCAACAATATAAATTTGAGTTTGTTGGAAACGAGTTCAATCAAAAATAATATATGCTTAGTCATGATGCATACATGTGGGTAAAAAAAAATCGAATTCATGTTTTACAACCGTAAAACTTATGCTTCTCTTTGAAACTTAAATATGTTGATTTAACCATCACAACAATGTTTCGAGGTTGGTTACAAAGTTTCTAAATACACCCTTTACAAATATTTTAAACGCTTCTATTTATGATTTTGTTTATTATGATTGAATTTGAAAGAAATTGTAGTTATTGAAGGAGCTTTAGAAATAACAATCTTATCTTATCTTCCTATACTAATAAAAGAAAATAAATTTTGTCACTTGTCATAATACTAGAACACTAATACCAAATGTCAATTTCCTATTAAATTCATTTAATTCTCTCCTATTAAATAATTATGTTCTCTTTATAATTAAATAATTATAATACTACTAACTAATAATATTATTTATCTTTTTATTTCAAAAACATTTAAAAAAGTTATAAGATATGAAAATTTTTAATATTAATTTTTTTTGAAATAAGAAAAATATTATTTTTAGAATATAAAAGTTATATAAGAAACATTTTTTCTATAAAAATGATTTTTTTGTATAAAAAATAAAATAAACTATAACCCAGAGTTTTGAACAATAAGATATTTATAATCCAATGTCATTTTTTAGTTTATTTAAAAAAACAAAGTAAAAAAGTGATAGACAAAGTTACGTTTTTTGTCCTTTTGTTTGACACTATTTTTTAATTCAGTCGTTTAAATTTTAATAATGACATAAATTATATTATACCTTATTTATTTATAAAAGTTAGCATTTGATAGAACACATGATGAAGTTTATTATCAGGTGGATTAAAGTATTGTAATATAAACCAAGGGCTTCTTGCCTAATGGTTACCCCCCTTGACTTTCCTATGGGAGGTCTTGGGTTCGAATCCGGGCTGAGGCATATTTGCTGAAGCAAGGTCAGGGGGTTTACCCAGTTGTGAGGTTCCTCCTGGGGTGGGCTCGGGCATACGACCCAGAGCGTCAAATCCGAGGGGACGGTTGAAATCGCGTTTTGGGTGTCGTTGTACCAAGCCGTTCAAAAAAAAAAGTATTGTAATATAAATGACAATTATGCATGGTAAAAGTTTGCTCACGGGTTTCTTGGATATCTCATAAAAGTATTTTAAACATGCTTCAAGGTATACGATGTGTTTGTTTGTAATCATAAATTGATTGCATTAAATATTCAAAAATATAATGTAATTTTTATCATATTTTAGTTCAAATTTATTGTTATATATATTTTTTAACTGCGAAGGTCTCAATCATGTGAGCCCACTGTTTTCAGGCCATGTCACCAAGGTCTAGTTACCTGGACCTCCTATGAGCCACCACAACCACCCCAGAAGGAAACTCTACTTGAAAACCCCCTGACCCCTCTCAGACCTTTTTTTTCGCTGCAGGAGAGATTTGAACCCAAGACATTCAATTTGAAAGAATCTTGGGATACCATTGAGACAATTGCTTATTGGTGAAATTTATTGTTATATAATAAATGTTGAATGAAAACAGGAGGAACCCATGTGATACTTTTCTTCCTTCTTTCACATGAATCACTTTATTTCAAATATTTAATTAATGTCACATTAATTTTGTGAGATAAAAAGAGTTTAATTTTCTTTTACATTTTTAGTTCATGTTAGATAAAAAAATTCATTAAAAAATAAACAACGCAAAACGATGATGCATAAAAGACCAATTCTTACCCAATGTTTTGAAAACCGGACCGGCCGGTTGGACTGACAACCGGTGGGTGAACCGGTCCGGTTCGGGGGTTCTGGGCCGTTTTGGATGAACCAGTCGGTTGAACCGGTGAACCGGCAGTCGGATTGGAAAACCGGTGGTTGAACAGGTTTTTTTTCTATTTTTTTATTTTATATATATATTTTTATAAAATGTTTATAAAATCATCCGGTTCTTAAATCCAGTCCGACTAATCCGACCTCTGACTGGTAAGAAGGCCGGTTCGACGTCCGATTCTGAAAACATTGTTCTTACCATAGTTATTTGTTTAAAATTTTTATTAACACATGAACTACATTTTATATCTCTTTCCCAACAAATTTTATAAAATCATTTGCAAGTGTTGGTGAGATGTCCTCCTTAATGTCATATATCAAGCTATTATTGATCCGGTCTTTGTTCTTTTATTTTAGAGTTTATACAATAATATATATATATATATATATATATATATATATATATATAGGAAAGAGATCATATAATAACCCTCATTAATTGCGGTAACCCATTAACCCTGGCAAAAAACGCTCAAATCGCAAAAAAAAATTTTTCATGGTTTTTTTTATGCAAAAATAGGGGGGCTCCTTTTTTAACCGTTCGCTAATTCACAAGCGTTAAAAAGTTAAACGAAATGTAAGTTTGCGTTACACTGCGACACTTAAATAAATGTTCGCAGTGTAACGCAAACTTACATTTCGTTTAACTTTTTAACGCTTGTGAATTAGCGAACGGTTAAAAAAGGAGCCCCCCTATTTTTGCATAAAAAAAACCATGAAAATTTTTTTTTTGCGATTTGAGCGTTTTTTGCCAGGGTTAATGGGTTACCGCAATTAAGGTGGGTTATTATTCACTCCTTACCCTATATATATATATATATGGACGCCGGTGATCTTAACTGACTTCAAATGAATTTTCATCTGTTGAAATTCATCAAGATTAATTTATAACCCTTTAAATTAAGCAGTTACATCAATTTTGTGGAGGTTTTCAGCGATTTATGCCGTTTTCGGTTACCTACGAATGATTGACATATGTCCAATGTTTTGACACATATCACGTGCCATTATTGTATCATTATTGTTTTATTTTTAAATTATTTTAAGAAATATAATTTGAATTTGATTATACCACACCACCCGACCACCGGACACGTATAAAACTAGGTTACAATTATACCTGGCAAGATGGGCGGGTTGGGTATCGGGTCAGAACATGTTCGGGTCAAGACGAGTTATTTTAAGAAATGGTTATTTTTGTCCCGAGACAGAACTGTTCTGGAAAAAATGGTTTCGGGCTTGAACGGGTTTTGAAAAAACAGTCTCAGGTCAATACTGAGTCATTTTATAAATGAAAATTAACCATATCATACAAAAATATTTCAAAATAGTTGTGATAGTAGAATATCTTTACAGGTCAAAATTGCAAACAAAATAGTTGAAGCAAACCTATGTGGATTTCTTCCCCTTAACTGCAAATTAGAACACATGACACATGATGAACAAATTCACTAAAACTTTGTAACTTTGAACACAAATGTATGTTGTCTTAAGAGACTCATTGGGTAGATGTAAGACGCGGCCATACCAGATGCGTGAGAACCCTCTGGAATGGGTAAACTATCGCTCTTCATTAGTCTAGAACCAGTGGCAGAGCTTGAGGGTTAGAGAAGGAGGGGCGGAAATTTATAAGATTCAAAATACATGTTAAATTTTTTAAAAGAGTGGGGGCGAAACCCGTATTTTTACCTAAAAATATCCTTTCAGCCCGAAAATTTACACTACTGGCGAAAAAATAGGGGGGTGGTCGCCTCCCGGTCTCAATAGAGTTACGCCTCTGTCCAGAACCCAAAATTAAGCTCAAGATTTCTTCGCTCATCTGGATGTCCTTTAGTTTGCCCCTGGTAGGGTTTGAACCCATGACCTCTCGATCGGTCACAAGGTGAACCCCCAACAAGTAGGCTGAATTCGAAGGACTGAACACAAATACCTGAAAATAGAAATTGATCAAAAACAAGAAGGATGAACTTCTTCAACTAACCTTGAATCAACTCCTACCAAAAGAACAAAACACACAAAATAAAAGCTAAATTAAAGAAAATCATTCAATACATTACAATCTTTGTTAGCAAATTTCAACATCCTACAACCAGAAGCAAGATGATGAGTATGTTGTCTGCATCAACTGTGATACACAGACCATCCTACAATCAAAACCATGAAGACATAAATTTCATTTTATACTTTTGTAAGTATCAATAATCCTTTTGTGTTTCAAAGAAAAAAAAGAACATTAAGCACCGTTTCATTCGATAAAAACCATATAAACCATCACATGTTTTCATTCAATAATCTCACAAACATAATAATTAATCAATATAAACAAGTGA
This sequence comes from Mikania micrantha, assembly GCA_009363875.1. Taxonomy (NCBI): domain Eukaryota; kingdom Viridiplantae; phylum Streptophyta; class Magnoliopsida; order Asterales; family Asteraceae; genus Mikania; species Mikania micrantha. The sequence goes on from CM018686.1 coordinate 58,896,993, forward strand.
ATTCTTCATACCCTGATTTTTATACCAAATTTGAACATTCACACAATCGATTGATCAATTTAGCGAAAGGCTATTTTATTTCATATTTTAAGCATTATCTATTTCGACCCATTTAGGTTTGATGTGGTTAATCATCGTTAACCTAACACAACCTATTTAGGTTTGATGTGGTTGTCGTTCTTTTTACCCATTCTGACCCGCTATTTTATTTCATATTTTAAGCATTACCCATTTTGACCCATTTAATTATTTTAATTAACCCAAAACAACCCATTAGGTATAAAAATTAGCCCACTCTAACCCAAAAAAGGTTGTCTGGGTTTAGCAAAGATGGTACGTGCATGATTTGGGTAACAATATATCGTTGTTACAACACAATATTAAAATATTCAATATGTCATATTCAAAAGTTAACTAAGTTGCCTTGTGGTGACTAGTTGGTTAAATATTTAACTACTAGAATATATATATATAGTTAAATAAACTCACTAGGAATAGAGGGACTAAAGTTATCAATATATGAAAGATGAATTGAAAAGGGATTAACAGAAATCTTGGTCAAAACAAAACTTTGAGCTATGAGAAAAAAACCGCAGGTGGGGTGGGGGGACCAGATATATGGCTGCCCAAATTACCCGACACTCAAAACTCGTTTGACATTTGTTTGAAAATGCTCAAAAATGTGTTCGTTCGATATTTTCATTTGTGCTCGGTTTAAAAGCGCTCGGTTTTGCTCGGTTCGGTTTGTAAACAAAGCAAACATGAGCAATACCAACGGATTGTTAGGGTCGGGGGCCGCTCGCTTATAAGTTCGGCCCCTGATCTCATTGTATTTCGAACCAAGCTCCGTCATTGAGCATAAACAATGGTACGCTCGCTTAGTTGGCTCGATTTAATTTGTTAATATATTTTACATATACATAAATATAATTATATATAATTTTCAATATGATGTTTTCTTCATTTTAATGTTGGCTCGTCCAAATAAATAAGTAAAAATAACATAATTAAAAACTAGAGTAAGATGAAATGTGAAAAGAAATATTTTGATTTTATCATTTTTTTTACTACGAGTAAATCTTGAAACTATTTCATTATAAATCTATGTGATTAACGTAAATATAAATAGATAAGAAGAACATATTAAGTCACATTAACATCAAAATCGTTTAAATCATTTTGGGAAAAAAAAATAAATACAACATTAGTGTTTGTTGATTATTTAATGAAAAGTTTGAAAAAAAAGCTAGCATCGCCATTGCCACTTTCATTTTTGTTTTATGGCACTCGAAATTCGTTTGACGCTCACTCGAAAAATGATTGGATCGGAAATACACTCGGTTCAGTTTTGGTTTAATTGAAAAACATTCGATTCAGTTCGATTTGTAAATGAACCAAGCATGAGCAAAAGTATGCTCCGACTTGTAAACCATTTTAAATAGAAAAGAGAAGAGCAAGAATTCAAATTTTTGAGCAAATTCAGGATTATGGTTTCCCTTGAAATTTCACAATGTCATGTATTTGATTTGATATAGTTTTTTAATTTGCGTGAGTTTGCAAGTGGGTATGGTTATATGGTGATAAAATCCAAAATTTTGGGTGTATAATGTAGTTTAAATCATGAGATTAGGTTCAATGATGTTAGAAACAACTAAACTAACCATCTATATATATTTAACTTTAAAAAACTAGAGACAGGTTATGAGTTTATGAACCTCATGTGTTGTATGTAGTAAATTATGAATTTGATAATTAATTGATGCTTAGAAAGCTTATATGAAACAAATTTGTGTAAAAACAATAAAGGGAAAGATTTTGATAATTCATGTTCTTGAATTGATATGGGCTATAGCTGAAATCTACCTTAACATAAGGTGTTTGAGGAAATGCCTCTAATTAGGGTTGCACAAACCGGTTTTTTTCTCCAAACCGGTTCGGTTTGAGAACCGGTTCGGTTTGGTCAACGGATGGTCAAAACCAGTTTGGGTGAAAACCGGTTCGGTTTGGAAACCGGTTTGGGAGATAGGATGTCAAACCTATAGAACCGGTTTGGATAGGTTTGAAACCGGTTTGGAGGGGTTGAAACCGGTTTGGGAGATGAGGATGTCAAACCTATTATAAACCGGCGGTTCGGACCGGTTTGAAAACCGGTTTGGGTGAAACCGGTTTGGGAAACTGAACCGGTTTTTTTGCCCATGTCTACCTCTAATGAACCTTAAATTCAATAATGTAATGTAAATTGGTGGAATTAGAGAAAGATTCACATACCTTATTATACGATTATTTGATGTAAATAGTCTAATTAGATGGAACGAGATAATGAAGTAAATTGGTGATAATAGAGAGTACAAACACAATAAGTTTAGACATGATGTTAACAGACCAAGCACGTGAAAGTTTGACAACTTGTGTGTTATTCCTAGACTGAATGTGTTATATGAATTTATGTGATCTACGAGGTGGAAGTAATACCCAGAGACCCGACAAAGAAAAAATTGACCCTAGTAATAATACAGGCCAAAATAAATAAGTTACTCACTAACATGTAACATAAGACATATTTGTGTTCCTATGTTTTAGTGATTTGGGAATTTCTTGAACATGTGTCTTGTTAATGTTATTACATGTTGAGTGCTAAATACCTAATGTATAACTTGAAATAGCGTTAATGTAAGTTGTATGTTAATTGACACTATAACTGACTAATGATCCACATTCATGCAAAATTTGATGTATTACCACAACTTAGTGGCATTTAGGAGATGATATACATTCGTGTGGAGGGGTACGGAAGTTCATATTCGTATGAAAATGTAGATGATTCACATTCATGTGGAGGTAACTCATATGAAAAGAAATTTATATGGGTTGGAATTGGTTTGGGTGAAATGACTAGTTATTAACCGCTCTCACGACCCACACCGAAATAGATCTTTACACTTCATGTTCAGTCAACTACTTCGCCTCAAAGCATTTAAGGGAGAACCAACTAGCTCTGGACTCGAGTATGGCTGGGCCTGAGTATGTTGTATGTAATTGACAGTATAAATGACTAATGATCCACATTCATGTGGAATTAGATGTAGACCAAAACTTAATAGCATTCGAGAGATTATCCACATTCATGTGGAGGAGAATTTAGTTCCAAACTTGTTAAAATAGTTATGGTTAGGACCAAAATCGTTAATTGTTAAAACCACATGTGCTTCATCGATACAAAATTTTATTTTGGGTTGAAATAGTTAAGATACTTAATCCACATGAACCAAAACCAAAATTTACTCTTACTTTTATGATAACTCAGTTTTTGGAATTTTTGATGCTCTTGAATTATTTTTTGCATTACGTGGTATTTTATCTTATCTTTTTGATACCAATGGAAAATTATTAGAAATTGAATTCTTACTTATGTTCTCTTCAACATGAGACTGACTCACTTAGGAGAGGTATAAGTTTGAAGTGAGTGTTTGTCACAAGTTTAGGTCCGATTTAGGTTAATATGAACAAGGGAAAATATTTGGAAATATTTTAGAAACAAGAGTATCAAGCTATTGTTGTTTAAATTATTTAAAAAAAAAAAATCATGTTCTCCTTAATAATTGTTACAAAAGATATTGGCTCTTTCACTTATGAAGTATGCATGCTATAAAAGAAAATTAGTAAAATTATATAAGACAGTGAGCATATTAAAAAAAAAATTTAACGAAGTGGTAAAATATAACATTTTGAGGCAACTATATTATATGGCTATATAAACTTATAGAACTAAAAATGGGGTAAATGTAACATTTTGAAATGTGAATGCTTTGTGAGAAGGAATTGGCATCAAAGTTGGAATTGGCACATGAACGATACAAAGCAAACATCAAGAAATTGGTTGGGTCCGATTGAGCTTCTGTACTTTGTGTGTTCTGCGCTTCTTAGTGACGGAACTTGGAAAAAAAGTCGGAGGAGGCCGGATGATTTTTAGGAAGAAAATGGAGGGGGCCAAATGATTTTCAAGATGAAAATGGAGGGGGCGAATGATTTTTAGGAGAAAAACGAAGAGGACCGAATGATTTTTACTATGCCCTTCTAAGCGAAAAAAGCTTCGCCCCTGGCGCTTCTTGAAGTGTACTCAAGTCAATGAACTCACTTACGTCATCAAAGGGCTTGTAGTCTTACAGTAGTCTCTTGACTTCTCTATACGATGTCTTAGGTTCAAATTCGAGCCAAAACATATTTGCTGAGACAAGGTCAGAAAGTTTACCCAGTTGTGAGATTTCTTCTGGGGTGGGTTCGGACGTACGCCTCTGAGCGTCAAATCCTAGAGGACGGTTGAAATCCCGTATTACATGTCGTCGTACCAAGCCGTTCAAAAAACACTTATGCCATCAATGAGTGCGGATGTAAATTAATGGCATGACACAAACTGAACAAGAAATTCACGTGCTTGGGTTCATATAAATGATTTTGGGATAGATTCAGGTTGAACTCATAAATGAGTTTTTGTTCATGTTAACCTAACGATCTTCAACGTGACCCATTTAATGCATTTACTTTTATTTTATCTTTATAAATGTGTTTCGTGAAAACAATTAAATTAAATTGAGTAACCATTGCCAACATTTAAAATCTAAAAAAAAATTTGTCGCAAGTATCATTATATATATATAGGGGAAGGTTAAAAAAATAACACACTCTTAAAACGATATCTTTAAATAACTCGTCAAGATCAAGCCAAATTTTCGATTTTTTTTAACATCATTATAAGTTGCGTAAATTCATCACCGTTTGAGAGTTAACATCATTGTAAGTTTTTAAAATTTTACACTTACAAAAATAAATAAGAAAAAATTCACGCAAACTCATAAAATAAGAAAATGTTCTAAATGTGTTTACAATGATAAAAAAAATTCGAAAATTTAACTTGATCTTGACGGGTTATTTAAAGTTATCGCTTTAAGAGTGGTTATGTAAAATTCCATGTTTTATATATATATATATTTAGCGAGATGATCAAATGTTAACCCATGTTTATTGCATTAACCGAATAACTACATCTTATTACTTTGGGGCCCACACTAAAGTAAATTTAAAGGTGTAGGTTTTTTCTTTTTTTCTTTTAATTAATGTAGGGCACACTTACATTAATAAAAAATTATAAAAAAAACCTACACCTTTAAATTTACTTTAATGTGGGCCACAAAGTACTAGGATGTAATTATTCGGTTATCGCAACAAGGAATGGTATATATATATATATATATATATATATATATATATATATATATATATATATATGATTGGGATCAAATAATAACTCACTCTTAAAGCAATAACCCAGATAACTTTGGCAAAATGAAGCCGAATCTTGAATTTTTTTTTGAACATCATTGTAACACAATTAGAACACTATGTTCTTTTATGAGTTTGCGAAAATTCATCACCGTTTGAGAGTTTACATCATTGTAAGTTTTGGGCTTAAAACAGTTACAGTGTTGTAAATCAAAAATTTACAATGATGATATCTCTCAAACGGTGATGAATTTTCGCAAACTCATAAAAGAACGTAGTGTTCTAAATGTGTTACAATGATGTTCAAAAAAAAAAATCAAGATTCGGCTTCATCTTGCCAAAGTTATCTGGGTTATTGCTTTAAGAGTGAGTTATTATTTGAACACTTCCCTCTATATATATATATATATATAGGATTTTTTTTTGAACATCATTGTAACACATTTAGAACACTACGTTCTTTTATGAGTTTGCGAAAATTCATCACCGTTTAAGAGTTTACATCGTTGTAAGTTTTGGGCCTAAAACAGTTACAGTGTTGTAAATCAAAAACTTACAACGATGATATCTTTTAAACAGTGATGAATTTTCACAAACCCATAAAAGAACAAAGTGTTCTAAATGTGTTACAATGATGTTAAAAAAATCCAAGATTTGGCTTCATTTTGACAAAGTTATCTGGGTTATTGCTTTAAGAGTGTGTTATTATTTGAACACTTCCATATATATATATATGTATGTATATATATACATATATATATGTATATATATGTATATATATATATATGTATATATATATATGTATATATATATATATGTATATATATATATATATATTTATATGTGGTGTAGTTCTTTTGTCAACCCATGTTTATTGCGTTAACCGAATAACTATATGTTATTACTTTTGGGCTCAATATTAAAGTAAATTTAAAGATATAGGTTTTTTCTTCTTTTTTATTAATGTAAGTGGGTCCTACATTAATTACATTAATTAAAAAAGAAGAAAAAAAACATACAACTTTGGATTTATTATAATGTAGGCTTCAAAGTAATAAGATGTAGTATTCGGTTAACCGGATAAGAAACGATTTACTTTTAATCATCTCCCTATATATATATATATATATATATATATATATATATATATATAATCAACGAAGTGTACCCAATGTTGCGACAGAGTGTTACGATTAAAAATCCCATGTTACAACGTGATTATACGATTAAAATGAACATATGAGATGTTGGCGACATGTTGTTTCACCAGTCAATACAAAACCAAATACCAATGAACCTAGTTATTTGCACCTTTGAATTCAACAATCTAAACGACTCAAACTTAAAAGAAAAAGTATATTGTATATTTGTATGTAGTATAAGAGTTTGGTTAAAGCATTAAAATCTAAAAGGCTAGATTTGAAACATTAGATAGGATAAAATTAAGAAAAATAGAAAAAGAGTGTTTGTCACAAGTTTTAGACCTGGACCAAGTTTTAGACCCACACCCTAACCACTCAACCACGCGAGTTTTTTGGTTTCTAACACGACTAAATTATGCTTATAGCTTGGTTCATTGAAAAGAAATTTTGTCTGGTTTGAACCTCTGACCATCAACTAAACATATGCAACATCATGGTGGGTTTTCTCACCGACATTGCTAAATAAGATAGGTAACAATTGTTTATTGTAAAATCATAACTTTAAAGTATCAATGTGCAAAAAAAAACAATAAAAATAATTTAAAAAAATCATGTCAAACGGGTTGTGTTTAGATCAACCCATTAATATTCGTGTCATTGTGTCATGTATGGATTCACATGTCTGACGCGGTTTTCGAGCTCGTCTTGTGTTCGATTTGGATCATTAATCTACAGATACAGCTTGTTCAACACCCTTAATTGTAGATAATTGGGTGGATTTTAAATGTTGTAGAATTAGAGGATATGGCTATCGTTCTAAAAAAAAAACTTACTTATTATATATGGGGATGTTTGTAACAAGTGTTTTACTATTTGACTTGAACTCTCTACCAATCGAAGTCCCCCTCAACTTTCAGATTTGCAAAACTCACCCTCAGTCATGTAAAATATCACTTTCACCCCCTCAAGTTTTTAAATTTTAGAGTTAATCCATTATTCTTTTCTACAATGGCTTTCATTAGTTAATTTAAAAAATAATAATTGTGGTTTTTATCAACTAATAGTGACGTGTTGGTAACGTAAAGGATGAGATCAACACCGTTTGAAAAACATCAGTTGCGTTAAATAACTATTTTTATATATGTTTCGATCTCCATAACCGAGTTGCCGTAACTTCATACATTTCTTTTATGTATTTAACCACATCAATGTCACTAACGCAACACACTCGATACTTAATGAAGTTCGTAAACACATTATGTTGAGCAACGTTTCTTTCAACCTTTCTTATGTTTTTTTTTGTTAAAGCACCCTTTAAAATTTTTATATCTTGACGTGCAAACCATAATATTTTTTCAATACGCGTTTTAATTTTCATAACTGATTGTTCATGACTTTGTATTTGTATATCTCTATTAACCATACGTTACAACGCATGAGTTTTAGTTGTCCCGTTCTTCTACAACATGCAACCAGCTTGGGGATGTTGACTGTTGAGTAACAAGTGAATATAGATTATGCATGGGTTAACTACTTACTCAGTTAGTCAGTTACCCATAGTCCATCTAGAGGTGCGCAAATCGGGTTTTTTTTTAACCGGTTCCGATTCCAATCGGTTCCAGTTCCGGCCAACAAAGTCAATACCTGGTTCCGGTTTCAATTTTGGGTTCCGATCGGTTCCGGTTCGGGTTTTGGCCGGGTACAGGTGGAACCAGTTCCGGTTTCGGTTTTAATTTGTCTAAAAAACCGGACCCGTTTGTACCCATCGGTTCGGGTATGACCGGATCCGGTTCGGGTTCCGGGTTCGTTTTTTTGCCCACCTCTAAGCCCATCTATTTTATTTTCCAGATGGTGGCCCATAGTCCCGATGCACCATTGACCATTTAGTGAAATGTAGCCATGTGATGTGGCCCCTTGTAGAGGTGTGCAAAAAACCCGGAACCGGATGTACCTGAACCGATGGGTACGGACGGTTCTAGATTCTCAAAGAGATCGAAACTGGAAAAAGTGGATTATGTTCCACCTTTACTCGACAAAACCCCAAACCAGGATCGGAACCGGTTGTTGACTTTGTTAACCGAAACCGGTTGTTGACTTTGTTGACCGGAACCGTTTTGAAACCGGTTCAAAAAAAAAGGGTTTGCCCACCTCTAGCCCCTTGAGCATTTCATAGTCATAACTCATATGACAAATTATCGATTCGAGTTGAACCAATCCTAGTTATTGAAACATGACACACAAGTATCATTGATTTTCATATCCAATTATCTCAAACTCATTGATTTCCTTCACTCTTAATCTCATGATGTTGAAAACATGTATATAATATCACAACCTAAACGAGTCAAGCTTCTCGTACACTACACATCCACTCGTTAAAAACTCAAATCAAGTCGAGGTTAAAAAAGTTAGGAGTTTAAACTCAAGCTTATATTAAAAATCGTTTAATAAAGGACTTGCACATAATTTATCATCATTATCATACTTGGTATATCCTAGATTCTACTATTAGCAAAACTAAAGTTGACTCTGAGGAGGATAAGATGTAGACAATCTTATCTCTACCTCGTAAGAATAAAGAAAATTGTTTCTAATGAAACCATCAGCTCATGATGCTTATCTCTTCACATATCAAGCTTAACTAAACTCATAAACCCACACTGGCCTACTATTTATATACCTTTTAGAGTAAATTACCGAGATAGTCCTCGTAGTTTGCTAGTATTTCACTTTTAGTCCTTAAGTTTTAAAAATTACACATATGGTCCCTAACTTGAAAAATTTGTAACACATATAGTCCTTATTTGTGGGTAATTTGCTCAATTATGTCATTATGTGAGTAATTTGATGACCTAATAACTATATGTGTTACAAATGTTTAAAGTTTGAGACCATATTAGTAATTTATGAAACCTAGAGACCAAGAATGAAATACTTGCAAAACACAAGGACCATATCGGTAATTTACTCTACTTTTTATTTAAAAATAAAAAGTATAAACAACATGGAACCACCAATGATGTCTTGTCCTAGTGGTAAGATGGAGGTATTGGGTAAGTGATAGAAGACCCGGGTCCTGGGTTCGATTCTTGATCCCACCCGGTTTTACCGACCTTCCACTGTCGTGCCTTTGGGCAGGTGCTTGGTTCGGGTTTTGCCCGGGAATTGGTGGCTGGTGGGCTAGGGGCTCCGTCCGTCTGGACTTGTGGCCAACTTGGGCATCCTTTAGCCATTAAAGGCCACGTACAGAGTACTCAACAGTTGATTAGTTGCCCGTTCAAAAAAATACACGACATGGAACCATTTCCCAATTGGTAACCCTTGTTATATTTTTTGGTCCGGACTTGCTTTAAACACACCCAACCATACACTAAAAGAAAGTTATCATGAATGGCAGCATAACCCAACCATACTTTTGACATTAAACAAGCAACAAGCAACAATCCATGTGTCCTAAACTTAAACAAGGCTCCTAAAATAGTCAACAAACCTTTCTCAACCTCAAAAGATTTCACTATAAACATTCTTTTTCAAGGATCCGAATGGGTCATAGATAATAGTTCTTGATTGGGTTCTTCCAACAAACGGGTCGAATTATTTAGGGCAATTATAATTACACAAACGCGTCAAGGTACCCGTACCTATGTCGTTTGTTGAACTGTAGCAGGCTTGCGTAAGTCCGGTCCCACACTCCAATATAAAGTGTTTCATCATCAGGACTAAGAGAGACACCAGATATTTCCCCAAAGAAGTCAATTTCTTGCCTTTTTTCATAGTTTAAGTTGGTGTTATAGACATGAACAAAATCTGCAGGTTCTGCAACCACCAAGAACTGCCCGTCTGATGAAAAGCGAACTGATCGAACCGCACCCATGTTGCCTTTTAGAATGGAGATCGGGTCGGAAAGATTTCTTAAGTCCCATACCCTGCAAGTCTTGTCTTGATTGCCTGTTGCAAAGATTTTTCCATCTGGATGCCATGCGGATGCAAATGAATAGTCCAGGTGGCCTTCCACTGTGGCAACCGTCTGCCAAAGGAGAATGATATCATTATTTGAAACATATATATATATATATAGACACACACGCACATGTATGAAAAGTAAAATGTTAGGACAAATTATATGATAGTTATATCAACAAGTTCTTGCCTTTCCACTTGTAGAGTCTACAAGCAATCCATGAAGATTGTCACCGACCACGGTGATGAGTTTGCGATCCGGGCTCAAGGATGTATGCTGCACAAACAAAGTATAAAATAGGATGTCGATTACGGTCATGTTTTATCTTTAATGTGTCAAACGGACTAGCTAAAAGATTAAAATAAAAAAGGAAGTAGATTGAGCAAACGAAAGGTGTTAAAAGTCAGCCCTAATGTATTAATATTCATAAAACTTTCTCTCTCACTTTATAAAAAAAATTCAGATTATAATTGAAATAATAGTCTTTTGTAATAGCATTGAAACGTCATTTTTTATAATCATGTAAAAAGTAAGTGCTTCAGATTTTCATTGTTCACACAGGTCCAACGTGACCCAAGCCATTTTGGTCTGTGCTAAAAGTATCCATGTTTTGGACCAAACCCATATTTACCCATCTCACCCAACCAGCCTGACCCGTCCACTTCAAGAAACTCACATTCACTGGCCAAGGAAAACAGAAATGATTCACAAGTTGAAATCCATCCATATCATACTCCCTCACACCACAATCATTGTTCGATGCCATAAAATGCATTCCACCACTGCAAAGTGAAGGTAATAAAAGAAGTCAACATGCTAACAAGAATATATTGAGTAGTAAATGTAAACAAACAAAATTACCCAGTATATTCCCACTTTTTAGTAGGGTCTAAGGGGGAAGGATGATCATCCCAACACTTTTAACATTATTTTCACAGAATAAGTAAAATAACGTTAAAATTAGAGCAATTTTACTTTGGTCCCTTGAGGGACACACATATATAGACATACAGTATATGCATGCACCACAAATGGGGCGTATTGAGTAGTAAATATGTGCATCATAATTCATAATTACCTTAAGGTATCATATATTTCAATAGCATTTGTTATGGCATTGTCTTCATAGGTTGTTCTTGTACAAAAGCTAACTCCCTGTTTATCCAACCGCTGCATAATTTAACAACAGACGCACCTTTACATATTAGATATTCGACAAAATTTATGAATAGAAAATAAAAAACACAAGCTGAAAGTAATTCCAAATGGAAAATATATCCTTTTGAATAGTGAAAATCTTCCATTAACAAGCATAGAAAATAAAGACGTCAACTATACATATGGAAAAAAATGTTTATATAGTTGCAGACATTGAATATAGTGCATTCTTATTAATATCTAGCTTGACTTAGTTTATTTTGGGTCACATACATTATGAAAATCAATAAATCATAAATTCATAGATTTATGGATTTATCTTTTATGCGCAATTGGAAGAATGGCGAGCCGCTTTAGAGCAGAGAGGCTTACGCATCAATAGGACAAAAACGGAGTATCTAGATTACGATTTTAACAGACTTTGAGCTAGACTCCTAATAGATAATATGTTAATATTGTTAATTATTGTATTATTTTGGGATATAGATTGTATACCGAGAATAGATGAGGAGAGGGATCTCTTTGTAATCTCTATATATTAACACATGAATGAAAGGATCAATCATGGGAAAATTACATTCTTTCATGGTATCACAGCCTAAACCCTAATTTTCTCCTCTCCTCAGATTTCTTCGATCCCACCTCCCACCACTCACGAAGTCTTTTCTCCTGCCATTCTTGAATCTGCTGCTCCTCCTTAATCGTCACCATGGAGTCGAAGTTACATCCTGCCATGGCCGTCTCCAACATCAAGAATGCAATTCCAATCGTTCTTGAAACTGATAACAGCCAATACGGATCTTGGGCTGAATTATTTCGTGTTCATTGTCGTGCCGTACAAGTCTACGATCATCTCAAACCAAAACCCGTCATCCCGCCACCCGCTACTGACGCTAATCTTCCCAAACTTGCTGAGGCCCAAGCCCTATGGGATCGCCTAGATGCCATTGTCTTACAATGGATCTACACCACCATATCCAACGATCTTCTTCACACCATCTTGAAGCCGAATCTGACAGCCTATGATGCGTGGCTTGCTCTTGAAAATCTTTTCCAGGACAACAAATCATCCCGTGCCATCTATTTGACTCAAAAATTCACCACCACACGCCTTGAAAACTTCTCATCCATGTCTGCTTATTGTCAGGCGATCAAGATGATTTCTGATCAATTGGCCAACGTTGGTAAACCACTTGATAACTCTACCCTTGTTCTTCAGATGATCTCAGGTTTAACTGATCAATACGAAGGGATTGCCATGCTGTTACAACAAACCTCCCCTCTACCTGATTTTTATGAGACTCGATCTCGTCTCTGCATGGAGGAAACACGTAAACAGGAACAGTCCCGCGTGGCTGCACAACAAGCTGGTACAGCCCTTGGTTTTAAATTGCGAGATGCGCTCTGATGCGTTTTGTCTCAAAATCCGATGCGTGATGCGTGTTGCGCGATGCGAGCGCATCACGTATGCGATGCGGTCTTTATTAAAAAATACCAAAAAAATAATTATATATAATATTTAAACTTTTTAACTTATAAACACTAAAAATAAGAAATTAAAATAAATAAATAAATAAATAAGAAAGCTTAACATACGACCAAATAAACTTGATGTACAACCACATAAACCTAAGTTTAGATAGAAATCACGTATAAGATGTTAAAATAAATAAATATGCATCCAGCTATTTTAGTAAGGAAAGAATAGAAATTAGGGTTTTCTCCATTACGCATCCAGCTGCTTCTTTCACGCGTCTTTCTTCTCGCATCCTTCACAGCTGCTTCTCCTTCACTGCAGCCATTTTCCTTCACACAGTCCTTCTCCTTCATCGCGTCTACTACACAATCGCAGATATTTTCTAAATCGGCGCTCAATTCCTCGTTTTGCCGCTCAATTTCTTAAATCGACGTGATTGGCCGCAATCCACGACCGGCGCAACATGCGTCTAACACCGCATCATCTCCGCATCTTGGGTTGACGCCGCATCTGAGGTTGCGTTGCGTCACATGGACTGCATCACCGCATCATCGCAATTTACGCGAAAATTGCGCGCAATTTAAAACCAAGGTACAGCCCTTCACACCTCAGCCTCTAAAACTGACTCCTCAAACTTACAGCGACCTGACTTCACCATCTCTGACCGCGGGCGTGGGCGTGGCCGTACTCGTGGAAGGGGCAGGGGTAGAGGCCACTTCTCTTCACGAGGCCGTGGGTCCTCTACATACTCATCCCCATCTGCTACAAATTCACAAGGGGGCTACTACCAATGGGTCCCTTATCCATCACCTTCACAACAACAATTCCCACCATGGCACCAGTCACCACAACCATGGACTCAACCACCACCCTGTCCATACCCATCTCGGCCACCTACTTCTTCACAGGGCATTCTAGGACCACGCCCATCGGCTTCTTATGCTTCAAGCTCCTATGCTCCAACTGATATTGAACAAGCTCTACATACCATGTCCCTTAATCCCCCAGACAACACATGGTACATGGACTCCGGGGCCACAACTCACATGACAAACAATCAAGGTACATTTAAATCATTTTTTAATAAGGGCATTTTTCAGACTATTCTTGTTGGGAACGGTAAAACCATTCACGTACATGGTCATGGCTATCAAACACTGCCCAAACCATTCCCACCCTTACACCTCAACCAAGTCCTTTACTCGCCCAACTTAATTAAAAATCTTATATCTGTTCGACGACTTGCAAAAGATAATCACATTTCTATCGAATTTGACCCATATGGTTTTCTTGTGAAGGATCTCAAGACTCGGACTCCCATCCTCAGATGCAACAGTGAAGGGGATCTCTACCCTCTCACATCTGATCTCCTCAACACCATTCACTCTCATTCATCCTTTGCAGCTATCTCCCAGGACCTTTGGCACAAACGGCTCGGCCATCCTGGCCCAACTATCTTACAAGCTTTGAATAAATTTTCTCATATTAAATGTAATAGTGTTAGGTCAAAATTATGTGAACCTTGCATTTTTGGAAAAAGTACTCGATTACCATTTGTTGATTCAGTTAATGTTGCTCATATGCCTTTTGATATTATCCATAGTGATCTTTGGACGTCCCCTATACTAAGTACCGGGGGACACCGTTATTATGTTTTATTCATTGATGATAAAACTGACTTCTTATGGACATATCCCCTCATGCGCAAATCTCAAGTTCTTGATATTTTTTCTGGTTTCCACCAACTTATTCATACTCACTTTGGCTGCAAAATTAAAAATTTACAATGCGATAACGGCACTGAATACAACAACCAGTCCTTCAAACTGTTTTGCCACAAACATGGTATGCAATTTCGTCTTTCTTGCCCATATACCTCCTCCCAAAACGGGAAAGCGGAACGGACCATCCGATCCATTAACAATCTCATTCGCACCCTACTTGCTCAATCAAACATGCCACCCACTTATTGGCATCATGCCTTGGAAACCGCCACATACATTCTTAACATTCTTCCACGCAAAACAAAATTTTTTTGTTCTCCCACACAACTTCTTTATCACTGCATACCAACATATGACCATCTTCGCACCTTCGGGTGTTTATGCTACCCTTTACTCCCATCCCCCACCATTCACAAATTACAACCTCGATCAATCCCTTGCGTATTTCTTGGTTACCCGACAACACATCGAGGCTACACTTGCCTTGATCTCTCCACAAATCGAATCATCCATTGTCGCCATGTCCAATTTGATGAAAATGTGTTTCCTTTTGCAAGTCGTCCCACATCCACCCCCCAATCACCTCACAACTACGACTCTTTCACATCAGATCTTCACCCATTACTTTGGCCACGTACAGTAGCCCACCATAACTCCAATTCAAATCCTACACCACATACTACCATGACCCAAGACACACACAACCAATCCCATCCTTCTGCTTCTGACCAAATCCCACAGACCCATCACAATACTCAACAAACATCTAGCTCTACCAACCCAACAACATCTGAACCTACTTACCAACACACATACACTCGTCGAAACAAAAATGCACCACCTCCAACTCCGGTCTGTCCATCCTCCCCCATTCCGACCCCTCCCCCACCACCAACCTACACCATCACGACCCGATCCATGAGTGGCATTGTAAAACCAAAAACCATCCTTAACCTCCATGCAGCACCCATCATACCCATACCAAAATCTCCACAAATAGCCTTGACCAGTACGGAGTGGTACAAAGCCATGACCGATGAGTTCAATGCTCTCATTAAAAATGATACTTGGACCTTGGTTCCACGCCAACCTCATATGCACATCATTCGCAGCATGTGGCTCTTTCGTCACAAATTTAAATCAGATGGGTCATTGGAACGATACAAAGCACGATTGGTATGTGATGGGAGAAATCAACAGATCGGTGTCGATTGTGACGAAACCTTCAGTCCGGTTGTCAAGCCAGCCACCATACGAACTGTCCTTGCATTGGCTCTCTCTCAATCTTGGCCCATTCACCAACTCGATGTCACCAATGCTTTTCTACATGGCCATTTGAACGAGACTGTTTACATGTATCAACCAATGGGTTTTCGAAATCAGCAATACCCTGATCATGTTTGCCTTTTAAAACGGTCCCTTTATGGTCTCAAACAGGCGCCTCGTGCTTGGTACCAACGATTTACAGATTTTGTTCTTTCCATAGGCTTCTCTCAAAGCACATGTGACAACTCCTTATTATTTACAAGCACCAGAATGAGACTGCTTTTCTGCTAATTTATGTTGATGATATTATCCTGACGACATCTTCTGACCAGTTACGTATCAGACTGATGTCAACACTTGCCAATGAATTCGCCATGAAAGACCTTGGACAGTTAAGCTATTTCTTGGGCATTCATGTCACCAGACAAGGATCACATATGTTCCTATCCCAACACACTTATGCCAAGGATATAATTGAACGTGCTGGCATGTCCTCATGTAAACCTATGGCCACCCCTGTTGATACTCAACAAAAACTCAGCAGCACCTCAGGTTTGCCATTTGATAATCCAACTCTCTATCGAAGCCTTGCAGGGGCACTTCAGTATCTCACCTTCACTAGACCGGACATCTCCTACGCAGTCCAACAAGTTTGCATTCATATGCATTCTCCTTCCACCGATCACTGGCATGCACTCAAACGCATTATTCGGTATCTCCAAGGAACTCTCTCCCTCGGACTACTCATTGGTGGTACATCTAAACCCACTCTTCGCGCGTATACCGATGCTGACTGGGCAGGATGCCCGGATACGCGCCGTTCTACATCGGGCTACTGTGTTTACCTCGGTGACACTCTTCTTTCCTGGTCCTCCAAACGTCAAAGCACCGTGTCCCGATCCAGTGCCGAGGCAGAATATAGAGGCGTTGCCAACGTAGTTGCTGAACTATGTTGGATTCGGAACCTACTTCTTGATCTTCACCATCCGATTCATACTGCCTCCATTGTCTATTGTGACAATATTAGTGCAGTCTATCTATCCGGGAACCCGGTTCAACATCAAAGAACAAAACACCTAGAGATTGACATTCACTTTGTTCGTGAACAAGTTAAACGTGGTACAGTGCGCATTGTACATGTTCCAACTCGTTACCAGATTGCTGACATCTTCACCAAGGGTCTTCCTCGCATTCTTTTTGACGACTTTCGTTCCAGTCTCAGCATCCGACCACCTCTTGCTTCGACTGCGGGGGTGTAATAGATAATATGTTAATATTGTTAATTATTGTATTATTTTGGGATATAGATTGTATACCGAGAATAGATGAGGAGAGAGATCTCTTTGTAATCTCTATATATTAACACATGAATGAAAGGATCAATCATGGGAAAATTACATTCTTTCAACTCCAATGAAGCAGTGATGAGAATTGAACAACCCAATTGACACAAACACATAAATTAAGTAATGAAATCAACAGACAATGGAAGAATGAAAACGATGATATTACTGATGATCCAAATTACATCAAAAATGGAATCAACAGCCCAGGGTTAAACCCTTCTCTCTGCTTATAGCAGGAGCCCTTTCACACTAACCAAATATCTTCCTACCTTCACTCAATCTCCTCACCTCCATTTATAACCCACTAACACACACACTAGATATTACAATTACCAAACTACCCATATCTAGAACCTACCATTACTACTAATTAATACTAACATATTAATATAAGTATGATCTCTATCATTACTCCCCCCTTATTTAAAAGTCTTGTCCTCAAGACTTGGGAGTGAACCATTGATCGTGCCTTGCTCCAAGTATCTTGCCTTTCGGACATTTGTGAGCTGGCCCATATCTATTACCCCAACGTAAACAAATCCTTTTTTCCTTACGTCCTTTCCAATCCAAAAGTGAAAGATACCGAAGGCCCATATCACGTACAGTCATATAAACAAAATACCCATTCCCCAACTTGGTACCAATTCCATCACAGGCACAAATAGAGAGACCCAAGGTAATCCCCGAATGTTGGGAGAAAAAACTAATTATACCCAAAAGAAGAGGTTTCAAAGGTTTAGAAGAACCGATAGCATCCAATTCTTTTTTGTCCCCTTCTACATTCACAATTTCAGCATCTCCCAATAAAAAATTTCGAAGGTTACCTCCCTCCATTAAAATTGACCCTGGTGTGGTGAAAGGCACCGAATGAGTGTTGTCGTAACCAACACGAACAGGAAGCGTGCGCACAGTTAATTTGGAAGTATTAACACTTTTGGGCTCCCCTTGACCCAACACTTGAGGCCCATCACCAATTAAAGGCCCAAAACAATTCTGAGAAGTAAAAGAAGGAAGAGAGACCTTACGATCCACAAAACTAGGGCGCTCTGTATCTTCGACATCATCGCTAAAATCGGGAATCACCTCCGATTGCTGCAGTAGCTTGGATTGGAGCTCTAGCCCTGAAGAATCGACCGAGTTCTTCTCTTGGGACTTCATCCAAGCTAATACCACCTTCCGAAATTCCCTGGACTCCGAGCGTTCTTCATTCAACAGCGTCAGTGAAGCCTTAATTTCATTAACGACTTGCTGGAGTTGGTCGATTTGTTGATCGTGAATATCCAAGCGAGATATTTGGTTTACCATGGTGGTCGGAAATGGTATAGAATTGAGAATCGGCAAAAGATGAACGTGAATTGATAGGATACAAATTGAATCAAATCAAATCAAATCAAAAACAAAAGTTGAAATCGGAATTAAATTGAAATCACGTTGGATTTGACGCAAATCGTGAACTGATGCGGAATTGGAACCTGCAATAGAGAACTGGAATCGTGAATTTAACTGAAATCGGAAATAGTGATGAGACCTGTAATCGGCGACAAGTGAACAGCGGCAGGTCGACGGCAAGGTCGGACCATTGATGAGAATTGAACAACCCAATTGACACAAACATAGAAATTAAGTAATGAAATCAACAGACAATGGAAGAATGAAAACGATGATATTACTGATGATCCAAATTACATCAAAAATGGAATCAACAGCCCAGGGTTAAACCCTTCTCTCTGCTTATAGCAGAAGCCCTTTCACACTAACCAAATCTCTTCCTACCTTCACTCAACCTCCTCACCTCTATTTATAACCCACTAACACACACACTAGATATTACAATTACCAAACTACCCATATCTAGAACCTACCATTACTACTAATTAATACTAACATATTAATATAAGTATGATCTCTATCAAGCAGCCTCTCTATTCTATCTTCAGATAGGGGTAAAAGTGTCTTTATCTTTCCCTCCCCATACCCTACTCAAAGTGGGATTTTAACTGGGTATGCTTATTGTTGTTGTATGGATTCATCTTTTCTGTCTAAAGAGTTTACAGGGCGGTTCAAGGAACATAATCCTTAGAGACTCAAAGTTTGTGATATTATTATAAGATCTAATATTCCCAGTACATATTTTCATTAGATAAATGCTTCAATTTCTCATAAAATCTTTAGCTACAGAAGAAACACATGTAAGAATTAATTAGCCAGACTCTTCCCACGAGAACATTGACAAAAGTTAAATTCATTTTGTGTAAAATTTAATATATACATAATACACTCCTATAAAAGGAAGAAAAAAAACATAATTAAAGGCTTGTGGTTCAAATATTTGTTGTTTCACATTGTTTAACATAGATTTGCAAACAAAAAAACCATGTTTCACAATGGTATTCCAAATCAGCATGCACTCTCACTCATCCTGAATCACAATCACAAAATTTCAGTTTTAGGTAAAACACGTTTCTAAAATTAAGAAATCTTACTATATATTTCAGCTAAATATACTACAAGCAAGAAAAATGTAACTTTTTGACTGAATACCCTAGTCGTGTATGAACAAATTACCTTACACGCAAGCTCTCCTTGAAAGCCTCCTGCAACCAGAAAACCATTATTGACTGCTAGAGTGCTAATCTGAGTTTGTGTGAAGCCTTCCAACAAACTTCCAGCATGTTTCTGTGAGCCACAAAACAAATGTCAGCACAGCAGAATCTAAATAAGATTTAAAGTATGAGGAGTGTTATGATAAAGAGCATAAAATACCTCAGTCGGTGCTACGTGCCCAGAAAAATTAAGGATTTCTGTTAAGTTTTGTGATAAGGATGACCAATGCATGATCGAGAAGTTAGACATGAGATAAACATCATGCTTTGAGGCAGCCCATACCAAGTTTCTTAACTGTTTGCAAGACACAATGTTTAAAAATAGCAACCACATTTATATAAAATTTACCAGGGTATTTAATCAATATCATTCTAACATAAAAACAAATTCTTGAACAAATACAGCATTATAAACCTGAAAATGGAGGATTGTAGGCTTCACTGATCGGGTGTTATGAAAGAACTCATAGTAGTAACCACCCTTCGACTTTTGCTTGCATTTCTACACACATAATAAAGTTTTCATAATATCAAAAGTGGAAAAAACGATCATTTTTATACATACAAGCAGTAGGACTGTAAATTTATACCTTATCAACAGCATCACCCGACAAGGGAATATTCTCATAGTTTCTGTATTGTTCGAGCCTTGTACGTCTGTAGCATTCCCTGGTTATATTCAATCTTTCCCAAGGAATGCCTTGAATGTCTTTCCCAGATCTTGCTTGACCAGAGGATGTATCCGTCACCTTTGTAAGCTATTAAGCATTAAAATCTTGAACATCGAGTATATTACGCTACATATAATGCTAGATTACATAATAAACTTAATATGACAACTACCATATTGTTATTCAATAGCAGAAAAAGAATGAAAACTAGACTGACCATATCATACTCATCAAGATTTTGATCTGCACCCTCGTTTTCATCTTCCTCTGCATCGTCCGCAAAATCCGACATGTCCCCTTCTTCTGCCATGTAATCCATTTGATCAACTTCGTTGTGTGGCATCAATTCAATCACGAATGAAGATGCTTTGTCTTCCTAAAACAACCTACGAAGTGGTAAATATCCAAAAAAGGATATGCAATTAGCTTCCTTGTTAGGAAAAAAAAAAAAAAAAAAAAAAAGAACAACAAATTAAGGTTTTTTACAAACATAGAAATCAAAAATCCAACTAGAAAACAAAGTTTCCAGCTTCAATTTGGCAAATTCGCAAGAAAAACACAAGTTTACAATAAACAATCTACATCAAAACCACAGAGAAACACATAACCAAACAAAAGTTGGCATTAAAACAAACACCTGGTGTGCATGTAAACTTAATAGCTACAATTTTAGGCGAATTAAACGTATCACAGTCCATGAGTCCAAAGGGCGTCCTCAATTCAACGTATGTGCAAGAAACCCTACGAGCTCAACAAAAGAACGACTCATAGTTCGTCGATTAACCGAACAAAGACATGAATCACAAAACCCTGATCGTAGATTGCTGAAATTCACGATCCAACACAGACCCAGAAAGGGGCGACAATTGAAACTATAAAAACTAACTAAAACGATTACTTCTGATGGATGGAAATATAGTAGAAAGGGGTGTTTCGTACGACACACCTGATATGAAGAAGAAGATGATGATGATGCTTTTGTTTCTTGTTTTCTGTAACAGATTAGAGGGATCAATCAGCTCAATCTCTCGTACAGCTGTGTGTAAAAGAATTGGGGAAATGAAAAAGAAAGCCCCACAACTCTATCTCCTCATTAAACCTCATCTACTCTAAATTAAGAACCATGGATTGATTGGTTTTTGGATTGGTTAAAAATTTGAAACTGAGTGAAATTTAAACGAGCTAAGCTTGAAAGTTAAAAGTTTTGCTAGACTTGTGAGCCTTAATTTGAATCGGGTCGATATTAGTTAAGTTAAGTATGAGATTTAGGTATCTAACGAATCGAGCTGATCCATCTGAATCACACTGATCCGAGATGTCTCGCCCGAATGAATTAGTTGGTCCTAAAAATGTTAGAAAAAATGAATGAAAAGTTATCAATAGTTGAAACCCAATCAGGAGACGTTTCGCCAACCAACTCAATCGGGCTTTTGCTAAACCTATGAGTTCAAACAAATTTTTTGTTTGTATAATTATATAATATATGAAATTTATCTTGTGATAAAATTATGTATATAAAAATAAAAGTAAATAATATATTTATTTTATATATAAATATAACTACTATATTATATAGGGGCATTTACATATATCCTCCTATAAATTTCATTTATTACATATATACCCAATCCAAAATTTTAATTACATATATCCCTCTATAAATTTCATCTATTACATATATACCCAATCCAAAATTTAAATTACATATATTCCCTCCTCTAATTCTAAAAATTTCAAGTATACCCATTTTAATATATTATCCGACCCGAAAAAGTAGTTTTTTGTATATCTGAAACCCGACCCGAATCTAAAATCTTTTTATTCGACCCGAAAAACCCGAACTAGATTTTGAATGAGGTTTTTTCGGGTTTCGGACAATGTTTTTAAACTCGGACCGGGATTCGCTGGTGCAAACGGTCCGGTTCAGCATCTAGAACCGTTTTGATGAAAACCGGGCGGCCGGGCCGTGAACCGGTGGTCGGACCTGTGGTTGAACCGGATTTTTTAAATTTTTTTATTTTTTAATTTTTTTTATTATATATATATATATAATGTTTATAAAATCATCCGTTTCTTAAATCCGGTTCGACCGGTCCGACCGGTCCGACCTCTGACCAGTAAGGAGACCGGTTCGACGTCCGGTCCGGTTATGAAAACATTGGTTTCGGATACAATTCAGATTTCGAATTTTTTCGAGTTTCGGATATTTTAAACAACCCAATTTACATATGTTTACGTTCAAAATGTTACAATGTATAAAGAGAGTAAAGTTGGGTATATATGTATTTAAATTTTTTAGTTGGGTATATATGTAATTAGACCTTAAAAGAAGGGCATATATGTAATTAACTTTTTTAGTTGGGTATATATGTAATTAGACTTCAAAAGAGGGGGATATATGTAATTATACCTATTATATAACGATGAATGAGGTTGTATAAATTGCCTATAACATGGTCTTTAAACTTTGAGAGTAGAGTTTAAAATGAGTCGAGCTAAAGCTTAAATTAGGTTGAATTTAGACTCCACATGTTATATACTCATACTAAATTGTGTAGATCATTTTGTATTAACATGCGATAACATATAATATACTGTAATACTTTATTATTTATATCATATGTGTATATATGTAAGATAACTATGCAAAATGTATGTGCATATTGCGACGCGAAAGCTTTTTTTCTCTATGTTTACCTATGCCTTCAAAAGTTTATAAAAGCTTGAAATGCTAAGCCTATGAAGTAATCATGAAACTCGTGCACTGCAAAGTTTAGGAGTGAGCATGATTCGATTCGGTGAGGTTATGGTCATTTCCTTAACCAAAACCAAAACCGTTACTTTAGTTAATCGTTAATCCATATCCATAACAATAACCATAACCAATTAGTCGGTTAATCATGAATCAGTTAGCCACCGGTTATGGTTCGGTTTTGGTTAAATTCAAATAAAAATGAAATTGTTGTAAACCTAAGATAAACTTGTAAATATGCTCATGGAACAAATATATACTGGTATGAAAATTTAAGTGAAGCTCATAGGAATTTGGACTGATTAATAATGAGTCACGTGAACCCTAGATAACCTGCTGATACATTTAGTCTCACAAGTGACCGTTAATATCTTCATCCATAAAAAACTATGACCCACCTTCTACACTTAAATTGCACCATAACATCTTGAAAAACACACACACAGAGAGATGCATAGAATTATTAAAAAAAACAAATATACAATAATCAGTTTGATTCATTTAAAATAAGTTAATGACTTGACTTAACCATAACCATAATTGAATGGGTCGGTTAATGGCTTAGTTTAACCATAACCGTTAGTTACATTCATTTTTGGTTAAAACCGGTTATGGTTCGGTTTTCATAGCTACTAAATAAAAACTCAAGCAAAAAAAACCCAAAAAAAAAAGGAAAAAATGAAATATGGAAAAATTAAAATAAGAGGAAAAAAAGTGCAAAATAAAAATGCAAAAACAAAGGAGAAAAGAAACAACCCAAAATTGGTTTGTGTGTGGTTCAAACCTGGGTTGCATGTGAATCTATAAAACAAAGGCAGCTACTTATGTCAAGGGGATTAGGAGTGTGTTTTTTTACCCGAACCCAAATAGCCAAACCGAAAAAACATACCCGAACCCGAAAATAACCAACCCAAAATAACCTATTACCCAAACCGAAAACTTGGAATGGTTCTGTCTTTGGGTACCCATGAGGCATGTTCCGGTAAATCCGAAAAACCCGAACTAGGGTTTTAAGGAGTTGTTTCATTCTTTAATCGGGTTGTTTGCGACCACGTTTTAATTATCCCTCTAAATTAATCGGGTATTATGGGAGACTCAAGGATTTACAATGTAAGTAGGTTCATACGGTTATTGAAAAAAAAACTCTGGCCAATTTAAAAATAAATATATAAATAATACTGTAATAATAAATCTAAGATACTAAAATATGGAAATTTCAATCATCAATAATGGACATTATAAGAATAATTGTAGAGAAATAATTAAGAAATATAAATTAAAAAAAAACATCATCTCATATATAAAAATTTATTGGTAGCTAAACATTACGGTACAACCATTTATGCATAAGATTCAAGCCAATGAAAAATGACATGACATTATAATGTTGTTGTAGGGATATGAATGCCAAGTTGTCTTAACTTTTCGTTTCATTACATATCTCTAAAAGACAATCAAAAATCGTTGTGAAAAGATATTTGATTGTTAAAGGTCACTAGAAATATATTCTCAATAATAAGAAGTTGTAGGATTAAATTTAATTTTAAACATTGTTTAACATTTATAATATTTATTTTAACGGCAATGATTCTTTCGTGCAGACGTTAACAATGAAAGGTCATATATAGTTTAAGGGTTCGTCTCTAAAATTAAGCTTTTATAGCATACAATTCATATATATATATATAGGGGTTGATCTATTAAAAAAGAAAATTTTCCCTAAAAATAGTATGAGTTTGACATATGTCATGTTAAGAAACATAAGAATACAAATCCAATACAAAAAACAAAATACATTACAAAAAAACAAAAACTACAATACAAAAGAAAAAAAATTACAGTACAAAAAAATCTATTACAAAAAATCCAAAACAAAAAAATACAATACAAAAAATAAAAATCTGATACAAAAAATAAAAATCTGGTACAAAAAATAAGATATTATGCATAAGTTATCATTCATTCATATCACATGTCAAACTTTTATTGGTCTTTACTTTTATTAAACAAAAATCTCATCTTCTGATTTAGGCCTTGTTTGTGATTTCATCTAAAAATGACTTATTGACTTATTCAAAAAGCCAATAAGTTAATAAGTTGTTTGGTAAACTTAAAAGTACTTTTGAAAATGACTTTTTGTAAAAGATTAATAAGTTGTTTTTTAAAAGCTAAAAAATCTAGTTTTTCAAAATGACTTATGACTTATTGACATAAAATTACAAATTCCCCACTCTTTATCCTTTACCTAATAACCTTAAAATGGTTTCAATAAAAAATGTCCCCATTTTAAAAATTCGTTTTGAAAAAGCTAATCAAACACATTTTTAAAAATCATAAGTTAATAAGTACTTTTAACAAAAAGTCATTTTAAGATTAAATAACTAATTTCAAATAGAGCCTTAATCCTTCACAAACATGCACACACAAATTCCAACTACTTTTTAGAACTCAAATTAAAAGCCCTATTTCATTTAAATAAACAAGCCCATTGGGAGTAGATGTGCACAAGAGCTAAATTATATGGGATTTAATACTAGTTCAAAAAGAAGTCAATAGAAGTCTAAATGGTTTGGTTTGAATATAAGAAAACCATGGGTTCAAGTCATGTGATGAACAAAATAAAGGTTTCATGCTAGCCTAAGGGGTTTTCCCTCACTTATGGTGGGTTTCCTCTTATTGGGTGCGGATTTGATCGGGCGGGTTTATGACCCGTCAGCGATCCAAATTGCCGTTCAAAAAAACAATAAGAAAACCATGTTAGATCGGATTTGTTTATAAACCGGTTTTAACGTCTTTGATTAACTAGCGGTTCTTTTGAAATGATTTTGAGACCTGATTTAAAGTACATATGCTCAATTTGGTTTCAAACCAAAGGAGGTTTGAGGACTAGATCAAATTCAAACCTGTTTCACCCGAACCAGATTCAAACTGGTTTAGCATCCGGTTTTTAACAATGACTTGTGAGTAGTGAGTTGTAAGGTCCGTCATTGTTAGTTTGGGAATAAAAGACTAAAGAGCAAGGGGCGTACCCACATTGGTGGGTGGGGGCAGACACACTTCTTGAAATTTTTTTCTGGTAGTATATATATGCTTAATTTTTGACCCGCCTTTTTAATATTTTGCAATTGTTCCTCTTAATTTTTCATTATAGGAATTGAGATGAGAATTTAAGTGATAGTTGTACATATTTTTTTAGATAAAAATGTACTTAAAAAAAGTATCTGCATATGTTGTTTTAGAAGTATTTCAAAAAATAAAACATCGTAAAAAACAACTTTAGATGTATTGTATTTTTATTATATTTTTAGTTATTAAAGTTAGTTTGATTGTCTTTTTATAACATGACGCAATCTGACTCAACTCAACCCATCTTAAACATAAGAGAGAAAAATTACTATATAATGATTCTCAAACAATC
Organism: Mikania micrantha; assembly: GCA_009363875.1. NCBI lineage: Eukaryota > Viridiplantae > Streptophyta > Magnoliopsida > Asterales > Asteraceae > Mikania > Mikania micrantha. The sequence continues at coordinate 58,923,788 of CM018686.1, forward strand.
ATAAATTTTTTTTTTGAACAGCAAATGTCTCAATCGTGTGAACCCACTATTTCCAGGCCATGTCACCAAGGTTTAGTTACTTAAACCTCTCATTAGTCACCACAACCACCTAAGGAGGAAACCCCACTGGGAAAACCCCTGACCTTCGTCAGACCCCTATATCGTTGCAGGAGGGTTTTAAACCCAGGACCTCCCATTTAGAAGAACCCTATGGTACCATTGAGGCAATGTCTCATTGGTATCATAAAAATTTTTAGCCCCCTTGTAAAAAAAGTTCCTGAGTATGCCAATGGTAAAAAGTATGATTGAAAAAAGCCCATGATAAAAGTTAAGGTCCGACACCACAACTTTTACATGAAGTTGTACTAATGCCCAATAAGCTTTCATTTGTCTCCTTTATTCCACTGCATACATTGTTATAACTAAAGATGGGAAAAAGGGGGTCCTAAAACCAAACCCGAGTTCTCAAACAATAACCCAAATCGATAGACAGATTATTTCAGTTTCTCAAAGAAGTCATAACCGGAACTGATTCTACCTTTTTCCGGCCAATTCTGGAACCGGTCAAAAAATGATAAGAGTTGGACAAAACCTGAACCTAACCGAAACTGGTAAAATAAACCGGTTTGTGCACCTTTTTATTTATGATATAACTAAGTTAAATCTCGTGTAACACACCGGTTGAATAAATGATATGTTATATAATTTACAACACAAATGTTATGTCTATAAAAACTATGTGTATTGCATTAGTTGAATATACATGTGTATTACACAAGTTGATTAAAATACCATATAATTTGTAAACTCTTAAACTCATTTAAATATTGTTTCGTCATAGTTAAATGAACTTAAATTGCAATTAATAGTTATACATGTAAAAAAACTAAGAGTTACTACTTGGATTTTTTAAAGAAAATAAATTGCTATAATAATTGGTCAAAATTGTTAATTATTACTATTAAAAAAGGGATGTTAAGAAATGAATTAATGCTTTAAATTTAAGACAAGAAAGTAAATTAAAGCATGATTTATTGCATGATATGTGCTAAAAAAACCTTATTATACAGATGGGGCTTCTTTTTCAATCTAGAAAGTCTTTAAAAATAAAAAGGATTATTTTTTTAAAATATGTTAGAAAAACGTTTTTATAGGAAAATATATTTAAAAGAAGTTTGAAGATATATATATATATATATATATATATATATAGAGAGAGAGAGAGAGAGAGAATTGTTCAAATAATAACTCACTCTTAAAGCAATAACCCAGATAACTCTTATAAGATTTAGCTTCATCTTGGCAAAGTTATCTGGGCTATTGCTTTAAGAGTGGGTTATTATTTGATTCCAATCCTATATATATATATATAAGTATAGGGTAGTGTTCCATAGAAAACCTCCATTTTAGAGAAAACAAAAAAACTTAAAAACTAATCACAATTGTTATCAATCAATTTCGTTTTTCGTTTTTTATTTTACATTTTGTTTTATTATAAGGTTAGATATGTTAACAAAAAGAAAAAAATAAAAAAATATATATAACTCATGTTATTACATATGTGTAACTCATTGATTACATATATGTAACTTTTTTTGTTACATATACGTAACTTCGTAATCTACGTATTTTTATTAAAAAACTTCTTTGCTTATACCATTTCTAAGCTAAATATAAAAAATCATGAATTTTTTTTTAAATTGATTGTTTAGTATGAGTTTTCTTAGTTTTTTTAAAAGTAATGAGTTTTTATTTGAACCCTCCTCTATATATATATATATATATATATATATATATATATTATAAATGTTTAGAAAACGTTTTAAAAAAGGTAAAAAAAGTGTTTATCACGTTTTTATTTTAACCAAACCCATGAGGTTATAGTTTTAATAGCCGACATTTCTAGTTAGTCGTGCCTTAAAAGTCAAAGTTCAAACTGAACCTGAGTGTGGGATACCCTGAAGGATCGACCATAGATTTCAATTTGAGAAAATGCCTAAAATGACCAAGTTGTTTTCACAAATGTCCATTTGATTTTATTATGCCAGATTTGCTCATACTGGTACGGGTGCTGGCGCTCGTGTTTATGCAGACGAAAGCCAGTAAAAACCACTACTTAAAATTTAACATGTGTCTTATATAGGCGAGGATGCACGTATACTCTGACTCCTGCTCGTAAGTTCTCAAATTTTGTCACAGGCGTCAGATCCACACTAATACTGAATGAACCAGACGTCCACCTTTTAGAAAAAAAAACCACCTCAGTACCTGAAATTCTTCACAGGTGCCCGCCTGAATGAACCAGACGCCCGCCTTTTAAAAAAAAGCGCCTTGGTACCCGAAATTCTTTACAGGCGCCCGCCCGTATGATACAGGCCCCCGCCTGATTGAACCAGGCGCCCGCCTGTTAAAAAAAAAGCACCTCGTACCCGAAATTCTTCACAGGTGTTCGCCCGTGTCCCGTGATAGAAGTATCAGTGTGAGCCCAACACCCGTGAGTCCGTGACAACAATTGAGAACTTACGGGCGTGAGTCAAAATATACGGCCGTCCGCGCCTATATAAGACAAATGTCAAGTTTTAATTGGTATCTGTATAAGCGCCCGCCTATAAACACACAGGCGCCAGCACCCGTAAGTAAGTGGACACCAAATCTATTCATGGAAATTTTAGGGAAACTTTTGGTCAATATAGGCATTTTCCTTTTCCATTTTGCCTGTTATAGTTGTTGGGTCAAAATTTTAAAGAAAAAAATCTTAAGAAAATAAAATTAAAAAAAAAGTTTTATAAAAAAATATATATATTAAGTTAAAATAACATTTATAAATCATTTTCATAAAAAAAATTTAAAACTAGATTTTATTTAGTCATCCATTTAATAATAACATTAATGTCACACCCCCACCTCTCGTCACCTGAGATGATGTCACTATATACTCTGATATGGTTGCGGAAGCATAGTGGTGATGTCTCAGAGATGAGGTGTGACTTACTTGAACCGATATCACGGCACACAGATTCACTTAAAATAAATATATTACAAGGGTTTCGTAAATACATCAACATTACAGCTTAATTTAGTACACAATCTAATATCCTTTAATTACAAAAGGGTGATGTGCATCCTCACTGAGTCGTCACTGTTGCCCTGCAAAAAGATTTAAGTTTGAAACGCCAGCACAAAGTTGGTGAGTTCGACAGCTTATTTAAACAATATGATATGATATGTAAGTTCTCAAAAAGTTCAGTTCCGGATAACCATGGGACCCGTATCTAGTTCCTTTCGGACAGTTGTTCGTTCACGAAGATACTACCCGTCGGTAAATATCTTAATGCCTCATTATCTTAATGTCTATCACTAACATTAAGAAGTTGTAATGGAAACATGTAACAACCAAAAATTTAGCAACTTAATAGTAAACGTACGAGATTTCGGTTACTGTTGAAACTGTGACAATTGCGTACGGAAAATTCGGCATTTATGACATGAGCACATTTGGTCGTGCTTGAAATCCACGAGGATTTAGCAACTTTTGTTATTGGGGATTGATAGTATGTGAAAAATGATGAACGTGGGCGAAAACCGTGCGCGAAACGGAGTTCGTATGCTCCCGGAATCGCGAAAAGAAGTTTAAAACTCAAATGATGACGCTGATGACGTGGGGCGGTACGCCTGGCGCCATGCGCCCAGTTGGGGCGATGCGCCCCGGAGCATATGTCGGCCAAAAGTTGTTTTAAGTGATCAGAACGCACCAGAACGTATTTTTTTCATCCATTTCGACCCCAAGCGACCTCCAGACGCTATTTCTTCCATCTAACACCTCTAATCTTCAACTCAAAGCCCCTTAAACATCCAGATCATCCCAGGGATCATATATAAAAGTCCTGATCGATGTTTTAACCGCAGAAATTCGTCAGATCAGGTAACGGTTCGTTTTAACCTTCTAGTTTGATTTTGATTGATTAGATCTTGATTTTGAACGTAATAACATAGTTAGGATTGTTGATTATTGCCTAGATGATGGCTAGGATTGATTAGAAATGAAGAACACAAAGTTTTAATGGTTAAATCCTTGTTTTGATCCGTTGTAATGCCCAGTTTGCATGAAATCACAACTATGATTATAATGGTTTAATCCATTTGATTATGACAATCTAGGTGATTAGCTTGGTTAATCTTTGAAATACAAAGGTTAAATCTAAGTGTTTCAAACTAATCACAATTATTAACATACTCGTTGGAACGATTATCTGATGTTTATGATAACTGTCAGATTAGTATGTTAAACATGGTTATTAAACCTATTCTAAGACTACATTGTGATATTTCATGATATCTGGGTAATCAATGATAAGGATTTATCATTTCTAAGCCATTAATCTGTTCAGGAACTGTTTTAGCATTATAATCAACAACATTAACTATTTGATGACTTTCAAGACAATGTCTTTGACATTGAACGTTCAGAAAGATCTAATCAGTAGGTTAAAACATAAATGACTTATTAAGTGTAAACGAATGCAGAGTTACACCATTAGTATCAGTTTACGAGGAATCTTGCTACTGTAAGATATCAGGTGAGTTCTATGAGCCCTCTTTTACTATTTTAACGTTTTAGGGCTGATATGCATGTTATAAGGTTATTTTAGGTAAATGATTGTTTTATCTGGCTACGGTCAGATAAGAGAATATGTTAAAGTAAAGAATGTTTCAAGTTGTAAAGTTATCGTATGAAAGTGACACTAACCTGATTAAGGTCAGATAAAGAATGTTTTCAAGTAAAGAATGTTTTAAAGTAAATAATGCTTTAAGTCTCAACTATAGTTGAGAAGTAAATGATTTTAAGAACCTCAGCTGAGATGTCAAGGATGCTTTAAAGACTCAACTACGGTTGAGAAATGAATGATTTTAAAAGTCTCGGCCGAGGTCAATTAGGAAATGTGATTTTGAAGTCCCGGCTGCGGTTGGGCAAATGTTGAGCACTACGGTGCGAATAATGGTTTATGATTATAATGGTTTATGATTATGATGGTTTAAATGATTTAAACCATGTTATGTATGAATGATGTATGTCAAGAAGTCTTGTACCGGTATGAGCCGTCAATTTCGGTTGATGGTTTAAAAAGTCCTGTGAAAGAACAGGCAGAAGTCCTGTGAAAGAACAGGCAGAAGTCCTGTGAAAGAACAGGCATAAGTCCTGTGAAAGAACAGGCCTGTCGACTGTGTGTCGCCAGTTGAGAAAGTATTATGCATGCATAACGTGTTGACTTCGGTCAACAGAACATGCTACATTTATGCACTGTATGATTGATGTTATGATGTCATGTATGTTATGTATATGAAATGTTTTATGTTTAGTATGATTAAGACTGTTGACTTCGGTCGGCAGTGAAGGCTAATGTTTTATGTATATTAAAGATTTTATTTTTAAGAAAAGTTAACTTAGAACTCACCAGCGAAAGCTGACTTGTTTAGCATGCATATCAGGTTGAATGGTTTGAGAAAGGAGACCAGGAAGGCTCATGGCATATATTGAAGACTACCCCTGGCATAGACTGGCTGTATTATATGACTGTTAGAAGAGTGGGTTATGTTTAATGTGTAAAAGTTTGTTTAGATCTGTATGATATTTTATGTTTTTACCCTACATTCCGCTGCTATGATAATGTAATTATGGTTTAAGTATTATGGGTTTTATGTTTTGCCAACTGAGGGGCTCGGGGCCTCTCAAGGTTGTATCAGAGCCATCGTTTGAGAGATCCGGTCATCCCTAATGACTGGACTTAAACTGAAAATGGGACAGAATGATAAGACTGCCAGTCAAGGGTAGTTTGATGCCATGAGCTGAATGTTATGTATGAGTTTAGACATAGGTGTAAGGTTAGAAAGATAGTTAGAGTCATGCACTTTGGGGTGACGGGATGGGAAACGTTTAGAGCCTATGAGTTAGGTAAATGGTTAATAACACCTGATCAACGTCATTAACGATTTACAAAGCTTATTTCGTACTAAACTGATCCTGTACTGACTCTCCAATTGATGCATCTTGTAGGTAGTTAAATGGCTGGACAAAGGGGTAGACCACGTAAGCAACCACAGGAACCTGAAGAACCACATATCGAGAATGAAGAACCCGTCAATGAAGACGACTACGAGCACAACGAGCAACCGGAAGATGAAAACGAGTTTACTCTAGAGCCTATCGTAGTGAAGGCTATTTCTGATGAGGTCTGTAAAGTTTTGGATGATAAGCTACCAGCTTTGGTTACAAAAATACTGAAGGATACTTTGAAAGACAAGTCTGAAGGAACTAAGGAGAGCACCAAAGAAGAGGAAGTTGTGATCACCGGAACTAAGAACGGTGATTCTACGTCAGAGAAACGGAAGGGTTGTGATTACAAGGCCTTCAAAGGATGCAATCCACCCTCCTTTGATGGTAAGAAGGATGCCGTGGCCATCTGTCATTGGGTTTCGGCCATGGAGGCAGTCATCGCTATCAGTGAATGCCGGGAAGACCAAGCTGTAAAATTTGCAGCTCATTCATTTACTGAAGAAGCTCTACATTGGTGGAACACCATCAAGCAGTCAAAGACCACTACTGATGTGGAGGGCTTAAAATGGGAGGAATTGAAAGAATTAGTTATAAAACACTTTTGTCCGAAGAATGAAATTGATAAAATCGAACGGGAATTTCTGACGTTGAAAGCTGGACGTATGAACCATCGGCAATATACGTCAAAATTTAATGAAATGTCAAGACTGGTTCCTCATTTGGTAAACACGGAGGAACGCAGATTGAAGTTATATGTGGAAGGACTACCGCCTAAAGTCCGAACACATGTGAAGGCGCATGCTCCCAGAACTTTTGAATCAGCCGTAGAAATTAGCGGCATTGTCTGGGATGATGTTGTTGAAGCTGAACCAACAAAGGAGGAACCGAAGCAAAAGTGGTCACCTAAATTTAAAAGAAACCGAAATGACAAATCCGGACCCCCTGTGAAAAGGTTTAGAACGGAAGAAATTGAAAAATGCCCTAAGTGTGGAAAGAGACATAGGGGAGAATGTCTTACGGGGACTACTTTGTGCTACCGTTGTGGAAAGACTGGACATCTCTCTTATGATTGCCCAAATATACCAAAATGTTATAATTGTGGTGGAATCGGTCATATGAGCAGGAATTGTTTTAAACCAAAGATAATGCCTACTGAAGTCAACAAACCTGAAAGTAGCAAGGGAGGGGAGAAGCAAAAGGCAAAAGCTCGTGCCTTTACTATGACTAAAGATCAGGCAGCCAAAGACCCGGATGTGGTGACAGGTACATTTTTGATTAATGATATCCCTGCTTCAGTTCTATTTGATTCTGGTGCAAGTATGAGCTTTGTGGCCACTACTTTTTGTGACAAGCTGCATGCTAGTGTTAGAAAGATAGAAAATTCCTTTAACATAGAAACTGCTCTTGGTAAATCCACTAGAGTAACGGAGGTCATTGAGGATGATTGTTATATTGATATAGAAGGTCATAGATTCCCTGTTAAGTTGATTCTGATTACGTTAGGAGGTTTTGATGTAGTTTTGGGAATGGATTGGTTGGCCAAACATGAGGCTAACATTGTCTGTCGACGAAATATGATTTTCTTAACAGCTCTCAATGGGAGATCAGTAACGGTTTACGGGGATAAAGTGTTTAATGCGCCTAAAGTCATTTCAATGATTAAGGCGAGTGAATTTATGAGGCGAGGGTGTGGGGCTTATCTGGCTTATGTTATTGATAAAGAAATTAAAGTAAAAGAATTGGAAGACGTACCCGTGGTGTGTAACTTTCCTGAGGTATTTCCTGAGGATTTGCCAGGAATTCCACCTGATCGGGAAATCGAATTTCAAATTGATGTTGTGTCAGGGGCCCAACCTGTCGCCAAGGCACCGTACCGTCTGGCTCCAACAGAGATGAAAGAATTAATGACCCAACTACAAGACCTTCTAGACAAAGGTTTTATACGACCGAGTGTGTCACCTTGGGGTGCACCAGTGTTGTTTGTAAAGAAAAAGGATGGAAGTATGAGAATGTGTATTGATTATAGGGAATTGAATAAGCTCACAATAAAGAATAAGTATCCGTTACCAAGGATTGATGATCTATTCGACCAATTGCAAGGGGCAAGTTGGTTTTCTAAAATTGATCTCAGATCAGGGTATCATCAACTAAAGGTGAGAGAACAAGACATTCCGAAGACAGCATTTCGCACACGTTATGGACACTATGAGTTTCTTGTGATGTCTTTCGGATTAACAAACGCACCTGCGGCGTTTATGGATTTGATGAATCGGGTGTGCAGACCTATGTTAGACCGATCAGTGATTGTGTTTATTGACGATATACTAATATACTCAAGGAGTGAAGGTGATCATGCGTGTCATATCCGGGAAGTTCTTGAAATACTAAGAAGAGAAAAGCTTTATGCTAAATTCTCTAAATGTGCCTTTTGGCTACGGGAAGTACAATTTTTAGGTCATGTTATTAGTCCAGAAGGCATAATGGTGGACCCAGCTAAAGTAGAAGCAGTTATGAAATGGAATCCTCCGAAAACACCAACGGAAGTTCGTAGCTTTCTTGGATTAGCAGGTTATTACAGAAGATTTATCCAGGATTTCTCCAGGATTGCTACACCACTGACGAAATTGACTAGGAAAGAAACAAAATATGACTGGGGTCCAACTCAGGTCCAAGCTTTTGAGGAATTGAAAAAGAGATTAACTGAAGCTCCTATTTTAACACTGTCGGATGGTAATGAAGACATGGTTGTGTACTCAGATGCGTCTTATCTGGGTTTGGGTTGTGTACTTATGCAAAAGGGAAAGGTAATAGCATATGCCTCAAGACAATTGAAAACCCATGAAGCTAATTATCCAACACATGATTTGGAATTGGCTGCTGTGGTATTTGCTTTAAAAATTTGGAGGCATTATTTATATGGAGTGAAATGTACAATCTACACAGATCACAAAAGTTTAAAATACTTCTTTGAACAGAAGGACTTGAATATGAGACAACGAAGATGGCTTGAACTGCTCAAAGATTATGACTGTGAGATTTTGTATCACCCAGGAAAAGCCAATGTGGTGGCTGATGCTCTAAGTCGTAAAACAGAACACTCTGCTATACGGGTTAAGTCTTACAGTTTGGTGATAACACCAGACTTTCTGAATGAGCTCAAAGATGCACAGAAGGAAGGACTAAAGGAAGAAAATGTTGGATTCGAAAGAATCTTTGGTCAAGTCAAGAATCTAGAAGAAAATGAATTTGGTATTAAGATTCGATTTGGTCGAATGTGGGTTCCACGAAATGGGGACATCAGGTCAAGGATTCTAGACGAAGCACATAAGTCACGTTACTCTATTCATCCTGGTGCAACAAAAATGTATCAAGACCTTCGAAAAGATTATTGGTGGCCAGGTATGAAATTCAATGTAATGCAGTACGTAAATAAATGTTTGACATGTGCACAAGTAAAAGCTAAACATCAGAAACCTTATGGTTATGTGCAACCTTTAGAAGTCCCGGAATGGAAATGGGAACACATCACCATGGATTTTATAACTAAGTTACCTCTTACAGCAAAACATCATGATGCTATTTGGGTGATAGTAGACCGATTAACGAAAAGTGCTCATTTCTTGCCTATACGGGAGACTTATACGTCGGAAAAACTGTCTGAACTATTTGTGAAAGAAATAATTACAAGACATGGAGTTCCAGTTTCTATAGTATCTGATCGTGATACACGATTTGTTTCAAGATTCTGGAAACAGTTTCATGAATCAATGGGCACAAGACTCAATATCAGCACTGCATATCATCCTCAGACCGACGGACAGTCTGAAAGGACTATCCAAACCTTAGAAGATATGCTCAGAGCTTGTATTATTGATTTTGGTGGTAGTTGGGATGATCATTTACCATTGGTGGAATTCTCGTACAACAATAGCTACCATGCTAGTATTGGAATGCCACCATATGAGGCATTGTACGGACGGCGTTGTAGGACACCGGTATGTTGGGGAGGTGTAGGACAGAAAGAAGTGGGAAGTAAAGCTGCAGTGTTAGATTTGACAGAAAAGATTCAACTAGTTAAAGCGCGAATGAAAGCTGCACAGGATCGACAGAAGTCTTATGCCGATAAAAGACGGAGGCCAATAGAATTTGAAGTAGGTGATCAAGTATTGTTAAAAGTTTCACCATGGAAGGGAATTATTCGATTTAGGAAAAGAGGAAAGCTGAGTCCGAGATTTATTGGACCTTTTCAAATAATGGCACGGGTTGGTAATGTAGCTTACCGATTAGATCTGCCAGATGAACTGAGTGGAATTCATCCGACATTTCACGTTTCACATCTGAGAAAATGTCTAGCGGATGATGTAGCATATGTGCCTTTAAATGATATTGAAGTTGATGAAAAGTTGAATTACATAGAAGAACCAGTTGCAATTGTTGATACGAAAGAGAAACAGTTACGTAACAAGGTGATTAGGCAAGTTAAGGTTCAATGGAAACACCGAAAAGGATCTGAGGCGACATGGGAGACTGAAGACGAGATGAAACGACTCTACCCACATTTGTTTGAAACGTAACAGGTTTCGAGGACGAAACCTATTGTAAGGAGGGTAGATTTGTAACAACCAAAAATTTAGCAACTTAATAGTAAACGTACGAGATTTCGGTTACTGTTGAAACTGTGACGATTGCGTACGGAAAATTCGGCATTTATGACATGAGCACATTTGGTCGTGCTTGAAATCCACGAGGATTTAGCAACTTTTGTTATTGGGGATTGATAGTATGTGAAAAATGATGAACGTGGGCGAAAACCGTGCGCGAAACGGAGTTCGTATGCTCCCGGAATCGCGAAAAGAAGTTTAAAACTCAAATGATGACGCTGATGACGTGGGGCGGTACGCCTGGCGCCATGCGCCCAGTTGGGGCGATGCGCCCCGGAGCATATGTCGGCAAAAAGTTGTTTTAAGTGATCAGAACGCACCAGAACGTATTTTTTTCATCCATTTCGACCCCAAGCGACCTCCAGACGCTATTTCTTCCATCTAACACCTCTAATCTTCAACTCAAAGCCCCTTAAACATCCAGATCATCCCAGGGATCATATATAAAAGTCCTGATCGATGTTTTAACCGCAGAAATTCGTCAGATCAGGTAACGGTTCGTTTTAACCTTCTAGTTTGATTTTGATTGATTAGATCTTGATTTTGAACGTAATAACATAGTTAGGATTGTTGATTATTGCCTAGATGATGGCTAGGATTGATTAGAAATGAAGAACACAAAGTTTTAATGGTTAAATCCTTGTTTTGATCCGTTGTAATGCCCAGTTTGCATGAAATCACAACTATGATTATAATGGTTTAATCCATTTGATTATGACAATCTAGGTGATTAGCTTGGTTAATCTTTGAAATACAAAGGTTAAATCTAAGTGTTTCAAACTAATCACAATTATTAACATACTCGTTGGAACGATTATCTGATGTTTATGATAACTGTCAGATTAGTATGTTAAACATGGTTATTAAACCTATTCTAAGACTACATTGTGATATTTCATGATATCTGGGTAATCAATGATAAGGATTTATCATTTCTAAGCCATTAATCTGTTCAGGAACTGTTTTAGCATTATAATCAACAACATTAACTATTTGATGACTTTCAAGACAATGTCTTTGACATTGAACGTTCAGAAAGATCTAATCAGTAGGTTAAAACATAAATGACTTATTAAGTGTAAACGAATGCAGAGTTACACCATTAGTATCAGTTTACGAGGAACCTTGCTACTGTAAGATATCAGGTGAGTTCTATGAGCCCTCTTTTACTATTTTAACGTTTTAGGGCTGATATGCATGTTATAAGGTTATTTTAGGTAAATGATTGTTTTATCTGGCTACGGTCAGATAAGAGAATATGTTAAAGTAAAGAATGTTTCAAGTTGTAAAGTTATCGTATGAAAGTGACACTAACCTGATTAAGGTCAGATAAAGAATGTTTTCAAGTAAAGAATGTTTTAAAGTAAATAATGCTTTAAGTCTCAACTACAGTTGAGAAGTAAATGATTTTAAGAACCTCAGCTGAGATGTCAAGGATGCTTTAAAGACTCAACTACGGTTGAGAAATGAATGATTTTAAAAGTCTCGGCCGAGGTCAATTAGGAAATGTGATTTTGAAGTCCCGGCTGCGGTTGGGCAAATGTTGAGCACTACGGTGCGAATAATGGTTTATGATTATAATGGTTTATGATTATGATGGTTTAAATGATTTAAACCATGTTATGTATGAATGATGTATGTCAAGAAGTCTTGTACCGGTATGAGCCGTCAATTTCGGTTGATGGTTTAAAAAGTCCTGTGAAAGAACAGGCAGAAGTCCTGTGAAAGAACAGGCAGAAGTCCTGTGAAAGAACAGGCATAAGTCCTGTGAAAGAACAGGCATAAGTCCTGTGAAAGAACAGGCCTGTCGACTGTGTGTCGCCAGTTGAGAAAGTATTATGCATGCATAACGTGTTGACTTCGGTCAACAGAACAGGCTACATTTATGCACTGTATGATTGATGTTATGATGTCATGTATGTTATGTATATGAAATGTTTTATGTTTAGTATGATTAAGACTGTTGACTTCGGTCGGCAGTGAAGGCTAATGTTTTATGTATATTAAAGATTTTATTTTTAAGAAAAGTTAACTTAGAACTCACCAGCGAAAGCTGACTTGTTTAGCATGCATATCAGGTTGAATGGTTTGAGAAAGGAGACCAGGAAGGCTCATGGCATATATTGAAGACTACCCCTGGCATAGACTGGCTGTATTATATGACTGTTAGAAGAGTGGGTTATGTTTAATGTGTAAAAGTTTGTTTAGATCTGTATGATATTTTATGTTTTTACCCTACATTCCGCTGCTATGATAATGTAATTATGGTTTAAGTATTATGGGTTTTATGTTTTGCCAACTGAGGGGCTCGGGGCCTCTCAAAACAGGTACCAAACATTCACACAAGGGGAGATGCAATCCTCCCAGCAAATGGGTTGTCAGCCAATAGTACTATCAATGATTCCTGTTCGGCCCCACATGGGTTCACTAGATACAGTTCAAGAGATGAGGACTTTTGATACTGTGATAAAGATACTAACGGCAAAATCCCATGAAATCACACAAAAGTCGCATGAAGTCACACATATATCAGTGATGCATATCATATGTTCAGAAAATAGCTTGCAGAGTTACCCCCGATGTTTGTAAGACAGTAAAAAGAAAAGGGGTTGTACGAAACTCACCTGATGATATAAGGGTAGCAAAATATCTCGAAGCTGATAACAAAGAGATGATTCTGCATTTAGTTATATTTAATAAGTTATTTATGTTCTGGTTTACTGATTAGATCTTTCTGAACGTTCAATGTCAATGACATTGCTTAGTAAGTCATCAAACTGATATTAAGTATTTAATTGATTAATTTAGTATTATATCATACAATGTATGATAATGTAGGAATCTACATTGCATTAGATTCTCAATATAAGGTTGATGACACTCTTGATTAATCAGAATAATCTCAGATTAATCAAATAGTTAATGTTGTTGATTATGATACTATAACAGTTTCTAGATGATTTAATGGCTTAGGAATGATAAATCCTTGTTTTTGATTACCCAACTATCATGAAATATCACAATGTAGCATCAAAATAGGTGTAATAACCAAGTTTAACATACTAATCTGACTGTTATCATAAACATCAGATAATCATTCCAATGAGTATGTTAATGGTTGTGATTAGTTTGAAACACTTGGATTTAACCTTGCATTTCAATGATTAATCCAACTAATCACCTACATTGTTATAATCAAATGGATTAAACCATTATAATTATGGGTATAGTTTCATGCAAACCGGGCATCACAACGGATCAAAACAAGGATTTAACCGTTAAAACTTCGTGTTCTTTGTTTATAATCAATCCTAGCCATCATCTAGGCAATAATCAACAATCCTAACTATGTCATTACGTTCAAAATCAAGATCTAATCAATCAAAATCAAACTAGAAGGTTTAAACGGATCATTACCTAATCTGACGGATTTTTGACTTCAAAACAACGATCAGAACTCGTAAACACCTTCACGGGTACGATCCACGGCTTCTGATGGCTTGAAATTGAAGATTTGAGGGTAGTTTGTGCGTATTTTTCGTCTGATGGTTGCTGTGGGTCGAAATGATAAGAAAATAAAATGTTGCATGAAATCTGATGAAGTAGATCAGATTTCTCCACCGCCTCACCCGTCGCGTACCGCGGCGGGAGGCCAATTTGGACTTCGCGTACCGCGAAGATTTCCGGAGGAATCTTAGATATTTTCCAAGAATCGCGTACCGCGGAGGATTCTCAACCCCTCCATCGCGTGCCGCGATGGGTGCAATCGATCAACCCTTAGAAAATTTTTCTTCGTTTTTCGATTCCGGGCAATCCAGGACTCCGTTTTGAGCATGGTTTTCGCCGACGTTCATCATTTCTCGCATACTATCAATCTGTAACAATTGAAATCATTAAATCAACGTGAATTTCTAGAACGATCAAATGTGCCTACGACATTGATGACATAATTCTCGTATTCAACTGTCACAATTAACAACATTAATATAATAATAGAAAGACACCAAAAAATCTAAAAAAATAAATAAAAATAAAAGAATCATCATAGTGACAAAATATTAGAAAAATGAAAAATGGTACCCTTTTAAATATCTCAAAGTTTATGGGTCTTTGCGTCTAGATTATGTAATTCGGTAAAGGTTTTATCTTTTAAATTAGGGTAATAGGTTTAAAAACCCAAAATTAAAACACTTTTACTAAATATTAAAACAAAGGGAAAATATTATAGAAACATAATCAACTTTTGATTTTGTTCTAATTAAATCATTGAAACTTTGTTTTTGTTTTAATTTGGTTACTTAAGTTTGATTTATGTTCCAATGTTAGATAAAAAAAACCTGGATAAAAAGTAATTTTGGTTCGTTTAGGTTTTATAAGTGAATTTTGAGATGAATTTAGGATCGATTTGAAGGTTTTAGACGTATTTTAAATTCATTTGGACGTTTGCAAGCGTTGAAGATGAATTGGGTTTGCGTTTCCGCCGAACATTATAGTCGTTCTTTCCGAAAACGATATGGACGATGATGGTGGTATTGGATATGGTGATGGTGGTATTGGATATTTTTATGGTGATGATCTCATGATGGCAAGGGAGATAGGAAAGAAGATAAGGTTAGGGGTATTTTAAAAAATTTAACCACATAATTTAACGGACATCCATCACAAGGACAACCATTGTTACATTTTTGCAAACTATCTTGAATCACAAGTGCAATTTCTCAAAGTTAGGGATCATTAATGCAAATCAACATATCACATGGACGAACTGTGTAACGAACTCCAAAAAATATAACATACTTTTGTTTTTCTTTTCATTAGCAACATGCATGTCATGTGCATAAAAGTAAATACAAGAAAAGAAACCTTTAATTTGATAAAATCAAAATTTACAAATCTTAAATGATTAATGAATATTACAAGGATTATATTTATGAATCAGTGAAGGAGAATATAATATAACCTACAAAAGGGAATGAAGAAATTAAATAATGACTAAGAAAATAAACACAACTATAACCTTCAATGAACACCTTCACACACATGACATCATAGAAACATTGAGAAGTACAAATGCTTTGAATCTACACACAAAAATAAGAGAAATATTGAGAAGGAGAATGTCATGAATGAGGAGCTAAGGTTTCTAAACATGTTAGGAGGATTTATGGGATCATCATGAATTAGATAGGATAGTTAGGCAGAATGTTTTATGTGTAATAAAAAGTAGTCATGTGCAAATGAAGGGTTAGGAGAATGTCATATTTATAACTTGAAGGTGGTTCATTGGGAGTGACACATGTCAAGTTTTACGATTTAATCCTATACATATACGTATATGTATTTTTTTCTAACAAATAAATGTTTCTAAACACACATGTCATGTTTTTAAAAAAATGGTGAATGCCACCATTAGACGCCCCTCACCGACCGATCTCATGGCTAACATGAGAGAGGTAAATTGCGTGACCAAGGGAAAATTGAGTTTGTGCCTGACTTTGAACACTAGACTTCTATTATATACTAGGTTATTAACCCGTGTATTACACGGGTTTTATATAAAATATTAAATAGTATCAATTCATAAAAAATTTAAAAAAATTGTGGAGGGTTTTAGGTGGTGAAACCCAAATTGAAGATAGAATCTCCATCCTTGTTGCGACTAGATCACTTGGTAAGGGTTTCTTTGAGGATTACTTGCCTAGATGTAGGTTGCATGATGATGTTGATGTTATGTGATTTAATCAAAACTGAAATTGATGATTGATTTCTTGTTTACTACTTGATTCTATATGAAATCCACTACCAGACCAGCAAATTAATGATTATGTGATGAATTCATGGTGGAAACTAAGTGGGTTTTAGCTAACTTGATGAATTGTAGTTAATATTTATGTTTGATAGTGTTAGAAAGTGGAATGGGTTCATACATTCATGTGTATAATGATTTTGTGCAGAAAATTGGGTGGTAATTGAATAAATGATGAATCTTAATGAATTAAACATAAAAGGGATGATTATAAATGACTAAATGGTGCTGAGATTATAGTGGTAAAATGATGCATACATGATGTTTGTAGAAATGCTTAAATTAAAAGAAGATTAAGTGTTTAAAGAACAAGCACAATATTGTTGTCCTGTTCTTGTAAATTTCATATAAAATCATAGAAAAATCATGAGAAAATGAGCCTTATATGGTTGAAAAGCTTTATGAACACCCTACAATTCGTTTTTAGACATGAAAAGCTGAAAAAGACCCGAAAGTGGTCAAAAGAAGCGATTTCAGCAGCAATACTGAAAATTCAGCAATCTGAATTATAAGTAATGAAGCTGTTGTTCTGTTTTTATAAAAAATATATAGAATCATGTGCTTATCATATTTTGATGGTTCTTATATGGTTAGAAAGCTATTAGAGAGAACTATAGTTCATCTTTGAACATGAAAACCAAATTTTGGTCGAAATGGGTCAAAACAACAGCTAAACACAGCTACACATAAAATGCAGCAAAGTTGAATGGAAAATTTTTGATGCTGATCTGATTTTATAAAAATTGTATAAAATCAACCATATATCCGTTTGAGGAGTATTTTTTTTGTTCCTGAAAAGATCATAGAGTATACTATAATCCATATTTGAACATCAAAGGTTGAATGAAATCATACGTTGGTCAAATTTGGCATTTACAGCAGCAACTCAGAAAGTTGCTGCACTAAATTGTGACTTTTCAAAAATGTGATTTAAATGTGAAACTGAGTAGATATGTTTTGGAACAATAATGTATTGCACTAGTAGATCATATACATATGGTTGGGTGTGTTTAAGATACTTGAAAAATGGATATGACCCATATTTATATTAACGGGTCAAATTGAGAATTTGATACAAACATGTAGAAAAGAGGATCTTTGTGTTATAATGTTGTATGATTGAAATTGGAAATGCTAAATGGCATGTGTGCTATATTATTTTTCTAGAAAATGAAATTGAAAATGAAATCCATAGACTCAAGAAGGAGTTACGAGGTTTAGCTTTCCTACGGGACAACGTGAGTTACCTACTCACTAATATGCAACCATAAGACATATTAGTGCTTATGTGTTATGTGATTATGTTTGTTGTAACTATTTGCAATTGACTTGTAGTAATTGTGATAAATTGAATGGTAAATTGACCATATGTGTCATGAAATGTTGAAAATATGAATATAAAACCACAGGGGTGGTACTTATCTACTTGATAGATGTCTTGTAGTATTGGATGAATGTTATGTGCTAAATGCATAAATCGAAAGGTGTTATTAAATGTTACTTATTAGTTGACATAGAAAATGATGACAATCCACATTGTATGGAAGTATATGAATATGAAACCACATGGGGTGGTATTTGGATTGTTGAAACAAATATTGGATGTAGCAATTTGAGTTTTGTTGAAATTGGTTAATGTTATGATATAATTGCATAACTAATGAAAGAGTCATTATATGTTTAGAATAATTGACACAAATAATTGGAGACGATTCGCATTTGTGTGAAACTAATGTAAGACCATGATATATGGCATTTTGGTGATGATCCACATTAGTGTGGAGGAACATGTAAGTACAATAGTACATAATGAAATGACGTTAGTGTTTGTCATGTAATTCCATAATGAAATGGCGTTGGAATTATCATGTAAGACCACTGGTGCGTGGCATTGGGTTTGTCATGTAAGTCCATAATGAAATGGCATTGGTGTTTGTCATGTAAGTCCATAATAAAATAGCGTTGGAATTTTCAGGCAAGACCACTGGTGCGTGACATTGGGTTTGTCATGTAAGTCCATAATAAAATGGCGTTGGTGTTTTTCATGTAAGTCCATAATGAAATGGCGTTGGTGTTTGTCATGTAAGTCCACAATGATGTGGCGTTGGTGGTAATCCACGTATGGGTGTGTTTAAATGATAAGTTAATTAAAACGGGTTTTGACAAGTTACTGAAAAATTAACTTGAAAGTATGATTATACAATTGTTTGATGTGAATATTGGCTAAACAAATTGTTGTGAGTATTCAAATGAATGATAAATTGCATTAGAGTTGAATTGATAAATTGAGGCTTGGGTGAGATAACCCATAGCCTAATGTTTGTTTAAAAATTTGATAACCATTTGTTTGATAATGTAATTTGGATAAAAGGATGATAAGTCACCACGAACGGTTTGGGACTTAGTTAGCTTCCATGTAGTGTCATGGAGCGGAAATTGGACGGTTAAAATGGTTGAGTTAATTAACGAGTGATTTTGACTCGTTAGAAATAATTGTTAAATTTAATTGAGATTGATAGATTTTTGAAATAATGGTAATAAGATCATTAGATATGCTTAGAAATGTGGTATATTGAATTTTAAATGTATTTTGAAACCCCGTAATGATCGAAAATGGTTTTGGGCGTTAAAAACACGAAAAATGGAGAAATTCTCCAGGTCTGGGTTTACAGTACACTGCAGGGGGCGTAATGTACGCTGACCACAGTATGGGACGCTGGGATGCTTCTGTCATACACCAGGGGTCTGGCTTATGGTACGCCGGGGCTGGAGTACGGTACGCCAGGGCTGGAGTATCATACACCGGGCTGTGTAAAATTTCTGGATTTCAATTTTCGTAATGAATTTGATTCCGAGGGTTAAAGGGGTTAACTCACTTAGTTCTTATGAACCAACACTTGATTATTTGTTGTGTTTTCAGGTCATAAATAAGTGCGGTTCGGAAATCATGATCGGGCATGAGTTAGGAAGAATCAAACATCATCCATGTTGAAAGTTTGTAAACCCCATACAAACTAAGAATTGGTGATTTTTATGATGTAGCTAGTAACATAACAAGCATGTATAACATATGCAATTAGTTTTCACGATTCCGAATGAAATGTTTTGTAAAATTTAAGTCGAAATTTTCTGGGACCATATTTTGAACATGTCACTACATGTGTAATCACGTAGAGGTTTTGGGTGTCACAATATATATATATATATATATATATATATGATGTTCAATTGAAACTATTGTTACTTGAGAACTAAAAAATCAATTAAGTTAAAAAAGGTATAAAAGTAATTTCTCATATTTTAAAGGAAAGTTACTTTTATACCACTTAAAACTCGTGGTTAAAATTAGTTCTTAGAGTTCCTTCATATTTAATGATTTTTAATGGAATATGTTCACATATATATATATATATATATATATATATAATACAAGGGTAGGTTCAGATACAAAATGAAATTTTTGTAAAAAGTGTAAAAAGGAAAGTGTTATTATAAATAACAATGTGCTATTATTAACAAGGAATTGTTAAATATTATAATAGCACTTTTCTTTTTATACTTTTTACAAAACTATTACTTTGTACAATAATTTTACTCATATAATACATATTAGAAGGACAAAATAGTAATTTGCTTAAAACTCTTAAAATTAAGAGTTTTACAACTCTTATAGCATATGGTACAACTTTTTAATTATAATCTAAATGTTTGTTTGCATTTTCACTTTGTCAAACATTGGTATCCTAATTGTTTTGTTTTCCGCCGCATCGTGCATGCATCTTGCTAGTGTGTGTGTGGAAGTGTTCAAATAATAACTCACTCTTAATGCAATAACCCAGATAACTTTGCCAAGATGAAGACAAATCTTGTATTTTTTTAACATCATTGGAACACATTTAGAACACTATCTTCTTTTATGAGTTTGTGAAAATTCATCACCATTTAAGAGATATCATCGTTGTAAGTTTTTGATTTACAGCACTGTAACTATTTTAAGCCAAAAACTTACAACGATGTAAACTCTCAAACGGTGATGAATTTTCGCAAATTCATAAAAGAACATAGTTTTCTAAATGTGTAACAATGATGTTAAAAAAAAAAACCAAAATTTGGCCTCATCTTGGCAAAATTATCTGGGTTATTGCTTTAAGAGTGGGTTATTATTTGAACCCAATCATATATATATATATATAGGGGTTGAATTCACTAAGAAGAGAGTTTTGCCTAAAAAGAATGAGAAACAATAGAAGTTTGACATGTGTCATGCTAAAAATATAAAAACAAAAATGTAGTACAAAAAAAATCCGGTACAAAAAAAAATCAAATTTCTAGTACAAAAAAATAAAAAAATTCAGCACAAAATAATATGAATCCAGTAAAAAAAATAAAAAACAGTTCAAAAAACACAAATCCAGTACAAAAAAAGAATCTAGTACATAAAAATTAAAATCCAACACAAAAAATAAGATGCTATACCTAAATTATCATACCACTTATTACACTTCTATTATTTATTACTCTTTTTAGCCAAAAATCTCTTCTTATTTGATATTTCCCCTATATATATATATATATATATATATATATATATATATTTATATATTAAAAACACATACTAATGAGGTATAGTTATATTTGAATACTTTTTAATTTTAATAAAACAAGCAACCTATGGAGGTTTTAATTTGATCATCTCTCGATTTTAAATGCTTAATTAATCTTTTGTTGAACGGTTATCATTTTGTTATGATTTTCTTTTTTAACGTCCATGAAAACACTACCGATTTTTTCATCTCCAGCAGCTCCAAAACATTCATGAAGGTTTGTTAGCTCTAAGAACGGCAAAGAACGAGCCGCAGATCGATCGAATCCATCACACTTTGAGGTTTCAACCTTTGTGACTGTCATACTCTTAACATGAACATGTATACGTTGTCAAACGATAGATGCCCTAGCGTACTGTTGTAAAACTACTGGAATCACAAACTTATCACAAGAATGATTAAATAATCAAACAAAAATAAACCTGAAACTTCGATTTTTACAAACACGACTTGGATTAATCTTTGAAACTTCAATCTTTAAGAACACAATTTGAATTAATATCGGAATCGTATAAAAACTATCAGATACACCTATTTGTAGGTTACACACAATGATTTATTAGATTAGACAGAGATTTCTGTATGAGAAACTTAAATCTTAAATTTCTGTGAAATCGCCTCTATATAATCGAATGTAATCGTGTTCTTCTTTTGTATACATATCAAAAACTCATCGATCAATTCCATAAATATTGTTGGACTATATACACAAAGTATATTCATGAGGTCAAATAATGAGCCCAAAATCAATGTCTAAAATTAATTTAAAGCCCAATTATATTAATGGCATAAAATTAATCCAAACAACACTATACTTAATCAAGTTCATACTTTCATATAACCTAACTCGACTAATCACTAATATTATTATCCCGATCGACAAGTTAATCCAATATCCTAAAATCGTTGATAACAATAAAATACCAACACATATTATCCGTTAATGCAAGCAACATCGAAGGATGAGTCGCATTGGTTCTTAACATAACATGTGTATATTGTCAGATCATGAAATTTTTTTTAAGTCTCAACCAAACTACGTACTCAATATAACTAAATCTTGTATAGATCTAGCGGCGGAACTTGAACCTTCTAAAAAGAGACGAAAATTTACAAGACCCAGAATACATGTTATGATGTTAATTATTTGAAACAATGAGGCAAAACCATTATTTTAAACAAAAAATAACTTTTCGGATGAAAAATTAACACTACGGATGAAAAAAGGGTGACGGTCACCCCCTCCGGCCCATTAAAAGCATCCCCTTTATAGTCTATACAGATCGATGCTTTAATTTATGTTCAATGATAACTTGGATAGATGCTTCAATTTAATGAGTGATAATTTTTTTTTGAACGGCGAAGGTCTCAATCGTGTGAACCCACTGTTTCCAGGCCATGTCATCAAGGTCTAGTTACCTGGACCTCTTATGAGCCACCACAACCACCCCATGAGGAAAACCCCCTGACCCCTCTCAGACCCTAAATATCTTATGAAATATATCCAAGATTTATATTAAGCTCGATTCTAATCATGCTAAATGAAAAGGAAAATGACAAACGGGTGTTCCGTTTCAACATATATACATTATATTCGTGCACCACAAACAGGACGTTTCGTTTCGAATAAATCTTACTTAATACCAGCGTCACAAATTTACATCACTATTTAGATTTATACACATCCACAAAACAATATCAATAAAATCAGCATCAAACACCCAAAAATAACAAATTTCATTACAAAATGAAAACCAATTTCCTCTTATCTTTCACCCTACACGTTCCTTATAATCTCAAGCTTTCAATTTGTCACATTTTATATTGAACTTTAGCTACATTTAGGTCATAAACCTTTAGGGATCCTGCGTCTCAACCTTGGCCATCTGAAGCTCAAATTGTTCTAAAGAAACAGAAGGAAACAAAAATGTTTCCGGCGGTTGAAGATGATCCCAGATTTTGCTGGGATTCGTCGTCACCGATCCATCGTATCCTATGTGTGTGACATGTTTCACGTCAGTTGGGAACCCTATTTCGAGTTCCGGCTCAATCTCAACGTCCTCGATGTCTTTGTAAGCTGAGAAAAAATGAAAGCATAATGAAAATGGAATCTTTGTTTTGAGATCACATGAAATTTCACATCCTATGAAGGCATGAACCCTTTGTATTTTATTAGTTGGGATAACAATGACAAGTTCTATGGTTTTTTCTAGTCTTACAACTTGGTGTTCTTCATGTTTTTTTTAAAAAAAATTACTTGTTTAGATGTGCATTAATATTAATTTGATCTTAAATTAAACTAATAAATTGATTTTAAATAAAATATTGACTTGAAATGTAAAATGTGTAACTACACTTATAACAATTCAATAATATTAATAATTTCAAAGTTTGTATCTAATTCAATATGCTTACTATTACATCTTCTAAATTTATATATATAGCACTAGAGGATGTCTATGCATATTGTCATGTATACATTGCTATTTCATTTCACGTAAGAGCGAATCAATTTTATAAGCCTTGAAGACAACTTAAACGTATATACATGTGCTCACATAATGATAAGAATAAGGTAAATAGATATAAAATATTCAAAAAATAAGGAAAAAACAACAATGTATAGGTGATTCATGAAAAAAAAATTCTTAAGAACTTAAAAACATAAAAAACCATAGAGTAACATAGACACTAAACAACGATTAAGACAATGTAAAATAAATAAATAAATAAAAATAAAATAAAATAAAAGAGATAACTAAACTACATATATACTAAAAGCAAACCAATGATCCTTAGCTCAAGCGGTTGAGAGGATGTACCATGTGGCTTCAATAATGGGGAGGTCATAGGTTCAAGTCCTGGCATGGACAAAATAGGGATTCCATGCTAGGCTAGGGGGTTTTCTCTCACCAATGATGGGTTTCCTCCTATGAGGTGTGGATATGATCGGGTGGGTCTATGACCTGTCAGTGATCCAAATTGCCGTTCAAAAAAAAAAAACTAAAAGCAAAAGGCAGATGACATGAGTACATGACTCCCTTAAATTATGACACACGGACCAAATTTTTTTTTTTGAACGGCAAAGGTCTCAATCGTGTGAACCCACTGTTTCCAGGCTATGTCACCAAGGTCTAGTTACCTGGACCTCCCATGAGCCACCACAACCACCCCAGGAGGAAACCCCACTGGGAAAACCCCCTGACCCCCACAGACCCATTTTTCGCTGCGAGAGGGATTTGAACCCAAGACCTCCCATTTTTGAAGAATCTTGGGATACCATTGAGGCAATGCCTCTTTGGTACACACGGACCAATTATACCATATCACTATTTGGAGGAATGTGCAGCAACATAAGTTTTGTTTATATACTAGGCTACTATTTCATGTATATACTCGTTGAATAAAAAATTTTAAATAGTTAATATTAAAAATACAGAAATAAAAAGCATTATATATATTTAGGAATAAGGCTTAAAATTTGTAAAAAATATGATTGAAAAATAAATAGAATAATACTATTTTTCAATTTTCTTGAAAAATATTCCATTTTTCATAAATATCTTGTTGTTTAGAAACTTTAATTTTTAATTATTTTTTTTAAAATGTTCTTTTTAAAAATTGGATTTTATAAGACTTTTATTTCTAAATAAACATATTTTATAATATTTGGTATTTTAAAAAACTTTATAGCTTTATAAAAATTTTTGATTTTATAAATTTACATGTTTTATTATAATTTAGTTTTTTATAACGTGGTTCTAATAAAATAAAAAGAATTAATTATTTTTTAGAAATATGTTTTTTAATTTAAAAATATATATATAAATAATATAATTACGATATAATGTTATTATTTAATAAGAGAGTTGCACTTAATTAGTAAAAGAATAAAAAATGATTAGTATGTAAATGTTTTAAAAAGTTCACATGTATTTAATTTATTTTTATTTATTAGTATAAAAATAATATATTGGCTTTTATGTGGGTAATGAGAACATCATTTGTTGCCATACCATCTTAAACATTTGAAATTTTTTAAACTCGTCTCATAACTGAATATTAGCTCTAAATTATTCAAATTGTGTGTTTTCTGGTTAAGTTTAAGAATTTTATCATATCTAAATCTAAATTAAATTAAAAAATAATCTTCGGTCACAAAACAAGCGCAAATGTACACCTTTGCTACCAGATTTCCATTCACCACAAGAATGTTTGATTTTGATTCATTAACAGTCATTTGGTATTTAAAACTTAATTGTTAAAGAGATTGGTTAACTGATTCAGACATGTTTTTAATGAAACAAACAGTTGCAGATTTTATCCATATGAATTAAAGGAAAGTATGAGTGACAAGAAGGCGGATTGGGTTGGACTGGCTAATGGGTCAGAACAGGTGCGACCGTGCGATTCAAGATGAGTTGTTTTTATAAAAAAAAATAACTTATTTCAAATTAAAACGAGTTGTAATGAAACAAATAGTTTGTGTTAATAATATTTAGTGATATCCGCATCGAATATATTATTGATCATTTATTACGGGTTTAAATCCATTATATTCACATAATTATTAAATTACCCATCTTGACCAGCGCATTATGTTAAGATGTTACTAATTTTAACCCGTTATATATTATAATGCTTCTCATTTCAACCCAAAATATAATAACTGTTAACCCAAATCTACCTATTTATCTTATTATGAGTCAAGATTATTAGGTTTTATAAAAAAAAATCTGAAAACAAATTAAATAAACTTTTCACTCACCAAATATCTGAGTAACACTTTTGAACGTGCTTCTGATCATCCTCTCCATCACGCCGGAAATATCAGATCTGCTAATCGGAGCTACAAAACTCCATGATTTCTTGCTTTTCACCATCGACGACGACGACGAGCTTGCTCCCTCCATTGTTGCAGGTTTTGATTCAACCTTTATGTTCTTAATTTCACGAATGCTTGATCGATCCCAACATCCCGTATAAAAAGGAACAACAACAAACCTTGAAATCGTCTCTTTCATCGCTTCTAGATCGATCCAAATCTTTCGCACCAATTCAACTCAATTGCAGCTAATCACCAACCTACAAGCTACAACGAACTGAATTGAATTCATAGATGTCTTCAAATTAAGATCATGAATTCACGTCTCCAAAGATCGTAGACATCTAAGCAGGTTAATCGATCGATGGAGAGGAAGTTGTTAGAAGAAAACACAACACATTTGTAATCGGTGTTCTTCACTTTGGATGCAAGCTTCCATGATTTGCAAAGGAAAGACTGTTTCCAGAGCAGAAATTGTGAGTTTGAAGGGGATGATGATGTGATGAGTTGTGCGGTGAGGAGTGAGAGTTGTACTTTGATCTGGATTTGGAATTTTTTGGTGTGGTAAAGGGAGTTACTGGTAAGTAGGTTAAAATGTACCATTCAACTAACAGAATAGGGATTGATGTGTTAATTGAGGAAGGGTTTTGTGAGCAAACAAACAGAATTATTTGTCATTAATGCTTTTAAGTATGTTAATGATTGTATAGTTTTTTTTTTTAACGACCAACTAATCAACTGCTGGGTACTCCGTACGCGACCCCCAATTGCTAAAGGATGCCCAAGCTGGCCACTAGTCCAGACGGACGGAGCCTCTAGCCCACCAGCCACCAATTCCCGAGGAAAACCCGACCCAAGCACCTGCCCAAAGGCACGACGATGAAAGGCCGGTAAAACAGGGTGAGATCAAAAGTCGAACCCATGACCTGGGTCTTCTATCACTTCTCTCATACCCTCATCTTACCATTAGGACAAGATATCATTGGTTAATGATTGTATAGTTAGTTGGGTTAATATGTCACATCTTCATACTTTTTACCTTTTTTTTAATTTAACACGTACTTCATATAAACTTATAATAGGAGTATAACCCTTTTTATAACACACACTATTTTGATAATGATTGTATAGACAGTTAGGAGCAATGTTTTGAGGTAAGTTATATATCATTCGACTCGTAATCTTATTTTGATTAAAAACCTTAAAGATTCATAATCTTATTCTGATTAGAGATGCATTCAATATTAAACAATTTTGTGGCTAGATATTAAGGATATCTAAACCAATTAAAATCATTAAAGCTAGCTTTTCAAAAAATAAATAACATCCTTTAATATAACGAAACAATATAGAATAAAAAAACATTTTAAATACATGTATTAGAAGTGATCAATATAATAACGGGTCAATTACATATTTTTCTTGCTAAAACTTTTAATTACATATTTACCCAATCATAAAACTAAATTACATATTTCCTCATTCTACACCAAATATATTACATATTTATCTATTTCATTAAAAAACATTATGTATTTCCTACTTTACCTTAAATGAACTAACTAAAAACAATTTACATATTTCTCTATACTAAGGGACAATTTTAGAACATGTGGATATTATTTTACTTTGACATTGAGGATATATATGTAATCTGGATGCTTAATAAAGGAATATATGATATTATCCCTATAATAAACAATAAAATTACGAGTTATAAATTATCAAAGTGGCCAGCTAGAGAAAAGGCAAGTACATAAAAAGAGGGAAAAAATAATAAAATCCAATTAAATACCTTCCTTGAAAATCAGTTATAATTGGTGAGAACAACAAGAAAATCATCACTAATCATGTAAAGGAAAAAGTTTGTTACACTGGGACCAAAAGAACGGCAAGACCCACTAAAACGAACATAATACTCTCATTTAGGGTCCAGCAATTCTAAAAAATACATTATAAAAGGGAACAAAAAGAGAAGACAAACATTTTCTAGAAAAAAGAGGACAAAAAGAAAATTAATGACATTGAACACACACACAAGAGAACATTTTTTCTGGAAAAAAAGGTGGTATTGTTCTATTGCTACGATTGCTTAGGACGGTGATATAGAGATTGTTTAATCAGTATTTCATACATTAAGGTTCTGATTATTACATCTTCAAATGACATTGTTATTTGTTAATCACATTTTTGGAAATGATTAAACTAAGACTTGTGCTATCTTTGTAACTTTGTTATATAGTTTTTGTATTTTATTTGATTCGATTTGTTTTTACCCAACCTACTTTTTATCTATTCATGTTTCTCTCACTCAGGCAAATTCCAGAATCAACCACTTGAAGGCTCAAATACACGACCATATAAATACATTCAAAAATAGTGTAATTAGCAGTTTTGCACACTACACTGGCAAATATTTTAATACAAAGCGTACTTTCTTTTTTAACGTATATGTTATTTTAAAAACATCATGTCGGTAAGGGGCGTCTAATGGTGACGTTTATCATTATTTTTTAATTTTGAAAACATAACTACTCATTTTGTATTTGGTTATTAACTAGGGGTTCCCTCCAAACGTTGCGAGGGTAATTTCCTATTAAACATAATAAAAACATAATCTCAAATTCAAAACTTAGATCATATTAAAATTATTGATTCTTCATAAAACTTTAAATCGTAAAGCAAATTAGTTTTAGAAATAATAGTATAAAAATAAATGTCCTATAAACCCGTGTTACATAATACTACCAATTATTTAAATAAAAAAAATTAAGTTATATCACTGTGTTGACATGGTTAACCCATCATATCGACACTAACATCATCACAAATATCAAAAAAGTAGATAAAAGAAATATACAAGGGAAAAAAACTCAAAAAAAAAAGTAAGTTTACGTTTGATTTTTTTACCAAGTTCTAAAATTGCCAAAAACAAAATTCACGTTTTATTTTTCGAGGTCCAACAAAAAAATCACCGATATATTTACTAAGTTATAACAACAACCTTATCCAGTATATTCTCACTTTACTAAGTTATAACGTTGAAGAAAAATCACACCTATTGTTGTCGTGAAACAACTTGGCGAAATTGTAACATTGACAAAAAACAAAATTCACATAAGAATTTATTATTCTTTTTTTTTTGAACAGCAATTTTTTTCCACATTTTATCCACTATGGGACTAGAACCCTCAACCTATTTTAAAAATGACACATTTAACACACCTTGGTACCATTGGGACAAATGCCCTCTTGGTATAAGAATTTATTATTCAACAAAATAACTTTTGTTTGACTTTAATCATTAACCAACAATTACCTTATTATCAGCTGTCATTTTTACTCGAAGTTTATTATATATTATTTTAATATAATAAAAAGAATATATCATTTAATAATAACCAAGTTTTTCAAGTGTTACAATTATGTTATTAAAAGTTTTTTTTTGTCTTTCTAGTCACTCAACTTTTACTTAGTGTTCCAATCAGCAATCATGTATAATTTTTTTTTTAAAATATTTAAATTTTTTAAAATTAATAGAGACAAATGAAACATATATAAACATTTATTAGTAATAGTGATTTTTTTCTAATTAGCTTGAAATAAGATGTAATTGTGAAAAAACAAATTTACGAATGAATAAAAAAGTTTCAAAATTGTTAAATTTAAATGAAATTGAGACAAAATAATAATTAAATACTTATAAATATACATAAATGTTTTATTTGTCTCGATTAATTTCAAAAAATTAAATATTTATAAAAAAATACACATTATTGGAACACTTGATGAAAGTTGAGTAACTTTAAAGAGACAAAAAAAACTTTTTGGAAGACAAAGGTTGGAGGCTACAGCTTGTTTGTTTTTTGGAAGACATCTCATTAAATATGCATGCTTGTCCTCTTTTTGGCGCAGACGTGAGTCAAGCTCTTTTATCCTCTTCCCGTCCTCTTCTTCCCGTGCTCTTCAACACAGCGGTCGCCCTCAATCGATGCCGGAGCAATGAAGTCGCGACCTCGAACAATATAGCAGGGAAGTCGTGATGAGGGTTTGTCACGACAATGGAGGTTTGCCGGTGACGAGGGTTTGTCGCGGCTGGAACAGGGACGCAAGGAAGTCGACTTCTACCTGGAACAGCCGTCGCCCTCAACTAGGGTTTTCGGTGACGATCGTAGAAATGTGTCTCATACTCGGCTCATTACTCGTCAGATATTGGTCATACATTTATCAAATATGTTTTTTTGTGATTTTTTGAATACATTTGTATGATATTAAATTATTAATTCTACATACTGTTATTGCTTAATTACTAAGTAAAAGAATCCGTAAATTTAATACATATAAAATTAACACCATAAAACATAAATCATAAATGTAATCTCATGACATATAGATCTAAAAAAATACTACCGTAAACTGTTGTTTTAATATTTAAATTGAAACTATATTCAAAATAGCAAGACTAGTTTTTAAATAATAAATCACGAACTTGTTTTTATATATAAATAATTGGATATAAGTTACAACTTGTTTTGATCTTTTCATAAATATAATTATGTTTTAGAGTAAGAAATTAAAAGATATTAACAAAATATTACTGGTATTATTTCGGGTAAGTGGATCGTGCAGCAGGCCGTGCATTCCTTAATCTCATACCTGAACCCTAAAAAATAATTTTTTTTCATCTCATACTTGGTCTCATATCTATTTTTCGTGCCAATACCCGGCCATAAAGATTCGGGTTTTGAGCTTTATCACTGGATAAAAGTTTTTCTATCATCCTTAGTTGCGTCAGGAAACTACCCTAGTTAAAGAACAAATAGAGAGTCGATGTTTTTTTGAGGTAAAAAAGAAAATTAATGTTTCTTTAAAAGGTAGGTTGTGACAGAAAAAAATTGACGGATGTAACATTTCTCATGACTTGTAATTTAAAATCCATCGTTACTAATCATGCACCTTAGCTAAACTTAAATTTGAGTTGAAACTCTCAAGTCTCAACCTTTATAATTTAGTTAGAAAAAAAAATTACCCAAAAAGATATACAGAAATAAAAGAGGTACGTTTGAATGAATCATGATAACATGTAAGTTAACAAAAAAGAAGAAAAAGAATGCAAATCGGATTGCCACAAAATGATGAGTCACAACTTAAGGCTATCCAACCATTTCAATTACGGTTTTAACCTTTATATAGGAACAATCATAAGTAAAATCTTCTTTTTTAATATATAACCCTCATTCTCTAGAAAACTAAGAAAACCACTTTTTCACCATTAATCTAAGCAATCTACGGTTGAGATCGGATGATGACAATTTTGTAAATAAATGATGATTAAAGGATACATTTATAAAATCACAAGGGTATGATAGTCAAAATAAATTTTTTATCTTCCATGTATTTAATAAAAATCCTTAAAATCACTCTCCTCTCTTCTCTTTTCTCTCTCCTCTCTCCATCTATTATTTCTTAATTTCTAAGTTGAGTTTACGGCCCCTTTTAAACTATTTTCAAACTTTTTAAATAGGGAGAGAATACTTGTTGAATCGAGTCAAACATTTATGCTATTACAAACATATTTGTGTATGCTGGTTTATTAGACAAACATAAGTGTTGTAATCGTAACAAGCCTCGCAAAGTCTTACCGTTAATGTACAAACAATGAGGTGAGTTTGAATAGATATGTTTGGGTGTGACGAACCCAACGTGGCACAATACTGACGGGAGGTCGGGACACGTGAAATCTCGACCTATCTTGCAATGTTACTACGAGACATGGCGGAGGCACGGACAAGTAAATATAGTTCAGTAGTGACGCACTGACACTTAGAGCCTAGGGCTCGGGACTAACATTTTAATAAACAGCATGACACATGATTTCTGATTATTATCTATGTATATCAAAACCTGTGAACTCACCAACCTATGTGTTGACACTTTTTCTTAAACATGAATTCTCAGGTAACTAGCTGTGTTTGGAAGCATGATGCACATCAGAAACGAGCATAGGGTCAACTGCATCCATATCATGATTTTGAAAACAAACAATTATTTCCTATGATTAATGTATTAACAATGTAGTTTCTGACAATGTACTTTTCCGCTACATTTTAAACACATTATTTTCCGCTGCATGATTTATGTATTACTGTTGCATTAGTTATAAACTGTTTGGTTATGTTTATGACAAACATTGTGTTTTGAAACGCATATAGAGTTGTTCTATATGACCATGAGCTGTGATTCTGGCCACGTCACACCCATGTGAACTGACACTACACGTGGGAATTTGGGGGTGTGACAGATTTAGCCCATGAATTAAGGTAACTGGAATTGTTAGTTCACCAAGTTGTTCAAGGTAGGTGGGGTATCATCAGATCTGGAAGAAAAGGGGTAGAAGAAGGAAAGTGGAAGAAGAAAGGGCGGGACAGGGGTGGGTTACCTGGCGTCCTCGTTGTCTGTGACAATTCGGCAATTTCGGGTTAACCCCGTTAACCAGAAACTAACAGAAAACATATGGAATTGTACAACATCAAACCATAGGGACTGAAATTGAACAAAATCAGTCCCAATGCATCTGAACTACAAGGATTAAGATTGTAAATACATCAAAGTGCTAATTTTGACTTTTGAAGGTCAAAATTCGATCTAAATCAAGTTAGAAACTGAAATTCGATAATAACTCAGGTTATAAACGAATTAAATCATCAATAACTATTACATTGATGATTCCTATCATCAATCCAACTTTAATTGCGATCATAACGAATGAATTAAATCAATTGTAACTCAAAGGTTTAAAACCGTCGCTTGTGACCATCAAGTTCATATAATTCGAACTTAATATCTCGAATTAAGTATCCCACAACCTTAGTCGACAGAATTAGGATCGGTAGAACACCACAATTCAAGAAAAAGCCTATTGGATAGTCGAATTCGATTGAGGGACGACCGAGGAACAACCCATTAGGCGATCTACTTCAATTGGACATCAAACCGGGTAAGAATTCACTCTTACAGTATCTAAATATGCCAATTAAGAATAACCCAATGTAAATTTCGGGTTCTAACATCAAATCATACAAGTTTGATTATTAGGGTTCATCCTATGAACCGAATTGGGGGATTCCATCTAAACGAGTTCTATGACCAAATTAAATTGCACCAACAGCTTCGGAATATACCATTAAACGAAAACCATATGTTAATTTTATCAAACAACAATGAATCATGAGAACTCGAATTCTAGGGTTTCTCATTAGAACGTATTTAGGGGTTTCTATGCAAATGAGTTTAAAAATCAAATCAAATCAAATCACATTAATAGCTTCTAAAAGGTCCGACTCCTGAAAACCATATGATTATTGGATCAAATAACATCGAATTGTATGATTTTTAATTCTAGGATTCATCTTATAAACCAATTTGGGGGTTTTCGAGGGAATGAGTTTAAAAATCAAATTAAATGTTACTAACGGTTTCAGAAAAGCCCGATTAAGAATAACCATATGTTGATTTTATATCACAATCACGAATTTAATGATTTCAAGTTTCTAGGGTTCATAAGATAAAAACGTTTTTGGGTTTTGATGCAAATGGATATAAAAATCAAGTTAATTGATACAGAAAGCCTCGAAACACTTTGTTAAACAAAAGCCCTATGATTTTACA
Organism: Mikania micrantha; assembly: GCA_009363875.1. Taxonomy (NCBI): domain Eukaryota; kingdom Viridiplantae; phylum Streptophyta; class Magnoliopsida; order Asterales; family Asteraceae; genus Mikania; species Mikania micrantha. Next base: position 58,957,404 of record CM018686.1, read on the forward strand.
ATTTAATTTTGATGAATGAGATCAAATTGAAAGTTGGATTCTTATAACTATATGTGAACCATATGCAAGTCTCGAATTAGTACTTCCTGTTGCTTAAAAATCGAATTAAAACAACCCTCAGATTCAGTTAGGTTCTAGGAACAAAACCCCTAAGGTTGTGGGATCGATCAGGTTCAAATCGTGGGTCAATTTGATGTCATGTGGTTCGGCTATGGTTAAACAAAGGGAACTGGGTATCTCAAAGGTTAAAACAATTAAATTCTGAATTATAATGCAAATGTCTAAATGGGTCAGATGGTAGGATGAGCTTGTTGTGTCCGGGAGGTCACAGGCACCGGTTTTTGATATTAAAACTATTTTTGGTGTTTTACTCATAACTTCTTCGTTCTAACTCCGATTTAGTCCGTTCGAAATCCGTTGGAACCAGAATTGAATCCCGAACATGATGAAATAATAAAATTTATATTTTGAACAAAAAGTCAAACCACGTATAGTTACGTGTTGTAAAATGAAATCGTATATGTTTATACGATTTAGCCGAACGAATTTAGATTCGTACACGATTTCGAATGAACATTTCACACAATCTAACATACGTGTGTTGACACGTGTGTAATCACAAACAAGACTTGAACATTTCGAATAAGACAACGTTATTGTTAAAACACAGATTTCTCGTAGAAGACTGTTTACGCTATTTCACGTGTGTTTGATCATTCTACTGCATTCAAAGGTGCGTACACGGCCCCTTTTCTTATTTTACTGTTTTGGGGGAGAAAACATGTGCAAACAAACATTTTAGATACATATCACTTGCATGAGTTAGCTATTTACGTTAAGTGCGAACATAGCATTACAAGTCCTTACATATCGAAGCGTTTAGTTTGCCGTAGTGCAAAGCGTGGTAGTTGAAGATAGATCTATTGGGTTTGACAAACCTCACCTGGTAGATTGTAGGTCTACGCAAGTGTTTGACTAGCCAATTCAAACATTACTATTGTTTGTGCTAGACAATAGTGGAAAGGCAAATTACATTCTAACAGTCAGCTTCGGTGTCGACCGCTTATGTAAATAGTACAAATGACTAGCTATCATGACTATGCATATGTGATTATGTTATCTGCAAACATTGCTTTTCAAACAATTGCTCAAACATTGTGATTATTCAAACCTGTGTATGCACCAACCATTGTGTTGACTTGATTTACATGTTTTCTCAGGACACTAAAAGCACAAGTAAGGACAAGCATGGACTAGGATGTGGAGTCTCATGCATGCGTTTTAAATTCATGTGTTTTGAATTTGAATATTAAGACTTTGAATTGTAATTTACATTTTACAAACCGTTACGTTTTGTTACTTGTTTTAAAACGCTTCTTCAAACTTTGAAACTTTGATATTACAGTTTAGACCAAAATTATGTTTGAAAATCATATAGAGGTCTTTCGCTGTGTCTAATGACTGAGATCCTGGTTTGTCACGCCCTAAACGGTAAGATTCCGTTAGTTGAAATGTGGGGGTGTGACATCGTCCTCCATTCTGATCTTGTGAACGCCATTGTAAAATAGAAATTGACGATGTTCGCCAGTCAAACTCGTCGCCGGAGAGATGCGGTGAGTTCTCAATCGCCAGATCCACCATATCTACGTCGACGCATGTGAACGATAGTAACAGCAAACATAGGATGGAAAATAGAAGCGATGATGCCATTGATGTAGGATTAGCTGAGATTTATGTTTGAGATGGATAAATTTGAAGTAAAATTGGATGTTTATGGAGAAGATGAGTGGGGCCATCGGATGTGGAGTCAAAAAATCACTAATATAAAAATTTGATTTAGTATTTTGGTCAACAACATTTATTATTTGGAAGATAAAAAAGGAAGGAAATAAATAAATAAAACACAAAATTCTTAAATAATAATTTATTAAATTACAGTTATGTCCTTTTGATTATAAATAAAAGAAAAATAATAGAACTTATTTGATTGGTTGATAATAGTTTTCTTAGTTTTTTTACAAATGAGTAGTTTTCTTATAAACCTTCCTCTACACATATATATAGGATATCTTAAAGCAAGTGCAGGAGGTGCGACCACACATGGCCCATTTTTTGGGGGCCCTAATTTAAAAAAAAGGGAGAATTTCATATATATCCCTAGAAACTTGTTAAATATCATATATATCCAAAACTTTTAATATCAAATATATCCTCTTCTAATAAACTTTAACTTATTGACAAGGTTACCCTTTTTTAATTATGTTTTTATTTTACTTATCTTAATTGTTTTTTAGGTTATTTTTATTCGACTCGACGTTGCGAAACATATTAACTGGTTAACTCCATTCGATCATTCTAGGAGGTGCAAGATATTCCAGTGGCTCAAGATATTGTGTGTGTGTGTGTCCGGAAGATATTGAGTTTGTTTGCTTCTAATACTCCACTGAATTAAGAATTGATTCATGCGAGTTAAGTGATTCATGTTTTCATAATTTTTAATTTATTAATGATATATATATATATATATATATATTTCATTATTTGATATTGTTCGCTTTTTGTTGTATTTGATTGTCCAAGATTGATAAAAACTGAAAATAACTCTTTTACACTAAAATGAGAGTTCATGGTTCAATCATCTACGATTTATGATATTTTTAGTTTTCAGAGAAGGATATATTCGATATAGTGGAATTTAAGGGTAAAATGGTCATTTTAAGAATTTTTTTCAATAAAATATATTAAAAAGGATAAATATGATATTTTAGCTATTAGTGAAGGATATATTTGATATTAAAATTTTGATTTGGATATATTTGATATTTAGTAAGTTTGTAGGGATATATATGAAATTCTCTCTAAAAAAATTGTATATTATACACACACACATATATGTATGTATATATATAAATTTATATTACAACAAGCACAAATAATTTACATTCCAATTTTTTAAATATATTTAACTCAGTTACAAATTTTATAAAAGCTATGTAGGAACACCGTTCACAAAATAAATAAATACTTTTATTATTCAATTACTCGAATTACAATTCAGAGAAATACAGAATTTAAAATAAAGTAATACAAGAAATATAAAAATGCTAAAATTGAAATTACAAGAAGAAGTAGAAAACAAGATGAAACGAATTGAAATGAATTCGGTGGCTGAGGATTTCTGTTCAACAGAGGTCCCTTAAAACAGATTTCGGGCCACCCAGGTGAACCCGACTGTTTCCCAGGGTACAACAGCCGAAGCAGTGTGTACTGCCGGAGTTAACCGAAAACCCGAAACTTCACCTGAAACAAGAGTGTTTCACACGAGAACCGATCGCTGTATGTTGTTGAGAATTCAACAAAGCAAATGATTGTCTTTGGAACCTTTGGAGCTTGTGTGTATATATCTCAAGTGGTGTAGTGATTTCAAAAAGTAGCAACTTCACCAAGAGACCAAGTGTCTCTATTTATACAAGTATCATATGGCATTCCAAAGGTTGCCATTATGCCCACTAACAAGCCAATTCATGGCTTAGTTAATTAACTAATTCATTACAAATGAATTGGTAGATGAAAGGTTAAAGATTTATATTTTCTTTTTCCTTTTTCTTTTCACACAAATTCCAACAATCCCCCACATGAAAAGAAATCGATCATTACACTCAAGCGTCACGGGTAGATGAAAGCTTTGATGAGGCTTTAATTTCTCCATCATCATCCTCACCAACCCATCCTCTCTCCTCATTTTCGCCACTCTCTCTCTCTAGTTTCTCTCTCTACAATTCAAAACCCTAACTCTCTCATTTCTTCACCATTTCAAGCCATTTTGGTGTCTAAACGACCACCACAACTTGTAGATCATAGAAGTACAACCCATCTAAGAGTTTATCCAGCAGATTCGAGGTAATAATCGATTTTATGTGCGATTTTAGGGTTTTCTAACCCTAGGTTCGAACCCACTTCTTGGCCAGTTATATGCCATAAAACCTTAGGGAAATCCCTCACTAAACTCCTAGAATGTGTTAGGAACAAGTATTGGGTCATGATTTAACCATATAGCTCGAAAATGGGGGATGGGGTTGTTGCAGGTCGTCGGCCGAATGACTCCCAAGCAGAGGGTCGAATGACCCAGGTGAATCCTTCATTCGGTGAATGGCTAGTTGCGAAGCAACCCTCATTCGGCCAATGGGCAACCATCGAATCAAGCCTCTTTCGGTCAAGCTCATTCGACCACATACCCATTCGAACAACCACATTCGGCAGACCTCATTCGACCATCACCTCTATTCGGGCTCAAGACTCATTCGACCAAGCATTCATTCGACACCCTCATTCGATCGGCCATGTTATTCGACCCAACCCCATTCGCCTAAGCCCTATTCGGTCGGCCTAAATTCTTTTGGTCGACTCACATTCGGAAAGTGTTTCGGATAAGGGTGGGTTAGAGTTATATGGTCACAAACATACAATGGGGAGTTGCATGGGGATTTCATGGGGACGTGCATGGGATTTGCACGTGTGTGTGCGTGTGTGCATGGTGATAACCTTAGGTTTTCATGCAAACAACTTTGAGTTAAACGTGGAGGTTACTTATTAAATGTCATTAGAGTTAACAAAGAAACTAGTGGGGTTTATCAATAACAAGAGTTCTTAAACATTATCATTATGTGGACATGGAGTTAAACATTTATGAATTATGGGGATCAAAATGATAATCTAAGGTGATGGGTGTTGATTTAGTTCTTAACCTCTAACCTTAGAAAAATCTATAAAAACATATAACTAACTTAGACGGTTCAATCGAACTACATAGGTCAAGATGTTCAAGAATCTTGATCAATGACCATTTGGAAAACCCAAAGGCTATTGAATGGGCCTGAAGTTGGCCCATTGGGCTAAATCAAGGCCCAACATGTAAAAGTTCAAATTCTTTAAATCATATATGTGTTAATAAAAGAAATTAATGGGTAAACTTTTTCAAACTAAAATAAAGGATTTTTATAATTAAATGATCATATTAAAATGGGTTAATTTAAAATAATGACTAAATGCTTACAACTAATAAAGTGGGATATGGATAAATCATGGGTAATAAGTTAGTTAGATAGAAAGAATTTTAGAAACACATTAGTAATCTAGGACACGTAGTTGCACACCGAGACCAAACCCTAGACCTAGCGTATATTATAAATACTTATCGTATTCAAAACTCTTAAAACAACTCAGGTGCTAAAGATACATAGGCTACAATCAAAGAGCGCGCAATTTGTGGTAGTGCTTTACACAACAACACAAGTGAGTTCATTGCCCCCTTTTCTAACATTTTTGTTTTAAAACGCGGGGCTGAGAAGCATGCGTAAACTGTTTTATGTAAATTGTTTACTTGAATGCTTTTATATGTTTGACATGTATAACTGTTATCCTAGACTCATGTTTAGGTAACTGTTATGTATCAAAGAACTATTTCAAAGAACTATTTTCAAAGGACAAAGGATCTCAACAAAGAACTATTTTCAAAGATCTATTCTCAAAGAACTAACGATCTATTTTCAAAGAACTATTTCAAGAAGGTGTTGTCAAAGAACTAACGATCTATTTCAAAGAACTAAGTACAAAGAACTATTTTGAGGAACATCTGGGAAATATTCAAAGATAGCATGTAAACGGTCAGACGGTCAAACGATCAATGAAATCCTAAATCTCAAAAGATGTCCTAGCTAGACTGATTGAGTTTGGGTCGCATGCTTGATGATATTTACAGATCTCTTTTACTACTAAGTACCTTGATTGACAGACTAGTCTACTCGAGTTGACCAAAGGCCCCAATCATTAGGACTTAGATTTTATTGAATGTTTATCTATTTATTTAATTAAGCATTTATAACTAATTCTACAATTGCTGTTTTAATCATATTTGTATGATGAACATATGAAATCAAGAGAGATTTCAAACGATTGCAATTACAGGAACAGAGAACAGAGGAATCATGGGTGTTTAAAAGTGTATGGTAGGTAAAAATGCTTAGTTATCATTAACAACAATGTCCTATGCGGATTAGTATGTGGTGGGATGGCGTCTGGGCGGGGTTGTAGCCTTTTGACCCAGGGGTATGCCCTATATATAAGCATACCGATCTGGATGATACATGTGGTGTTAATGAGGTTAGGGTCTTTACCGAAAGTAGGGTTCAAATCATTTTCAAATTTACAAAACTATATGAACTCACCAACCATGTGTTGACTTGATCTTTTTGCATGACTTCTCAGGTGACGAACAGGTCAATTAGGAAGTCATTACTTCTGGACTAGGACTTCAAATAGAAGATTTAGCATTTTGGACTGCATACTTTTGAAGACATCATTATACAAACTATTTTGTATATCTTGTGTAAATACAAGATAGAAATTTATGATGTTGATGGTAGATTTACATTGTTAAATTATAAACAATACTGATGTAATTTAACTTTGTAATTCTATTATATTTAGCATTTCTCATTTATATCATGTGCAAAGTAAACAATCTGATCATCACGATTATCACCCACGATATCGCGCCCCGGGAACCTTCCGCCCGTCGGGACAACGGATCCTATCCCGCCGGCTCGGGGTGTGACATAACTCTATGCAGGTCACGTCAAATTGGCATTGGAAGTCGTCGCCATCCAGGGATAGAGAAAGAGATCAGCTTAATGTATTATCTAACATACTGTCTAGAGTGCAGGTAAAGGAAGAAAAGGATAAATGGTGGTGGGGAGACTGCAATGATCCATCTCCTTTCTTGGTAGCTAATACCAGAAAACTGATAGAGGTAAAGATGTTTGATCTTGATCAATTTAAATTTCCTTGGAATCGATGGGCTCCAATCAAGATAAACGCCTTTGTATGGGGAGCTTCTTTTAATCGAATACCAACAAGAGACGTGCTACGACATAGGGGAATAATGGTGGACCCCAACTGCCCGTTCTGCTCCTCTTTCATTGAATCGGATGGACATATACTAATTTGGTGTGACACAACAGTGAAATTATGGAATAAGGTGATGAATTGGTGCAAAAACTCAAATTTCAATTTTTCATCGATTCATGATCTGGTTTTATCTCCTGAAAAATGGGCTGGTGATATATGCTATAAAAAGATCATGGGCGTTATAATTTTATCCGTGATATGGTGTATATGGAAGGCAAGAAATGCATGTATATTTAACAATATGTTCAGATCCCTGGAGGAAATTTTAGGAGACATAAAATCGTTATCTTATCTATGGATCAAGTATAGAGGAAAATGTGATAGTTTATCTTGGCCCAACTGGTGTAGTTCTATTTTTTAGCTCTTTGTATCAACCAATGGCTTGCTAGTTTTGATATAATAAAATGATGGCAGTTAAAAAAAAAGTAATTAGATTATATAATTAAATATTTAAAAATATTTTTTTTCTTATTCCAAAAATTACCAATTTATTAAAATTTAAAAAAAAAAAGAATTATTCAATTATATCTTGTCCTAAATATAATTTTATAATTATTAAATATTTAATATTATTTTATATGAATAATTTTTTTTCTACCCATGTAATACACGAGTTTTCTTGGCTAGTAGTAGTATATATAAAAAAAAAGAAAAAAGGAAAGAAAATCAATAAAATAAAAAGAAAGATATATTAGGCCATACCCTTGTACATTACTTACCTTACTTAAAAAGCAATGTCGGTGGCAAAAGCCACCGACCACAACAAGACAAATCCAATTTTTCACTGCATCGAATATTGTGGCAAGGAATTGGTTTCTTTGTAAGGCACATGGCAAATGCTATCTTATTTTAATATAAATGTCGGTGGCAAAGGAAGATAAATCCAATTTTCCACTGCATCGAATATTGTGGCAAGGAATTGGTTTCTTTGTAAGACACATGGCAAATGCTATGTCACGGTAGGAGCAATTTTTTTTCCATTCTTTTTTCTTCTAACTTTTAACTAGATTGACAATTTCTAACACGACACGAACACGACACATAAATAATTAGTTTTTGGCTTGGCAAGTATAACACACTATAAAAAGTGGTTGTATTCGGGTTGACCCGTTTATAAAGCAGCTCATGTTTGAGTTGATCCATTTATAAACGAGTTGACACGTTAACCCATTTAAGGTTTCAAAATTGACTTTTTTTGGTTTTTCTTTCTTCTAACATATATTTAGTTGTTTTTCTTTTGATCATTTACCATAAGTCAATAGATTCAATAACAAAAATTTTATTTTGTTCAATTACAAACATGACTTTCATTAGGCAAACCAAATTTGAGATTCAAATAGGAAAATAGGGAGAATAGCGCCTTAGCCTACTTCCTTTAAATTTTAAAATTGAAATGAGGTGTTTTTTTTCTTGACCCTTGTTATTTTGAGGTCATATCTAGTATTCAGAGTTTGCCTCGATTTGGTACCGCTCTCGCGGCCCGCACCGAAACAGTGTTTTACCCCTAGATGTCCAGTCAACTGCTGCGCCTCTCCGAGTTTCAACTACTAAGTAGCACTTCTGCTATTCAATCAAAGAATCGATTCCTGAAAAAGCCCTATCTTATTACTAAAGCGCTATCTATAGGCATTCTTGCGCGAAGGCTGCTGGTTCGGGGGTAGAGTATAGTATTAAAGGTCCTCGGACTTCCAGGCGGTTTTTCTTTTGGGCAGTTGTTCACCGTTGGATCTCGCCAATACATCCTGGGATCAAGGTGGTGTGCTCTTCTGAGTGAGAGTGTGAGTTGTGCCAGAAGGCTTGTGTATCATCTGTTCTGCCTTTTGCATCTTCCTTGAAGGTTATAGCAGACGAAGACGGAAGACATTGATCTAGTTATCTTTTTCTCTCATTGAAATGTAAGATATCGACCTTTGATGGGGGGCTCTCACAGGTCTACTCGCCAGTGTCTTCCTTCCACAAGTTCTACCTACGCTTCCCGGTTATAAGATCTCATACGGAAGAAGAGCCTCTAGGATCATTCATCATCCTCAGAAGCTTGAGCAGGCTCCTCAATGGCTTGGATAGCCCCTAAAGTAATATCCTAACGTGTACTCAAGAACACAAGAAAAGAGCTTTTCAATGGCCTTCTTTTTTTTTGATAAAAAAAAAAGCCGTGTTTTCCCGCCATAAACTAGAGAGTTAGGTTAAAGGTAAGCCGGCTAAGAGGACTAGGAGCTTAGCTTGCTGGCCAGAAAGGGTGAGTGTTCAGCACGCTCTTTAGCCTTTAACAAGGGCTAAGCAGCTAGGAATGGCTTGCTGGCCTGATGGGAGAGTGGAACGAAGTGATTCTCGTTAGAGAAGCACGAGTGGAACGACTTTAGTGTCAGTAGGTGCCTAAATGAAGCGATTAAGCGTCGGGGGCTTTGCTGGCTAGCTCGTGCAATCAATAAAAAACGATTCGTGTTAGTAAGCTAGCTTTGCAATCTAAGCAAGCCTGGTTCTCCATGCACTATGGTAGGACATGGATCGACCATGACGAGAATAGACTTCTCCATAATGTAATAGAAGAGTCACAGTCCAGTTCCACGGGCTTTCTCACTTCTCGACCAGACGAAGGAGACATGAAATCCATACAGGCGGGTAAGGGCTTGGCTTGACCCTGTGTTCTCGGGTTGGAGGCAAAAACCGGCAAAGTTCATCATTCACCGGTGGGGTGTTCGCAGAAAAGAGTCGCCCAACGAGTGGCAGATTTTGATGGAGTCTCGCTTGGATGCTGGGGAGATCCATAGATCTGGATAGAGCCCCCGAAATAGTACGCGCGCTAGCGCGCTACGGCTTACGCAGTTGACAGGATCAGATAGCCCTTTGGGCAACCAACCAAACCCGGCACATGAAATTCCATTCCGATCAACAATTTGGAGGTATGGCTTTGCTAAATCGACATACAAAAAGATTGTATCATGGGTTCAAATCCCATTTCCTCCGGAACAGAAATGAAACGGGCAGGCGAAATGACATGAGAGAAAGAACCTTGGAGTCCAGCCCCCCAGAATAGCACTACTTAGTGACTAGGAGCGGAGAGACCTTAGCGCGTTCTTTTTGTTTGACTGGCCTATCTTCTTTCTATAAGCAAGTTCTCTCCGGCTGTCCAGGGGCTGGGCGGCTCTCGGTTCTTGAGGGGGATTAGGCGGCAGTTGAAAGAGCTGCTCGAAAGCTTGACGTAGAAGGAAAAAGGCCTATATATAGATTAGATTATATTTGTTCTTAGTACAAGGGCTTTTTTTTACTAGTCAAGTGGTAAGGTAGGGCGCTATTCAATGAATAAAAAGATGTTAGGAAAGTGGTTCAGGTAGCTCAGCTGGTTAGAGCAAAGGACTGAAAATCCTTGTGTCAGTGGTTCGAATCCACTTCTAAGTGGGCCAAGGGTCCAAAGGCCGGATTTTGAAATTCAAGTGCAAGAGTAAGCCAAAAAATGTGAGCGCTCCTGCACTATACGGCTTTTTTGCGTCGCCCTATCTTGCTGGAGGCATATTAAAAAAATAGATATATAATATAAAATAGAAAAAAATAAGAAAAGAAAAAGAAAATCAATCACATCAAGAAGCTATTTCTTAGGTTCTCGCGTCCCTGTGTGTGACACCCCGTAATTTCCAGGTCAGCTAATTATTTATTTAAATGTTTATTTAAATGCCTTATGTACACGTGGCACTAGAATTAGATTAATTTAGTGTGACACGTGGCATGACAGTACGAACATTGTTACACAACATGATAATCCAAGGGATTATCAGAAACTGCACACACGTGTCAAAACACACGAACGTTGGTGAACGTCACAACACTTAAGCACAGAAGCACCTCACAAGTCAATTATGGCTAGTAATTGACTATTAGAGTCCAAACGACGCTCGAACGATGTTCTACAGTCTAGAAACGGGCAAGAATGGGCCCAGAACATCAAAACAAGCTTATTGGGCTTGATAATTGGGCCAGGCGGTACGCCTGACCCGACTGACCCGAGCCTTCAACCTCAGGCGATACGCGCGGATGGAAAATTGAGCGCCTCATCCGGTGCACCGCGCGTAACGACGGAGCCACTCTCACCCACGCCAGGCGATACGCCTGACCCCTAGATTCGCAGATTTTCTTTTTAAACTTCCAAGGTCATCATTTCACCTATCTTAACCATTTTTACACACCATAGCTCGGCTATTTCTCTTCCCAAACCACTGAAGCACTTAATTCTACCCTGTGGAAGCCATTAGAGGACCTTTCTTGAAGCTTTGAAGCTTGGTTTCTATCAAGAACTTGAAGGAGAAGGATATTGTAGCTTGAAGATCACCATCACTACCTCGAGGCTACTCGAACCTGCTGTCCAGGAGTCTCCAGAGCTGCTCCAGCACCCTCTTGACGATCTAAAGCTTGTGAGGTATCCTCTACATGCTTACACACACTCTTTTCACTCCTACACTCTCATGCAAGTGATAAATCACACATGCAAGCTCACTAGACTCACATGCACGAACTTCAATAAGTTTGAGTCTGGGTTTGTTAGTTTTAACATGATTCTTGATGATCTATGATGTTGCTATGATGATTTGCAATGATCCAAGTTGTTGTACATATGTATCTATGCTTAAAATGATGTTTTGTGACATTATATTGCCATGCATGTATGATCCATGATGGTAGGAATCATCTTGGATATGTTGATATGCTTATTGATGATATTAGAAAGATTACTCATGGTGGGATTTGGTTAAAATGGTTAAAAGGTTGATTTTTAGTAATCTTTCTATTAATTGAAACTTTATATTGACAAAATGGTGTTATGAATGATATAGTGGGCATGCATGTAGATGGAATTGCTATTAGGACGATAATATGATGATTTGTGTATTTAAAATGTGATTTTGATGTGATTATATTCATTTTCAACATGGTTACTATATTTAGTAACTTTTCGGGTCAAGATGTTGTTAGATGATGTTTCGGACCATGTTTGTATGTTTAAATGATGCTAGATGACTTAAGATGATGATTTGTGATATGAAAATTGGTTTAGATATGTTAAGATGGTCATTTTATACAAAAACCACAAAGTTACTATTTATGGTAACTTTATTTTTACAAAAACCAACTTATGAATATGTTGTATGATTTGAGCATGCTAAATGACTTAATATGCTATAACATGATGATTAGATGCTAAGTTAGATGGTTTCCGATGTCACGTATGCTATAAATGGAAACTTTCCATTTTAGGAAACTTTTATGTGCAAACATGATGTAAACGACTTATGTGAACCCGTATGATGATGTGCTATGTGTTAACATGATCACGTAGGACAAATGAGCATGCTAGGACTTTAAAATCAATATGCTTTGTGAACTTTCCATAAATGGAAACTTACTATAATTAGTAAGTTGTCCATAGACGTGACTTGCGCTTGTTGCACACGACGAGCACTTACACAATTGCTACACGATTCACAACCGTCACACGGTTCACCAACGGGTCGTTGACTTGACACGGTCAACTTTGGTCAACTCTAGTCAAACACGGTCAATGTGGACCAACACAGTCAAACACGGTCAATGTGGACCAACACGAGCAAACACGGTCATTGTGGACCGACACGGACAAACATGAACAACCAAGGGTTGTTGGCTCAAACACGAGCACTAACACGAACACTAGCACGGTCACATACACGAACTCACGTACGGTGTACGATATAGGTTGCCGGTGACCGACGCACTACTACTTCAGGAGCTTACGCTTGCATACTACTTTCATCACTAAGGTGAGTTTACGGCCCCTCTTTACTCTTTTTCAAACGCTTTTAAATAGGGAGAGAATACTAGTTGCATCGAGTCAAACATTATTGCTATTACAAACATTTTATTGTGTATGCTGGTTTATTGGACAAACAATAAGTGTTGAACTCGTATTAAGCCCTCACAAAGTCTAACCGTTGATGTACGAACAACGTGGTAGATTTGGATGGATCCATTATGGAATGACTAACCCCATGGGGCACTATGTTGACTGGATGTCATAACCCGTGCAAACTCTGACCTAACTTGCTATGTATACGAGACATAGCGGAGGCAAGGACAAACAAGTCTAGTTCGGTAGTGACGCACTGACACTTTGGGCCTAGAGCTCGGTACTAACATTTGATAAACAGCATGACACACTTTCTTACTATATGTATATCAAAACTTGTGAACTCACCAACCATCGTGTTGACACTTTTTCTAACTTGTATTCTCAGGTAACTAGCAAGGCTAGCATGAGGACATGAATGCACACCTTAAGGACGAGCATTAGGGACTTACATGCATTCTGTCACAACTTTTCAAAAACAATTTATCTTTCATTCTGTTTATGACAATGTTGTATTAAACTTATAATTTTTCCGCTGCATGTTATGACTTATTGATTTCCGCTGCTATGAATTACTTTTCCGCTGCAAACTATTTTATTGAGTGTATGTGTCAAACATGAGATTTGTAAACGCATATAGAGGTGTTCTATGTGACCTTGAGCTGTGATTCTGGCCACGTCACACCCACGTGGACTGACACCACGAGTGGGAATTTGGGGGTGTGACAGACTGGTATCAGAGCCTTGGTTATAGAGAACTAGGTTTGCATGTAGTAAACTTAGACTATAGCCATTGCTCAACTTTAGACACTACACAACGAACCTTGCACATTGATGATATTATTGCTTATATTGAATTATAGTTTACTAACTTGAGACTTACAGGGATGGCCAACAACGAAGACACCAACAGGAGCTCGAGCAGACGCTTGGCGACTGATGACTTGACTGAGAGCCGCCGACGAGTCCACGACATAGTGGCTCAAGTGGACGCTGAAATGGACAGGCGAGCTAGGGACGCAGCACGAGCCCGACACTTGGGATGGCTACCCACGATGATACAGGAGTGGATTACCGGGGAGAGGGTACCTCCATACCGTTTCCCTGGCGATACCACTCCAGGCCGTCGATTACCACCACTCGAAGTACCGCTAGAGCAGGCCTTCGCGGCCCACGTTGCTTGCACTCGGCGAGAAATTTGGAGGAGTGGTGAGCTATCCGATGAGGTTCGAGTTCTTCGCGAGAAGAACGATCGCCTGGAAAGGCGAAACGATCGACTGGAGGAGCGAAACGATCGACTGGAAGAGCAGGTGGAGACCCTACGTCTCCAAGTATCCCAGCTGATGAGCCAGCATGGGCAGATGGTGGACATCATGCAGGAGCATGATGGACGTATTACGGAAAACCGAGTCGCCAACGAGGAGACTCAGGCGATGGTACAGGCTAGCGAAGCCATGCTCAATGCATGGGCTGCACAGTTCATTGAGGAGCCACCATAGGATGATGGCCCTCAATTCGAGGCAGATGTCCTCGAAGAGGAGGATCCCAACGAGGATCCTGAGGAGGACGATGATGACGGAGACGCTGCTAGTGACATTTCACATGTCTCCATGGACTCGGATTAGTGGACTACTTTATCTTGTATTTTTATTATTTTGGCCTAGACGAGCGGGATGTGCTCGAAGAACTCGTATTGTATTTCCTTTTGAAATTATTGTACTTCAAAAATATGGTGTTAATGAGAATTATGCTTTGTTATTATCTATTGTATCATTATGACTGTTGCTACACAACTTCTGACTTGACATCTGACTTGACTTCCAACATGACATTTGCTAACACTCTAACTCAAGCTAACTAACATTCTAACCTTTCCATATAGCAACATGTCCGGAAGAGGATCCAACGCTCTCAAACTCAAACGCAAGGCCGAAAGGGCGAGAATCGACATGATGGTCGAACGTAAGTTCAACAAAGTGCTCGCGGAGTACGAGGCGAACCGACATGCCAGCGAGACTGGTGGCACCAACAATGGTATTAACTCCTGCCTAACGTGACTAACATAGTATAGGCAACACAGACATTAACACGTTACATTAAACTCCGATTGCACAGGATCTCAGGGGGGCGTAGCAAAGGGATGCTCGTTCAAAGCTTTTCTGAGCTGCCACCCACATAAGTTACAAGGTACCGAGGGAGCAGTGGGACTGCTTCGCTGGATCGAGAAGCTGGAGTCAGTTTTCTCTATGTCTGAGTGCTCGGAGGAAAACCGAGTGAAATATGCTACGGGAAATCTGGAGGGACCGGCCCTCACATGGTGGAACACCCATGTCCAGACTCTCGGACTGGAAACCGCCAACTCTATTCCCTGGGAGAATTTCACAAGGATGCTCCATGAGGAGTATTGCCCTCGTGACGAAATCCGGAAGCTCGAAGAAGAATTTTGGGTACACAAGATGGTGGGATCGGAAATCGAGAAGTACTGTACTCGATTTCACGAACTGTGCAAGCTATGCCCGGCAATGGTAACGCCGGAGTATAAGAAGATCGAGCAGTTCATAAGTGGGCTGCCGAAACAGATTCAAAGCACGGTAACTGCTTCCGACCACACCACCATCCAACCACTGATTCGCTTGGCTCACAAACTGACTGACCAAGCGATAGCGCAAGGCAAGCTACCCAAACGAGGCGAGCATGTAAAGCCTCAAGAGAGCCAAAAGAGGAAGTGGGAACCGAGTCAGCACCAAAATCATCAACCCCAACAACAACAGCGATCTGCACCTGCCAGAGCTTTCACTGCCACCCAACCCGATGATAAGGGGAAGGGTGTGTATCAGGGAAAATACCCACTGTGTAACCGATGCTCTTATCACCACTTCGGGTAATGCGAGCGATACCGTTGCCTGAAGTGTGGCCGACATGGCCACATGGCCAAAGATTGCAGATCAAAGTTTCCTGTCAACAACAACAACCCCAACCACAACCAGAACCACAACAACAACAATCAAAACACTCCCAGAGGGTGTTATGAATGTGGCAAGCCGGGCCACATGAGGAGGGATTGCCCTCAGCTGAAGAAGGCCGGAGGAGGAGCGGCCAAGGGTCGAGCTTTTGTGATTGGCTCGGGGGAAGCCAAGGATGACCAGAACATCGTGACCGGTACGTTTCTTTTAAATAATGTCTACGCTAGCATATTATTTGATACCGGTGCCGATAGGAGCTTTATATCTAGTGAGTTTAGTAAATTGCTATTACCCCGACACCACTAGACTATAAATATACTGTAAAGTTAGCCGACGGCAAGCTGATTGAAACACAACACGTCTTTCGAGGATGCGTCATGGTGTTGGTGGATCATGAACTCGAAATTGACTTGATGCCGGTGACTCTCGGAAGCATTGATGTAGTCGTTGGAATGGATTGGTTATCCGCTAACCAAGCCGAGATTGTATGCAACGAGAAGATCGTACGAGTGACGTTGCAAAACGGTGAACAGATCTCGATTCAGGGGGAAAGGCGGGGAGTACCACTGAACATCATGTCATGCATGAAGGCGAACAAGTATCTACAAAAGCGATACACTGCTATACTAGCCCTTATCGCAGAGCAACCGAAGAAAGAAAGGAAGATTGAGGACATTGCAGTAGTCCGCGAATTCCCAAAGTGTTTCCCGAGGATCTACCTGGACTACGTCCGAAACGACAAGTCGAGTTTCAGATAGACCTCACACCAGGAGCAGCACCGATTGCTAAAGCTCCATACCGACTAGCACCGACTGAGATGCAAGAACTATCTAACCAGTTGCAGGAACTGTTAGACAAGGGATTTATCAGACCGAGCTTCTCACCTTGGGGAGCACCGGTCTTGTTTGTGAAGAAGAAAGACGGATCATTCCGTATGTGTATCGACTACAGAGAACTGAACAAGGTGACGATCAAGAATCGATATCCATTACCGTGAATAGATGATCTGTTTGACCAGTTGCAAGGGTCAAGCTACTATTCGAAGATCGATTTAATATCGGGTTACCATCAACTAAGGATACAGGAAAATGATATTCCTAAGACAGCCTTCAGAACCCGATATGGACACTATGAATTCTTGGTTATGCCCTTCGGACTAACCAACGCACCCGCAGTATTCATGGACCTCATGAATAGAGTGTGCAAACCTTATCTCGATAAATTCGTAATAGTGTTCATTGACGACATTCTGATTTATTCAAAGAATCGAGAAGAACATGCTGAACATCTAAGGCTAGTCTTGGAATTATTGAAGGAAGAACAACTGTACGCGAAGTTTTCAAAGTGCGACTTTTGGATACGCGAAGTCCAATTTCTTGGACACGTGGTTAATGAGCAAGGGATACACGTAGACCCAGCCAAGATTGAAGCCATCAAGAACTGGGAAGCACCCAAAACACCGACTGAGGTGCGACAGTTCCTAGGTCTGGCCGGGTACTATCGGAGATTCATTGAAGGATTTTCAAAGATTGCTCAATCATTGACATCCCTGACCCATAAAGACAAGAAGTTTGACTGGGGAGACAAACAGGAAACTGCTTTCAATTTGTTGAAACAGAAACTATGTACTGCACCTATCCTATCCTTACCGGAAGGATGCGATGATTTCGTGGAGTATTGTGACGCCTCAAAACAAGGACTTGGTTGCGTGCTTATGCAACGCGAGAAGGTGATAGCATACGCTTCACGACAACTGAAGGTGCATGAGAAAAACTACACGACTCATGACCTTGAGTTGGGAGCCGTAGTATTTGCCTTGAAGATCTGGCGACACTACTTGTATGGCACAAAATGCACTATCTTTACCGATCATAAAAGCCTACAACACATCTTCGACCAGAAGTAGCAAAACATGAGGCAACGAAGATGGGTCGAACTCATCGGCGATTATGATTGCGCCATCAAGTACCATCCCGGTAAAGCAAACGCAGTGGCTGATGCGTTGAGTCGGAAGGAAACAACCAAACGCGTACGTGCCCTACAACTCACGATTCATTCTGAACTACCAAATCAGATTCGAATCGCACAACAGGAAGCCCTGAAAGCTGAAAATCTCACTCTTGAAGCCATGCGGGGTATGGATAAACAGATGAAAGTAAAGGATGACAGAGCTTACTACTTAATGGATCGAATTTGGATTCCACACTACGGGGGACTAAGAGAAGTAGTGATGGACGAAGCTCACAAGAGCCGGTATTCTGTACATCCAGGCTCTGACAAAATGTACCATGACTTGAAGACGACCTACTGGTGGCCAAACATGAAAGCTGAGATAACAACTTACGTGAGTAAGTGTCTAACGTGCTCAAAGGTCAAAGTTGAGTACCAAAAGCCATCAGGACTACTGCAACAACCGGAAATACCAATGTGGAAATGGGAGCAAATTTCCATGGATTTCATCACTAAACTGCCGAAGACAGCCAGTGGTTGCGATACTATCTAGGTTATCGTAGACCGACTGACAAAGAGACTGACAAGTTGGACAAACTCACTCGAATTTATCTGAAGGAAGTGGTTACTCGACAGGGAGTGCCAATCTCAATTATATCTGATCGCGACAGTCGATTCACGTCGCACTTCTGGAAGTCTTTGCATAAGGCTTTGGGTACGAAATTGGATATGAGTACCGCTTACCACCCACAGACTGATGGGCAGAGTGAACGCACCATACAGACACTAGAAGACATGCTTCGAGCATGTGTTATTGACTTTGGAAATAGCCGGGAGACTCACCTACCGTTAGTTGAGTTTTCAAATAACAACAACTACCACACTAGCATCCAAGCTGCACCATTCGAGTGGGGTGTTCGCAGAAAAGAGTCGCCCAACGAGTGGCAGATTTTGATGGAGTCTCGCTTGGATGCTGGGGAGATCCATAGATCTGGATAGAGCCCCCGAAATAGTACGCGCGCTAGCGCGCTACGGCTTACGCAGTTGACAGGATCAGATAGCCCTTTGGGCAACCAACCAAACCCGGCACATGAAATTCCATTCCGATCAACAATTTGGAGGTATGGCTTTGCTAAATCGACATACAAAAAGATTGTATCATGGGTTCAAATCCCATTTCCTCCGGAACAGAAATGAAACGGGCAGGCGAAATGACATGAGAGAAAGAACCTTGGAGTCCAGCCCCCCAGAATAGCACTACTTAGTGACTAGGAGCGGAGAGACCTTAGCGCGTTCTTTTTGTTTGACTGGCCTATCTTCTTTCTATAAGCAAGTTCTCTCCGGCTGTCCAGGGGCTGGGCGGCTCTCGGTTCTTGAGGGGGATTAGGCGGCAGTTAAAAGAGCTGCTCGAAAGCTTGACGTAGAAGGAAAAAGGCCTATATATAGATTAGATTATATTTGTTCTTAGTACAAGGGCTTTTTTTACTAGTCAAGTGGTAAGGTAGGGCGCTATTCAATGAATAAAAAGATGTTAGGAAAGTGGTTCAGGTAGCTCAGCTGGTTAGAGCAAAGGACTGAAAATCCTTGTGTCAGTGGTTCGAATCCACTTCTAAGTGGGCCAAGGGTCCAAAGGCCGGATTTTGAAATTCAAGTGCAAGAGTAAGCCAAAAAATGTGAGCGCTCCTGCACTATACGGCTTTTTTGCGTCGCCCTATCTTGCTGGAGGCATATTAAAAAAATAGATATATAATATAAAATAGAAAAAAATAAGAAAAGAAAAAGAAAATCAATCACATCAAGAAGCTATTTCTTAGGTTCTCGCGTCCCTGTGTGTGACACCCCGTAATTTCCAGGTCAGCTAATTATTTATTTAAATGTTTATTTAAATGCCTTATGTACACGTGGCACTAGAATTAGATTAATTTAGTGTGACACGTGGCATGACAGTACGAACATTGTTACACAACATGATAATCCAAGGGATTATCAGAAACTGCACACACGTGTCAAAACACACGAACGTTGGTGAACGTCACAACACTTAAGCACAGAAGCACCTCACAAGTCAATTATGGCTAGTAATTGACTATTAGAGTCCAAACGACGCTCGAACGATGTTCTACAGTCTAGAAACGGGCAAGAATGGGCCCAGAACATCAAAACAAGCTTATTGGGCTTGATAATTGGGCCAGGCGGTACGCCTGACCCGACTGACCCGAGCCTTCAACCTCAGGCGATACGCGCGGATGGAAAATTGAGCGCCTCATCCGGTGCACCGCGCGTAACGACGGAGCCACTCTCACCCACGCCAGGCGATACGCCTGACCCCTAGATTCGCAGATTTTCTTTTTAAACTTCCAAGGTCATCATTTCACCTATCTTAACCATTTTTACACGCCATAGCTCGGCTATTTCTCTTCCCAAACCACTGAAGCACTTAATTCTACCCTGTGGAAGCCATTAGAGGACCTTTCTTGAAGCTTTGAAGCTTGGTTTCTATCAAGAACTTGAAGGAGAAGGATATTGTAGCTTGAAGATCACCATCACTACCTCGAGGCTACTCGAACCTGCTGTCCAGGAGTCTCCAGAGCTGCTCCAGCACCCTCTTGACGATCTAAAGCTTGTGAGGTATCCTCTACATGCTTACACACACTCTTTTCACTCCTACACTCTCATGCAAGTGATAAATCACACATGCAAGCTCACTAGACTCACATGCACGAACTTCTCTAAGTTTGAGTCTGGGTTTGTTAGTTTTAACATGATTCTTGATGATCTATGATGTTGCTATGATGATTTGCAATGATCCAAGTTGTTGTACATATGTATCTATGCTTAAAATGATGTTTTGTGACATTATATTGCCATGCATGTATGATCCATGATGGTAGGAATCATCTTGGATATGTTGATATGCTTATTGATGATATTAGAAAGATTACTCATGGTGGGATTTGGTTAAAATGGTTAAAAGGTTGATTTTTAGTAATCTTTCTATTAATTGAAACTTTATATTGACAAAATGGTGTTATGAATGATATAGTGGACATGCATGTAGATGGAATTGCTATTAGGACGATAATATGATGATTTGTGTATTTAAAATGTGATTTTGATGTGATTATAGTCATTTTCAACATGGTTACTATATTTAGTAACTTTTCGGGTCAAGATGTTGTTAGATGATGTTTCGGACCATGTTTGTATGTTTAAATGATGCTAGATGACTTAAGATGATGATTTGTGATATGAAAATTGGTTTAGATATGTTAAGATGGTCATTTTATACAAAAACCACAAAGTTACTATTTATGGTAACTTTATTTTTACAAAAACCAACTTATGAATATGTTGTATGATTTGAGCATGCTAAATGACTTAATATGCTATAACATGATGATTAGATGCTAAGTTAGATGGTTTCCGATGTCACGTATGCTATAAATGGAAACTTTCCATTTTAGGAAACTTTTATGTGCAAACATGATGTAAACGACTTATGTGAACCCGTATGATGATGTGCTATGTGTTAACATGATCACGTAGGACAAATGAGCATGCTAGGACTTTAAAATCAATATGCTTTGTGAACTTTCCATAAATGGAAACTTACTATAATTAGTAAGTTGTCCATAGACGTGACTTGCGCTTGTTGCACACGACGAGCACTTACACAATTGCTACACGATTCACAACCGTCACACGGTTCACCAACGGGTCGTTGACTTGACACGGTCAACTTTGGTCAACTCTAGTCAAACACGGTCAATGTGGACCAACACAGTCAAACACGGTCAATGTGGACCAACACGAGCAAACACGGTCATTGTGGACCGACACGGACAAACATGAACAACCAAGGGTTGTTGGCTCAAACACGAGCACTAACACGAACACTAGCACGGTCACATACACGAACTCACGTACGGTGTACGATATAGGTTGCCGGTGACCAACGCACTACTACTTCAGGAGCTTACGCTTGCATACTACTTTCATCACTAAGGTGAGTTTGCGGCCCCTCTTTACTCTTTTTCAAACGCTTTTAAATAGGGAGAGAATACTAGTTGCATCGAGTCAAACATTATTGCTATTACAAACATTTTATTGTGTATGCTGGTTTATTGGACAAACAATAAGTGTTGAACTCGTATTAAGCCCTCACAAAGTATTACCGTTAATGTACGAACAACGTGGTAGATTTGGATGAATCCATTATGGAATGACTAACCCCACGGGGCACTATGTTGACTGGATGTCATAACCCGTGCAAACTCTGACCTAACTTGCTATGTATACGAGACATAGCGGAGGCAAGGACAAACAAGTCTAGTTCGGTAGTGACGCACTGACACTTTGGGCCTAGGGCTCGGTACTAACATTTGATAAACAGCATGACACACTTTTTTACTATATGTATATCAAAACCTGTGAACTCACCAACCATCGTGTTGACACTTTTTCTAACTTGTATTCTCAGGTAACTAGCAAGGCTAGCATGAGGACAGGAATGCACACCTTAAGGACGAGCATTAGGGACTTACATGCATTCTGTCACAACTTTTCAAAAACAATTTATCTTTCATTCTGTTTATGACAATGTTGTATTAAACTTATAATTTTTCCACTGCATGTTATGACTTATTGATTTACGCTGCTATGAATTACTTTTCCGCTGCAAACTATTTTATTGAGTGTATGTGTCAAACATGAGATTTGTAAACGCGTATAGAGGTGTTCTATGTGACCTTGAGCTGTGATTCTGGCCACGTCACACCCACGTGGACTGACACCACGAGTGGGAATTTGGGGGTGTGACACTGTGCCCAAAAGGATGGGTGAGTTTGGTTTGAGTGTTCATCGATCGGGTGGATCTATATGCTCCGGGGTGGTGTGACGAGGTGTAGCACAGTCTGGTTAGCGCATCTGTTTTGGGTACAGAGGGCCATAGGTTCGAATCCTGTCACCTTGATATGAGGCATTCCGTCAGCAAATACTCAAATCTAAACATCCATCGACCGTTGCCATTTCCTCTTACTAGTGACTTGTATATGTACTTTCTATAGCAAGCACACGAGACCTATACTCAGCAACTTTGCTTAGAAACCTTTTTCTAGTTTCTTTATGCCCTAGTTTTCTAATCAAATGATTAGTTATCATTCCTGCAATCCGGCGAAATTCGGGTATATAAGTGTATCCTTATGGGTATGCAAGCACTAGAATAGGGAAGGACGACGTACTATGATACTTTCTGTTTTGTCGAGCCTTGCTTTGGTCTTTGGTTTGATGGTTGTACATGCTAAGACCGTGTGACACCCCGTAAATTCCAGGTCAGCATCCTATTTATTTAAATGTTTATTTAATTGATATTTGTACACGTGGCACTGGAATTAGTTTAATTTAGTGTGACACGTGGCATGACGATACGAACACTGACACAAACACGATAATTTGGTGAATTATACATGCACACACATGTCTAAGAAAACACGAACGTTGGTGAACGTTTAGCACATCGTGTAACAAAACACTAGAAACCTCACTAAACGCTCAAACATTGAACTTGAGAGTTCAAACGAAGTCGAACGATAGTCCGTAAGCGTGAAAAAGGCGACAAACGGATCAAACCATTGAAATTGGGCATATTGGGCTCTTCCAGGGCCCGTCGCGGTACACTAGGGACCCTGGAGATGCCCATAGCGGTACGCGATGGGTGGGAGGGGATTTTGAATCCCGAAATCCATCGCGGTACGCGAAAAGGATCTTGGACCCTCTCTGCGGTACGCGACGACACCCAGTCGCCAAATCTTTATAAAACCAAGACCATTATGCCTATTCTATCAATTTTAATCATTTCTCTCGACCCAACATGCCACCCTTCGGTTATCCTCTGCCATTTTCACCTGCAACACTCATTTGGAAGCCATAGAAGCTCATTCTTGAAGCTTGGAAGTCAAGTGGAAGACTTGAAAGCTTGAAGGAAGGATTGTAGAAGTTGGAAGCCATTATCACCACCTTGTTTCGACTTCACTCAACTGTCCAGAAGCTCCAAGAGCTGAAGAACACATCATCTCGATCATTTGGAACATTCAAAGGTAGTTTCTATGGTCAAAATGCTCTCTATTCACACACAAACACACATGCAAGGCATTATACCCACATGAAAGCACTATGCCACCACATGCCTGAATTTTTCTATGATATGAATCTGGG